>JAJEJO010004050.1:0-63118 GCA_020662805.1 Glaucomys volans | reverse complement strand
TTCTGTTACTATTTTTACCCCCCCACCCTGATCCCACCCCTCCCTTCCCTCTATGCTATCTATCCTTCCTCCCTTCTTGCCACCCTTCCCCCCACATTATGCATCATCATTCATTTATCAGTGAGACCATCCGGCCTTTGGATTTTTGGGATTGGCTGATCTCACTTAGCATAACAGTCTCCAACATCATCCATTTACCTACAAATGCCATAATTTTATTCTTCTTTATGGCTGAGTAATATTCCATTGTGTATATATACCACAGTTTCTTTATCCATTCATCTACTGAAGGGCATCTAGGTTGATTCCATAATCTAGCTATTGTGAATTGAGCAGCTATGAACATTGATGTGGCTGCATCACTGAGGCAATCTGATTTTAAGTCCTTTGGGTATAGGCCAAGGAGTGGGATAGCAGGGTCAAATGGTGGATCCATTCCAAGTTTTCACTCAAGAACTGTTTTCTTTATGAAGGATCTAGTCTCAGGCATTGTGCGACAGCCACAGAAAATCTATTATAACAGACTGTCTTGCTTTTCCCTCCAACTCTTTTCTAAGAGATGCTATTATTACTCAGGGGCCACATCTTCCTAGGGAGAGAGATACACTTGCAGGCATTTCCCGTGCAGATGTTTATGGCAATCCATTGGCTCTCTCCTTAACGCATACCAGTCTATCTGTGCCCTCTGGGCCCTGCTGGCTCTACAATGCAAGAAGATAACAGTAATACCCCTTCTTTCTCATCCCAATGTTAGAAAAAAACACCTAGTCTTCATCTCCTGAAATTGCCATGTGAGGGTCAAATATGATTCCCTACATCTCCAAACCGCAGAGTGAAACTATGCATGGTCTTCCTGAAACTTTTCTTTTTAGATTTATTGTAAAAATAATTCGTATCACTCTCTATGGTGGTCAGTACTCATTCTTAGGCAGAGCAACGTTCCGTTCTACAGAGAAATGTTTTCAGAAAAGCTTCCTACAATTTCTAGCCCATTTCACTTTGCATTGTAACTTTTCACACTCTCCCATTGCACTGATCCTGAGGGAATATATATGAATGGTTTTCATCATATCTACTCCTTTGTAGAAGGTTTTCTAGTGATCTGACCATTTCCAACCCTGTACTTTTATATTCTACCCAGCCTAACACAAAACAAAAGAAGCAAGAAAATTCACGGTGTCAATGTGAAGTGTTCCACCTCGTGACCTGAGTGCTATGTTCAGGGCTTTCTCTGACAGCCAATTTGTATTACGTCTACTTCCAATAGGAAGCTAAGGGTTGACTATATCTGGGCTTTGAGGAGTTACAGCGCCACAGTCTGGTCTCTGCCCTAAACAAGAAATGCAAAAGGGAGTATTAATGGCACATCCTTCACATGGCCATTGAAAACCAAGAAACAGCAACGTAGCAACACTGCGCCAGGACTTACTTAGTTTCGTTGTGTTTGAATAGAACACTACCTCCCCGAATCAAAGATAGTTACATTTTCTAGTGATGGAAAGTGAAATATAGGCAGACAAATTGCAGAAAAGTGTGGTAAGTGCTGTAAAACAGGTTTGAGCAGAACTCTAAGGGGAGGAACTGGTAGTGCCCAGGCTGAAGAAGGAATGGAAGCCATTCTAGTCAGATGGAAAGAAATGACCTAACAGTGAACAATTTCAATGCATTTGAAATGGATTGTACCCAATTGTCCATTATTTTATTCTGTCTAGAAACATAAAGCATGTGTAATATCATTAAATGTAATCTGGAAAATTAATATCAATCGGTTAAACAAACACAGGTCCTCCTTTCTTATTGTCATTTTCATTGAAGCATCTGACATGCTCTAAATTCTTTTGTGGTTTATTTCTTTAAATTCAGTGCATTCTTATATCCTAACTTCCTATTACCTTTAGTTTTACATTTCTATACTTATTTCCAAAATCAATGAAGGACATTAGACTTAACTATTCTTATCTCTGATTCTAGTAGTTAACTTTCCTATTTGACAAACAAATACCATTACTAGGTATTTTCAATAATGTCTTCCTGTTTTCTGAATTGTGGAATTACAAAAACAATTTTCCCAGAGAGAAATAAAAGATATCTGATATAACTTATTTATATATTTTAAATTAGTCTAAGAAGAAACTGTAAGTTAAAATTTTACAAAATGTTTTGTGTATATCTGTGGTGTAGTTTACATTTTAAGATTAGCATTTCTTTGGTTATTAAGTCATAAAATTTGATGGACAGATGTAATTGGCAATTCATGAAAGATAGGAGACTAGCTATAACTACTATTCTTCTAATAACAAGTATCTAGTACCAAATTTATTTTCAGAGTTGAAGTTGTTAAATATTCTTAAGAGATTGTTTGGATTCTGGTTCCATAAGGATCAATATCAAAAATATTAAAGTTGGAGACCATGATCTGATGCATTACGTGAACTCTGAGAACTAAAAAGATTTATGGGGTATCTAATTGCATACAAATGAATTGCAATATAGATGAAAGGAAGCAAAGATATCAGTCACTGAAGATATAAATAATATGCCCCAATAGCTAATCACCATTTCATGGCCTTGAGTTCAATGATACAGGTCATCTTCACATATTGTTTTAGAGTAAAATGTATAAGTCATGTCAGCAACCAGACGTATTTAACTTCCATTCACTCATTTAGCAAATATTTATTGAGCAATGTGTCTGGATGATGAGAATAAAATATGAATAGACATGACCTACTCTTTATTAATTTTTGAGTGCAGAGGTATTCAAATACTCATTTTATTAAACATTAAAGCTGCTGCTACACATTAACTTTAAAGGATTGGAGGAGCACACAGGAGGAGCTGGCTCTTTGCTCTAGCCTAGACTAGCAGAAAAGAATTTTAATCACTTATCTTGGAAATGCATTGGGAAAAAAAAGATACTTAGTCACAAAGAAGTATGAGTCTTATTTGACCTATAAGATTAAGAGAAATACAGGTATTCAGACTCTTCAGATGAAAGCACATGAACAGGTACCAACAAACCACATTGTGCCTCCTTGACATGAAAAATTAATATTTTTCTATTGAAAATAAAATTTTTGAAATCAAATAGATATCAATGAAAATCTTCCTCTCTGACCCCTTGAAATGTAAATGAAAAAGGCATGCTCATACATTGCTGGTGGAATTGCAAGTTGGTGCAGCCACTCTGGAAAGCAGTATGGAGAGTCCTCAAAAAACTTGGAATGGACCCACCATTTGACCCAGCTATCCCACTCCTTGGTTTATACCCAAAGGACTTAAAATCAGCATACTACAGTGATGCAGCCACATCAATGTTCATAGTTGTTTAATTCACAATAGCTAGATTGTGGAACCAACCTAGATGCCCTTCAATTGATGAATAGATAAAGAAACTGTTGATATACATAATGGAATATTGATATACACAATGGAATATCACTCAGCCATAAAGAAGAGTAACATTATGGTATTTGCAGGTAAATGGATGGAGTTGGAGAATATCATGCTAAGTGAGATAAGTGATGCCCCAAAAACCAAAGGCCAAATGTTTTCTCTGATAAGTGAATGATGATATGCAATAGGGGGAGGATGGTGGGGAGGGCAAGAGAAGAATGGAGGAACTTTGGATGGTGTAGAGGAAAATGGGGCAGGAGGGTGTGGGGGAAGGAAAGATAGTAGACTGAGACAGACAGTATTACCCTATTATATGTATGATTACTTGAATGGTATGAATCTACATTGTGTACAACCATAGAAATGATAAGTTGTACCCCATTTGTGTACAATGAATCAAAATGCAGTCTGTAAAAATAAAAATTAAAAAAAAGTAAATGATGTTCTGCATAATCTGAGAATAGAGTGATAGTTTAGAAGAATAATGGAAAAGAAAATGTATGAACATCTTGAAGCCTTTTCTACAATGATTAGCTATTTAATCTGTACATGTTAGACAATAGACAATTCCTTAAGAATTTTAAGTAAGCTCATACCATGAAATTATCTTCCATACTTTGATGGAGTTACAAATAAGGAAATAAACTAGGGTGAAAAGTGGGATAGGGAGGCAAGACCAAAGATAGGGAAATAAGTTAGGTGGCTGTCTTCACGATTTTTGGGGCAGAGGAGCTGTTTGCATCAGGCATAGAATGAATCAGGGAAAATATAAATAGTCCTTGTATTTGACCTGGAAATTTGGCTGCAGATATTTAGGTATACTTGTATATTTTTTGGATATCTACTTTGATTTCTAGTTTCTTTATGGATTGCATTACTCAGAATCACTGATTCCTCTTTTCTGTTCTAAATCTTTAGGTGATATTTGGTCCCCTGAGATTATGGAAGTCCTCAGTAAGATGACTTGAACTCCTCTGCCTTTGGGAGTTGTTCAATTGTGCAGGTGTGTAAACGCTCATGCTGCCGTGTGGATATCCCATATTTTCAGACTACTTTGGGCCCCTCATAATGTACATGTTCAAATTGATTTACTACTTTTGACTTGTTTATGTTCTACACAGAACAGAGGCATGAACTGAAAGTCAGCCAAGCATAGGTCTGACAAATGATAGCAAGATCAATAATACGATTGCAAGTCAGGCATGACCTTGATCATTCACTTCTTTTCATCAACACAAAATAGCAGTTCACAGAAATCTATTTTATTATGTCTGATCCAGTAACATGCTGGTACTGCTATGGGCTTAGGAGAACTGATGGTTAAATGTTCAGAAGTTTTGTAAGCTTCCATTAAATATTTAGTAACTTGAAATGGGGCACGGTGGGAACACTTATGCATGGAAATCTGCATATATTACACATTACATTTCTCCCCCTCCCCAAGGGAGTGCTAGCTTGCCAGCTCACCATTGTTTGAATTCATCGACTGCTATAACAAAGTTTGATAAATCACTTGGTCAAATGTTTTTAATGTAATTACCAAATTACACTACAAACACAGGTATTCTGTCATTTCTTCTACAATAATGTGAACATTTTCTATTTGACATGAAGACTCTTTTAACAAAGAAAAAATATGAAAATAAATTATGATTAATGTTGAAAGACCAAACCTCATTTCTTTATTGCTCACCACATGATTAAAACAGATATATTGCTGATTGAATATATGCATGTGCATCCAGAAAAATAGCATAATTATTTACTTATTTATAGCTATATTTTTCAACAGTTTTGGGATACTTTCTTTGTTTTTTTCCTGTGACAATGACTTTGCAATATCACTTTAAACAGAGAGCATAGAAAGGTAATTCAGGTTTTCCTCAAGCAAAATTGATTGCAATCTCTTTTTTGCTGTTTATACTTGGAACGCATGAACCATGGAACTTCACACACTTCACACTGTTTGCAAAGTGCTTCCAGAGGTTTTAAGTGATTCACATAAGTAAATTCTGTTAAATCAAAACTCTATTTCCCTATGTTCCCCCCTAATCCCTTGACTTCTCCAACATCACCCCACCTACAAAAGGAAGTGTGAAAGAGAAAAGAATGGAAAAAGACACCTGTCTGCAGCAGTTACTGTTCAAATGCCAAACTTCTGGAAAATGTTCAAAAATAGAAGTTTATGTGCACATTGCTTAGTCCCAGTAGAGGTCAGAGAAGAAGCTAATGGAGGAGAGAGATCTGAAGTTTGCTATTTATTGGGTGATCAATAAATGCATTTATCCATGTAGTGAGTTGATTGGTTGTTAGTGGCTCCCTGGAGCTGAGTGAGGGGAAGGCCCTAAGACCACCCTGCTGTAGCCAGAAAGAACATTGTGACCCTTCAGCAATAGGCTGCGGAAACATGAAATGCTTGCCGAGGGGAAGGTGACTGCATGTAAGGGTGGTTTAACATTGTTCTGTCTTATGTGCGAGCTACTGCCTTGCTATTAAGCAACTGAAATATGGCTAAGTCAAAATGAGATATGGAATAAGTGTATGAAACACATAAAATCCCAGATTTACATGGCTCTCATAATGTATCTATAGTTTGGTACTGTTTTATGGAGTTATTCATAGGATTTTTAATATCCCAATGTATCTTATCAAATGACAGTTTTAAATGATAGAAAGATGGAAAATGCATGTGTGGTATATTAAGACAGCTCAAATCATTTCCAGATTGACTATACCATTCTACATTCCCACCAGCAATGCATGAGAGTTCCAGTTTCTCCACATTGTTGCCAATATTTGATAAAGTCATTATTTTTTTTTTCAATTCTAACTCTTCTAACAGGTACAGTTTGATATCTTATAATGGTTTTAATTTGCATTTTCCTAGGAATAACAATGTTTACCATCTTTTCATTTGCTTTTGTTCTTTTCCCTATTTCCCAAATGGAGTATTTGTCATTTCACTATTGCATTATGAGAGTTGAAATGAGGTATTTAGTATTATATGTTAAAAATACTAGTTCTTTGTCAATTTGTGATTTAAAAATATCTTCTCCCAATTTGGAACTTTACTTTTCATTCTCCCTATAGTTTAAGAGTTTTCAAATTTATGAAGCAGCATTTATCAACGCTTTCTTCCTATGCATCATACTTTTGTATAATATCTAAGAAATCTTTATTAAGCCCTAGATATGAGAGCTTCTACTTCATACTATATGCTGAAAGTGTAGTACTTTCACACTTTGCATATAATTCTGTTCTACTTAGATTTAACTGTTGTTATAAGAAGTGGATGGTCAATTGATGCAGCCCATTTTTTGAAGATTGGCTTTCCTCTATTGAACTGCATTTGGACTGTCAGAGGGTGCTATTTCTGTATTCTCTTTCTCTGCTTCATTGATGCATTTGTGAGTACCTCCACCAATAATAAATAATCTTATTACTAAAGCTACATAATTACTCTTTAAATAGGATAGACCACTTATTTTCTCAAAATTGTTTTAACTAGTTCTTGTGCTTTCTCTATAAATTTCACAAAAATCCTGCTATTTTTGTAGAATTTGCCTTAAACCTGTGTACATATTTACTAATTTGAGTCTTATAATTCATTAACATATATTTTTATTTATTTAGATTTTTTGATTACTTTCATTAGCCTTTTTTAATTTTCAGTTTAAAAGTCCTATATATATTGTGTTAGGCTTATACTTAAATATTTCACTCTATTGAACAATTATAAATAGTAACTTATTTTTATTTTGGTCCCTTCAATTTCACAGTTAGTATGTACAAGTGGAAATTGCATGCTGACCATGTAGTCTATGACCCTGCTGAACTCACTAATAGGTTCCAAATATTTTTTTTCCTGTTGATTCCTTCAGATTTTCTCTTAGACCACCTGTCATCTGAAAATAGGGACAGATTTATTGCTTCCTTTTTGAACTTTATATCATTTATTTCATTTCTTTATTTTTTGCACTGGTAAAAACATTCTGGGTTACTTCAGATAACAGTGATCAGTGACTTTGCACTGTTCCTTGTAATAGAGGGAAACATTCCAGAAGACCTTTGTACAGTGTTAAGGGGAGGTTTCTTTCAATCTTCACAAAGTTGAGGAAGTTTCTATTTTCTTTTTATCATTAATTGATGCTACACTTTATCAAAACTGTTTTCTGCATCAATGGACATGATCATACAGTCTTTCGTCTTTAGTCTGTCAATATGGTATATTTTATTTTTGTTACTTGAATTTTGAACCAACCTTGAATTCGTGGATTAAATCTCTCTTGGACATTGAACACAATCATTTTTTATATTCTGTTGACTACTAGTTGCTAATATTTTATTAAGATTGTTTAACAATCCTTAACAAGGATTGTTATTAAGATTCCTTAACAAGGAATTTGATCTATGGACATTTTTTCCTATGCTATCAAGGTCAGGATTTTAAAACAGGGAAATACTGAATTCATAAAATCAGTTGGAAGTGTCCCATTTTGTTTATGTTATGAAAGTGACTGAAATATCATGTTATTAATTCTGAATAACAAGCCTGAGTAAATTATCCAATAATACTATCTTAGTATTTTTAGAAAAAAATGTTCCAAATCCAATTACTAAAATAATCATAAGGCCATTCAAATGACCAGTTTCATATAGGATGAGTGGTAGTTTGTTCATTTTGAGGAACTAATCCATTTCATGAAAGTTGTTCATGTGTATGGAATGACTTGTAATAATACTTAGTAGTGTCTGAAAATCTTTGGAGATAATAGTGCACTATATCCCTTATTTGATTCCAGATATTAGTTATTGGTGTTTTCTATGTTTTGATTTGTTTATGATGATAGAATGTCAGTTTTACTGAAATTTTCAAAGTTTATTGTTTCATAATTTCCTTTTTTGTTTTTTTGAGGAGGTTTCATCAAATGTTGATGTCTAAAGAGCTGGGGATATAGCTCAATTGGTAGAGTGCTTGCCTTGCAAGCACAAGGCTCTGGGTTCAATCCCCAGCACCAAAAAAAAAAAAAAATGTTGATGTCTAAGGTAAATAAATTGCTATCTCAGCACTTCTTTAGCAGTACATCACAATTTTTAATAGTTAACATTTTAATTTTATTCAACTCTGCATATTTAAATTTTTTTGAGAACTCCTCTTTGACTCATGGATTATTTAGATGTAAGTTGTTCCTATCTGGTTCGATTTATTACCGAGAGAAGCCATTAAGTATCTCTACTCTAATTGTGGATTTGTCTATTTCTCCTTACTTTGTCACATTTTATTAAATAAGTTTTGAGACTATCATTTGGTACACACATATTTAGGGTCATTATGTTACCTTTGTGGATAATTTTTTTATCATTACAAATAATTCTCTTTGCTCTAAGAATAACCTTTAATCTTAATATAAAAATTGTGGTAAAAATACATAAAGTAAAACTATCACTTCGACCATTTAAGTGTAGAGTTTAGTGACATTATATATACATACATTGTTCTGCAACTATTACCACCATTCATCTTCAGATATCTTTCCATTTTTAATAACTAAAAGTTGACATTTACTGAAGAATACCCTTTGCCCAGGCCTTCACAATCACCATTTTCCTCTTTGTTTCTGCTAGAGACCTCTATAGGTGGAATCATACAATATTTGTATTTTTGTGATTGTCTTATTTCAGATACCATAATGTCATTAAAATCATCATCCATGTTATAGCAAATGTCAGAATTTCCCCCCCAGTGTATCACATTTTGCTTCTCCTTTTATTGTTCAATTGATATTTGAATTGCTTCCACTTCTGGTTATCACGAGCAATGCTGCTACAAACATTAGTATAGAGATATTTATTTCAGTCCAAGCTTTCAATTCTTTTGTATATGTACCCAGAAGAAGAATTGATGGAAATTCTATACCATTTTCCACAATAGTTACAAAGTTTTAAATTCCCACCAGTGATATATGATTTCAATTTCTCTACATCCTTGGCAATGTTCATTCTTTTCTTTTTTCTTTTTACCTTTTTTATTAATAGTACTGTATATGAAATGGTGTCTAATCAATTTTTACTCGCACTTTTTATTGTTATTCTGAGAATCTGTTCATATGGTTATTTGTATTTTTTTAGGAGAAATGTCAGTTTAGGTACTTTGCTCATATTTTAATCCAGTTGTTTTTGTTGGTGTTATTGAATATATGAGTTCTTTATATATTCTGGATATCAATTACTTATCAGATACATAATTAGAAAATGATTTCTTGCATTCTGTGCATGCCTATTGATTCTGAGGACACTGTCCTATAATATGTAAAATATTTTAGTTTTGATGAAATAATTTATCAGTTTTTGTTTTTATTGCATGTGCTCTTGGTTACATATTCAAGAAACTCTTGACAAATCCAGTGCTATAAAATATTCCCCATATATTTTCTTCTAAGACTTTCATCATTTTAACTCATATATGTCATTGAGACATTTTGAGTTTGTTTTTCAGTGTGGTATAACAGAAGAGTCTACCTTCATTCTTTTCATATGGATTTTCTGTTTATCCAGCACTGTTTAAAACTTGAATGTTCCTATCACTCTTGCTAAAATCATTTGAACTTAAATGTGATGGTTTATATTGTGTGGAGAGCAGTGACAGAGGATGGGAGAGCAGTGACTGAGATTGGGGTCTCTGATGACCTCATGGCTGTGGCATGCCCAGTGTCTGGGAATGTGTCTGTGCAAGGGCAGAGGATGCTTAGCTGCTGTGGCAATGCCCTGCATGAGGAGGAGGCTCTGTGCAGGAGTCCTATCAGCTCTGACCTTGATCTCAGGAGCACAGCTCCTGGGAAAGAAGGAACTCTTATGCTGGACAACCAAAACATTTCACCAGCTCTGCTTTTCTAGTTCCTGCCTGCCTTATAGTAACTTTTAACAGTGGACGTTCTTGAGAGCCACACAAAGCTCCCAACACTGCACTTTACAACTGTGGATTGCAGCTACGGAAAAGCTACATAGGACGTCCTAGTTTCTGTAACTTTCCTGAATACAAAGAATATTGATTGCATAGTCTTTAACCTGATGAGACATATATAAATAAAGATTGCTGGTGTAACTCTTTAGATCTGCATCTCTATCAAAGAGCAGAGAGCGCCACCCGATCCCAGCCTAATCTTCAAAATCTCTGTCTGTGAATCTTTATTTTCCAATCCCCCTTGGCCTCTGGCTGGACTGGAGAGTTTGGTCACACTGGTCTCGACAATATTGGGGCTTTCTATTCTACTCTATGAGTCTGTGTCTGGCTTTATACCAGTATTACTTTGCTTTGGTGGTTATAAAGTTGTAGGAAGTTTTGAAGTCAAGAAGTGCAGTATCTCCAATTTTGTTCCTTTGCAAAATTGTTTTGGGTGTTCAGAATCCCTTGAAATTATATATGAAGCTTTTGTCTCAACTGAGAAACATAATCTCAAAAATTGAAGGAAAGGTGAATATCTATACTGCCAGTATTTGCACTACTACATTGTAATTCCTTCTTTATGTTCCAAGGGTTCTTCTGTTATCATTCCCTTTATGTTATGAAGAACTCTTAACCATCTTTTTAGTGTATGCTTGTTGATGACAATGTCCTAGTTTCCTTTTTGAAATATTTTTGAAGCCTTTTTCATTTGATTTCAATGAGTATAGAATTCTAGATTGACTGTCCTATCTTGTCTTTGCTTTCCCCAGCCCTCCCCAGCATTTGACAAAAATCTGTGGAAATTCTTTCCTCTAGGGTTTTAGAAGAGAAAACTGTTGTCATCCAAGGTGCCTTTCACTTTTGGCCAGTGCCCTTTTTTCTGGTTGCTTTCATAATTTCATCTTTTCATTAGTTTTCAGTAAATTAGGTGACTAGCGTGTGTTTACATAGGTTTCTTTGTGGTTGCCCTTGCTGTCATTTACTTATCTTGAATCTGTCAGTTGGGGTTTTGCCAAATCTGGAAAATTTTCAGTCATGATTTTTTCAAATAATTTTTTACCTTTCATCCTTTCTCTTCTCCTTTTGTTTAAATCCCTAGTTCCTTGAGAATCTGTTCATTATTTCTTAGTCTTTATTTGTGTGTCAATTGATTAATTCTCTTTCATCTTCAATTTTATTAAGAGTTTTTTCTGTGCTCTTCTCTTTGGTGTTGAGTTAATCCAGTGAATTAAATTTTCTTCATCATATTTTTTCAAGTCCAATTAAGATTTCAGTTTGATTTCCCTTTGTCTCATCTCTATTTTAAGTGAGACTGCATTTCTTTCCTGAGACTATTTTTTTCATTGGTTTCAAGTATGCTTGTAATTGCTCAGTGAAGTGTTTTTATTACGGCTTCATTAAATTCACAAGGGTTTTTGTATCTTGACGTTGGTATCAAGATGATAGTCATCTTTCTCAATCTTTTGAGAATTTTCTAAGTCTTAATATATCAAGATATATATGTATGTATATACATATTTGCTCAATTGAAATTAAATTTGTAATAATAATAAATTATTATTATTTAAATTTTGTGTTCAACAGGCCCTCTGATACTACTCCAGAGAAGGGGAAAGGGTGGCAGTTCATTTGTTATGTGTGGAAGTCCAGGTTTTCCATTTAGCTTTCCTTGATACCTGGGTCGAATAAATTGGAGGAAACTTCTTTTTATCAGTTTAATTTGATGGTGTAGGCCTTCTTCTGGTGCCACACTACCAAGGAGATAGAGGTCCCTCTTTACTACTAAGTGGAGAGGAAAACTGTATTCCTGCATGGACTCCACTGACCATATGGAAAGAAGTGTGTTACCACCAGTAGGAATGAAAGTCCCTGCTTCTCACTTTGCCTTGTATAAAACCATCGCATTGGAAATTTAAGACATTTCCTTATAGCTGAGTTAGGATGAACTCTAGCTTCCCCACTTGACCATGACGGGTGGGAATAGGGGTGGATTGCAGCTTTTCTATGGTACTTTGCTAGAATTGAATGTTTATTGTCTAACTCTTTTTATACCTGTAAGTCTATCTCTTTCTTGATCCTTTGGCTAGAAAGAATAAGCATCAATGGGATTTTACTCCTATTATTTCAACTTAGTTTCCAGATTGTCTGGATCCAACCTGGAATATAAAACAAAAAGAAAACCCAAGTTACTGCCAAGTCATTTTTCAACTCCATATTTTGTACTTTTTAGAGTCTATTTATATTTGTTTCTCAAAGAATACCCAGTGCTTTTAGCAGGAGTTAGCAGGAGGAGCAGGAGAAGCACCTCTGTTCCATGTTTCTAAAGGACTAATTTTTGAAAAATAAGATATTTAATGAGGTGATAATTTGAATTATTTTTTTAGTAATATTATTTCAGAACTGATTTATTTTGACTAATATATTACAAACTTTAATTTTTAATGATTACTAATCATGCGATTTTTAAAATGTGGTCATAAAATTCCTTTTAAAATGTCCATGTTTCTCAAAAACATTGTTTATTTTGTGAAAAGTTTTTTAGTCTCCAACCAGTTCTTAAAGACATGATAATAATAAGCTTAATTTTATAAAGTTATTTTATATGCGGAATTACAGGTTTATGCGTTAATATTTTATTCCATTATCTGGAATATCATAATTATAGGACTGCTTTCTTAAGCCTATTTCAAATATTGTGTTTCAAATTGCTCCCTCAGGCTCACTTCTATTACTTATAAACTCCCATTGGATTAATCTGAAAGTAGAGAATTGTGGTATGATTTAAAGAAAATCAATGCAAAGTCCTTTCACATTCTACAACGATAAACACGAATTAAAAACACTGGTGTAGGATGGAAAATTTAGCCAGATAATTCAATTTTTAATTATTGCAAAAGTAATACCAACGTAAGGGAAAAAGTGTGTGCCCACCACTCCCATTTTCACGCATTCAGAATCTGAGCATCCAGGAGTTCATTAACCAGATATTGTGTTGTGTTCCTTATGTGAGTGATTCAGCTCTACAGTCCCACGTGAATTTGTTAACAGAACTTGCTGGCAGTCAGCAGTATCTAATGATATTTAGCAGCCTCAGCAAAGTTTATTTCACTATTAGCATATTAAATACTTTACTTGCCACACCTATAGTTTATTGTCTCTCCCGCTCCCCACTAGAATGTAAGCTCCCCATTTGTTCCACAGTGGATGCTCCATGCACCGTTGTAAAGTGGGTTGCTCAGTTGCATAAGTAAATGAGAAGAAGTGATTTCCCCTCCTTCTGGCATTGTACTACTTTTTAAAAATTATTCATGTTTTCCCTGAAAATTCTTTTGAAGAATGTCAGTGAAATAATTTAAAGGATATCCTTCAATTTGAGTTTGTCTGATGTTTTCTCGTGACTAGTCCAGCTTATCCAAATTTTGAGGATGTCATAAAATTATGAAGCACCCTTCTCATTATGCCCTTTCTGGGTGACATCATCCCAACATAATTTATTATTCATAATGATGACCTTGATCACTTGACTGCTATGGTATCTTCCAGATTTCTCTACTGTGAAGTTATTGTTTTATTTTGTTTTTTCCTCTTTCCAAATACCATTCCTTAAAAGTGAGTCACTATCTCTATCCACATTCAAGGTAGGTGAATTACAGAGCAATTACCAAAAAGAATATCAAATAGTCCATGGACTTGTGCTGAAACTACAATAATATGTGATACGATATTTGGGGGAGATATTTTGAGGCTGAAGAATTTGAAGACTCATCAGTGGATCTTGGCTACAGCTAAAATGATGGTATTACAATCATTCCTAAGATGGTGAAATTCTACTTCTCTCATTCCTTCTAAAGATATTATTAAGAATTCTTCTATCATTCTGTCATAAGGACATCCCATTTTCCTCATATGTGATTGAATAATTTATTTACATCAATATGGACTCAGAAATATTTCTATTTTACTATTTGGGTTTTAATACAAATACATAATTATTTTGTTGGTTAAATTCTTAAAGTTTGGGGACCTTTTAGAGGTTGATGTCTGTACTTTTGACATGGTCCTATCACTCTTTTACACCTCCTTATTTTTCTTGAACTGAAACATGCTCCGGGCATGTCTTGTATTTTCCCTGTCTCAGTCTTAGAACCAGCCATTTTTCCACAGATTCCTCTTTCAGCATTGAACAGTAATGCATGGACTCTTAGCGTTTCCATTGTTACTGTGGTATTGTCACTTCCAGGGCCGCTCAGTGACAGAACACGGATATGGTATGCATACAAACCCACATGTCTGTACGTATTTGTGCATCAATTAATTATAGTTTTTATACTATCAACACACAGTTGGAAAACACAATCTAACAAGAAGTAATATCATTTAAAATGGCAACAATAAATTTTTAAAACTTAGGAATAATTTTAAAACAGTATGTGGTACAGGAAAACACTAAAAATTATAAAATATTGCTGAGGTAAAGAATGCAGAAATAAATGAAGAAATATATGTTGTTTTTAAGTAGAAAGAAGCGATGTTAAGATGTGAATTTTCCCCATATTAATCTATGATTCAATAAAATTTCAATGTAAATTTTTCTTGTTTTGCAGCAATTAATAAACTTATTCAAAATTTGTATGAAAAGGCCTAAAATAACCAAAATGATTTTGAAAAGGAAAAATAATCAGCATATACTACTGATTTTAAAATGTACCAAATGACTATAGTAATCAAACCACAGAATTATTAACAAAAGAATAGATATATAAATCAATGTAGCAAAACAATGAATCTGGATATAATTACAAAAATATTTGCCAAATGAGTATTGCTGTTCACAAAGATGCCAAGGAAATTCCACAGAGAAAAGATAGTCTTTTCAAAAGTGCCATTAGAACATCTGGAAAAAGAAAGAAAGAAAGAAAATTTAAAACTCATTTTATTCCAAGAATAACATTTAACTCAAAATTATATCATAAAAATTATGATAATTATGTTCATAAATGAAAATTATGAATTTAAGGTAAAGGATATGAGAGTTTGTTATTTCTTGGTTTGCAGACTTAGGACAAAGTTTGTTGAAAAGAACATAAATTGGTAATCAGTAAATATTAGTAATAAATTGGAGTTCATCTAAATTAAAAGCTTGTCCTATTCAAAACACATCACTAAGAAAATGAAAAATAAAGCCACCACCAGGAGAATCTATTTGCAAAATACGTATCTAACAAAGGATTTTATTCAGAATATACAAAGGCATCTACAATTCAATAATGAGAATTTAAACAGGAGTTGGGAGTGTATCTCAATAGTAAAGCATTTTCCTTGCATCCATGAAGCCCTTGGTTCAACCTCAAGCATTGGACCAAAAAAAAATGGGGGAAATTGAAACACATTTTAAGTGGGCAAAAATTTTCAAAGACACTTCAAAAAGTAAGTTATTTGAGGCTAATCAAATTAAAAGTGCTGTACATCATTAATAATTGGATAAATGCCCATTCTTTAGAATGATGAAAAATAAAAAAGACAGAACTTCAAGTGTTTGGGTAAATGTGAAAGTTGTAGCTTTCATATGCTGCAGATAGAGGCCTGATGTTTATTATGAACTTTGCAAATCTATTTATTAATTTCCTATAAAATTAATACTCTTATGCTCCATCAACTTTGTGTTTACTTAAAATAAATGAAAATATATGGCCATATAAATACTATAATAATGTTATTAGAATTCTAGTCATAATAGCCAAAACCCCCCAATAAAACCCTGATATTCTCCAGTAGGTAGTTGGATAAATAAATTGTATATCCATGCAATGGAAATCCCTTACTGGTAGAATACAATGAACCATATAGTCACAAGAAAATGAATGATTCTCAAATATTTTGCCTGGCATTAGAAGACAGGCAAACTGTTTAATTCTATTTGAAATAAATTCTAAAAAGAAGAAAAATCCAATTCATATATATTTAATTCAGTCCAGTGTTAGCAGAGGTCCAGTGTTGGTGACAGACTTCAAAAGAAAAGTTTTTGGATGTTATAAATATTGTAATCTTTATTGAAAAATGTCATCAAAGTCTATGTTGTGAAAAGGCAAAAGTTGAACTGGGTGTGGCAGTATACACCTATAGGTCCATAGTTCAAGCTACTTAGGAGGATGAGCAACACAATTGATTTAGTCCAGGATTTTAAGACGAGCCTAGCCAGCATAGTGAAACTATCTTACAAAAAGAAAAAAAAAAAAAAGAAAAGATAAAATAATACCTAAATAAAGTTGATTTAAAACTCTAGTATTCTCCAAATACAGGAAGTTATTTGGATACCTACTATTTCTTAAAATGGACATAATACAGGCTCTACATAGCTACAAATAAATTAGTGCACATATTCACACACACTACACACACCCATACATTTTAGTGTTAAAATGAACTTAAAGTATTTTACAGGTAATTTTCTATTTTACTACAATTGGCATAGACTTTGAATACTAGATAAATTGAGCTCCAAAAGTTACTTTTAGGTGGAATGAAACATTGACATTTAGTGTTCAAAAGTCATCATTTCTTTTATGCTATCTAAATGAATAACTCTGTGATAGATGTCACACTTCTCATGCCCGTTATCTTTATTGGTTTTCTATGTGATTATTTTGGGGTTTGTTTTTCTGTTTTCACTTCTAGGGAAATCTGTATGGAAATTAGTTACAGTCCTTCAATTTAAAAGTTCTGGCATTATTCTAACAATGCAACTGATTTCAATGAATTGAATAGGAATAATGAAGTCTTTTGAAACTGGGATAACACATACAAAAATAATTTTTCAAAAGGCAGAAAATATGAGAATTTTCACTTGAATAGACCTTGACATTGTGGCTTTCTGGCTTAGAACTAAGATAGTGACTTTCACATGTTGAAGTCTAAAGAGAAATATCTGACACACTCTTCTCCTTCTCATTTATGGATTCCAATTAGGCCTTACTTCTAGGTTGGTGTATAGACGCATGAGATAGACGTGCAAGTTACTCAGGGAAATCCTTTGTGAAATTAGCTCAGAGCACAGAGCTGAGGACAGAGATCTGGAGCTTGCTTCACATTTTATCTATCTGTATACTAAAGGCTAAAATATTTCAACCATGCATATAGCCCCACAGATCACTAAATACAAAAATATGTTGAGGTTAGGAGAAACCATTTTGAAATTTAATAAACCACCCATGTTTTTATGGACTGAATGTTTGTTTCTCTGCAAAATCTCCATATTTTGACCCAACCTCCAATGTGATAGTTTCAGGAGGTGATTAAGTCACCAGAGTGGAAACAGCAAATGGTATTGGTGCCCTTGTAAGAAGACACAGGAGAACTGCCCACCCCCTCTCCTACTGCCATGTGAAGAGAGCAAAATGATGGACTTCTGCACACCAAGAAGCAGTCCTCTTGAACTTAGACTTCCAAGCTATCAGAATGGTGAGACAGAAGTGTTTGTTGCTTAAGCCATCCAGTCCTTGGTAATTTGTTGTAGCAGCTGAACTTAGACATGCTATTCTCCTTCTTTATTGATTTATTATGTGATTAGAAATGATTCTAGGAGATTAGTCTATTGTGTTTTTGCCTTTACCAATCCATATAATCTATTTTATCTTTGTTTAGGATATAGTTTGTTTATCTATCAGAAGAGCAAAGTTTTCCCCTACTGTTTCTCTCATTCTCTGGCCTCATTTCCTCCACAATATGGTTATCTTGCTGTATTTAGGATTTAAAAAAAAAAAAAAAAAGAGTAGCTCAAACCTGGGTCAGGAAATCTATACATTTTTTGTTCTAATTTTTCTGTGTATAAGTAGAACCTTTTCATATCAAATGTCAAACATCTCTGTTCCTCATTCTTATGCAATTCTGTATCCATATGCTTCTATTTTACTTTACAGATATTTGTAAAATACTTTTATTCCTCTGATTTCCAAATGGTGTATGTCACTAATCAGAGAACACAGGGCCAAAAACAAAAATCTAAAGTTCAGATGATCCAATTATGTTAATGTATTCATTGTATATTTCAAAGCATATATGAATACATGTAAAATATATTTTTATTTATAGATATATTTTTATATATGCATAAAACATAGTCCTCAGAAAATGTAACTTAAGGAAGAATAAAACACTTAAATCTTTTTTATCTTTTCAGTTAATTGAAACATTAACATATAACAATTCTACATTAATATATAACATATTTTAGCAAATGTTCATAAAAATTCTCTTAGTTCTGTAAGATACACACACATCCATATATATAAGTAAGTTATGACTTAAGTTTCATACATTAATGATTCTCTGTGCTTAAAAAAGAGATGAACTTTCTGGTTATGGAAATTGTAATGGAGGGCTTCTTGCGTCCAACATGGCTTCAAATTAACAAAGTGGGAGCATGATCATGGCAGTTTGGAGAAATGAGAGAAACAGCAAGTTAATAGGTATTTTATAAGATCCCATCAACAGCAAAAATCCTCAGTGAGCTCTAAATGTTGAAACAGGCATGAATTCATAAATACATGCTTACTGATCAGAGTTCTCCAGAGAAACTGAACCAACGGAACATACATATATATTTTATTTTTATAAGATTACTTTCGAGAAGTAAGCGTAAAAATATTGGGATAAGCCAGCACGGTGGTGCAGGCCTGTAATCCCAGAACTTGGGAGACTGAGTCAGGAGGATCGCCAGTTCAAAGCTAGCCTCAACAACTTAGCGAGGCGCTAAGCAACTCAGTGAGACCCTGTCTCTAAATAAAATACAAAATAGGGCTGGGGATGTGGCTCAGTGGTGGAGTGCACCTGGGTTCAATCCCCAGTACCAAAAAATAAATAAATAAATATTGGGATAATGTTTGACAAAATACCTGGGTACCGTGGCCCAGCCAAGTTGACACACAAAATTCACGATCGCAGCATGAATCCAGCTACTAGAAATTATGTGCAATGTGAAAGCTTAGTATGATATAAACAAAAAAAAAGAATGTAGCAGAGCACAGGTACATAACAGCTGGGTTTTGTGAAACATCCTAAAATCTAACAAATCTCCTTAATTTGCTTGCCTGTGGGTTCTGTTGTGACAACTGTTATGTTCTCGATGGTTCTAACTAAAGAAACCAAGCTGTTGAAGAGTATAGGCAGTACCACAGGAAAAGGAGGCCATTGGTGGAAAAATAAAATATCCCTAGATAACTGCAGCAGCATGGAATCTCTTTTTCAATTATTATACTTAGGCTCTGGGTAGGAACAAACTTTTGCAGTAGTTTTTGATGCAGACATTTTTTTTTCTGGGCGTTTCTATCCCTAGATTCATCTCAAAGAAAAAAGATTTAAAAAGCTTTCTATTAGATAAACTACTGTAAAATAAAAATACATGTAGACACACACAGGCATACAAAATGCACTGCCCTCAAACCATGGAAATACAGAGCGACTGTGTATCATGATACTGAGAAATTTTACTGACTTTGTTGTCAAAGAACAGAGGCTAAAGAAAACAATTAGGAACAACTGAGATCAGTATCATCACAAGCAGAAAGACAGAGGCTGGGAAACTAACCAGGAAAAGGCAAAACTCAGCTTCATTGGTGTCACTAGTGATTCAAAACATTTAACAACTAAATTTGGTCAGCTAGTCTCCCTTAAATCCACGCATGGGGATTGCATATAGAGGTCATTACTGCTGCCTTCCAGGGTGATGACAGGAACCTGACCAACATAAGGGCTGGTACTTCTCTCCTAGTGGAGAGTCATCTGGGTACACAAGGCATATAAGAATCTGGAATACAGAATTATGTTTACCTTTGCTTTTTCTGGTGTTTCCAAAACAACTTGACCAAAGAACCCCTATTTTATTTTCATATGATTAATATGAAATTAATTAATAATCTTATAAATGTCATTTTTCCCCAATTATGCAATAATGCTACCCCCTAGTGGTGGACCAAGAAGCCCAAAAATTATAGCCATGATGAAGTTAATTTATATAAGTAGTTTTGAAAAATTGGGATATGAAAAACTAACTTTGTATCTTCTTATATTCTGAGTATAGGGATATATATCGAGACATTGAGACAATTGCTCATGTAAATACATTGTGAAGACATTGAATATATGATTTTAAATATGAAGGAAAAATTGACTGTAAAAATTTAAACTAAATCTGTACAGTGAGTGCATCTTTAAAATGAGATGGGGGATCAATCTAAAAAGTAAATATAGGGTACTTGGGGGATTGAAGAATCCCTAATTATTTCCTGACTCATAAAGGAGAGGCCATGTTTGGTTTTTACTTGAATATTTCAAATATCATAAAAACATATATGCATATGTGAATGTCATAAGGATTCAAATAATATTGGCATTTAGAATTATAAGTATATAAAGCTTACAGCCATCAGAGATGAGGGTAAAGCAAATGAAATCTAGTGTGTTTAATCAATCACAGTAATAAGTGGTAATAAACAATAAAAAGGAGACAGAATAAGACATTGTAAAATCTGAATACACTGTAATTTAAAAGAAATATTTAATGAACTAAATTTCCCACTAACACATTAGTTGTTTACATTAAATATAATAATAGTGTATAGAAAGCAAATTTGTTATTGAATTTGATAAAGCAATAGGAAAGAAATGTAACTTAACATCAACAGTCCAAAGAATAAAAACCTGTGGCTATCTCAATAGCATCTGAGAAAATTTAATGAAAGTTGAAACCTTGGTTTCTTTGAAAAGAAACCATAATTACCAAGAACAGAATACTTACCTAACTTGATATTTAAAAATTAAAGGCATTTTTGGAGATATTCTAATAATTGTCAAGAATGAACATATATATATACTATAAAATTATTATTTAATATTATTATTTAGTATTATCCTAGATTTGGGGCAATGCAAAATATTATAACAAATAAAAACTGTACCTATGAGAAAGGAAACATCTTTATAATTTATAGGTGATCATTATTGCCCCAGAAAACTTAAGTTATTTCAGAGTGTTGAAAATAGTTAATAAAATTTGATTTGATATATGTATATTAAATCAATAGTTTTCTCATATACCAAAATTGCTTGTAAGAAAAATGTAGTGATCAAATAATCCAATTGACAATAGAAAAAGAGCTGAAATTATTATTTATAAATAACTTCAATATTTGTTTCTAATCCTGAAAATTAACACATGGATAAACATATACACTCATAAACATGTATTCACATACATATAACCATACGTGTGTTTTTGTATATACATACATATATATATATACATACATACACTCGTGTGTGTGTGTGTGTGTGTGTGTGTGTGCACAGTACTGAGAATCAAACCAGGATCTTTCACATGCTAGGCAAATGTTCTACCACTGACCTACACCATCAGCCCAACATATTCAGTTTCTGACTTCCACGGTTTTATATGCAATTACTCATCAAAAAATTGTGTTTTGGGCTGGGACTGAGGCTCAGTGGTAGAACACTTGCCTAGCAAGTGTGAGGCACTGAGTTCGATTCTCAGCACCACATATAAATAAATAAATAAAGGTTCATCAACAACTAATAAAAAATCTTTTAAAAAATGTTTTCTATTTGGTTATCTGGCAGTTATTACTCCTCTACCCTATGCTCAAAAATGGTTCAGGTCACCCTTGGTGTGGTTTAATAAATAACATTTTTAAAATGATTTTTTTTTAACTTTAGTATTCTTGTTAAAGAAGTCAGCTCCTATGCCAACACGTCGGCATGTTGCATCTATATTTTCTTATGGTAGGTGAAGGATCTGGTTTAATCCCTAGGTCTCTGATCCACTTTGAGTAGACTTTTGTTCAGGGTGAGAACTGTCAGGTTTCATTCTTCCACATATGTGTCTGCAATATTCCCAGCACCATTTGATGAAAAGACTGTTTTTTTTGTTTTTCTTGCAATAAAAGTTTTTGGAACCTTTGCCTCGTATCAGATAACTGTACTTAGGTAAGTGTGTCTGTGAGTCTACTATTCTCTTCCATTATCTTCATGTCTATTTTGATGCCAGTACCATGCAATTTTTGTTGCTACAACTTTGTAGTATAATTTGAGGTCTTCTGGCGTTATTCTTTTTGCTTAGGATTGTTTTGGATATTCTGCATATCATATTTTTCCAAATGAATTTTAGAACTACTTTTCCCAGTTCTGTGAAGAATGTCATTGGTATTTTGATGAAAATTGCATTGAATATATATAATGCTTTTGATAGTATGGCCATTTTAATCATCTTAATTCTGCCTATCCAAGAAGCAAGAAAAAAAAACCCAAATCAGTAAGTGGGAGGTCATCAAATTATAAAGCTTGTGTACAGCAAAGTAAATCAGAGAATTAAGAGAGAGTCTACTGAATGAGAAAAGATCTTTGCTACCTGCTTCTCAAACATTGCATTAATATGCAGAATATATAAAGAACACCACTCCACAAAACAAAAACAAAACAAATAACCCAATAAATACATGGCCAAAAGAAATAATCAGTTACTTCTCAAAACAAGAAACACAATTGGCTAACAAATATTTGAAAAATGTTTCAACATCTCTAGTAATCAGGGAAATCAAAATTACATTGAAGTTTTATCTCACTCTAGTCAGTATGGCAATTATAAAGAATACAAATAATAATAAATGTTGGCAAGGATGTAGGGAAAAGGTACATTCATATATTGTTGGTGGGACTACAAATTAGTGAAACAACTCTGGGAAGCAGTATGGAGATTCCTCAAAATCTAGGAATGGAACTACCATGTGATCTAGCTATTCCACTCCTTAGTATATATCTAAAAGATGTAAAAATCAGCATATTACAGTGATGCAACCACATCAATATTTATAGCAGCACAATTCACTGTAGCCATGCTATGGAATCAACCAAAGTGTCCTTCAACAGATCATTGGCTGAAGACAATGAGGGATTTCTCATCCATAAAGAATAAAATTATGGCATTTGCTGGCAAGTGGATGGAACTGAGGGCTATCATACTAAGTGAAATAGTCTAGATTCAGGAAGCCAAAGGTGGAATGTCTTCTGTTATATGTGGATGCTAGGAAGCTAGTTGAAAATAAGGGGGACATGGCGGTGAGGTGAGAAAGAGAGAGAGAGAGACAGAAAGAGAGGAAAGGAAGAGGGAGAAAGGATTCCATCAAAGTAGAAGAAAAATTAGAGGCCTAGATGAAGGGGATTGAAGGGGAGAGAGAAGGGACAGGAGAAGGGAAGAACAGTGGAATTATGGCATTTGTAGGTAAATGGATGATGTTGGAGACTGTTATGCTAAGTAAGATCAGCCAATCCCAAAAATCCAAAGGCCGAATGGTCTCACTGATAAATGAATGATGATGCATAATGCGGGGGCAGGGGGGGAGGGTGGCAAGAAGGGAGGAAGGATAGATAGCATGGAGGGAAGGGAGGGGTGGGGGCGGGTGGGGGGTAAAAATAATAACAGAAATTGTGACAGATACCATTGCCCTGTGTACATGCATGAACGCACAGATGGTGTGACTCTACTTTGTGTACAACCAGTGAAACAAGAGCTGTACTCCATTTGTGTTCAATGAATCAATAAGTAAATAAATAAAAAAAAAATTTCCTATGCATGTATCTGAATATGTCACAGTGAATCTTACCATCATGTATATCCACAAGACAACAACTTAAAAAAAAAACAAAAACTAAAAGTAAGTGGGAAGGAAGTGGGCTTCTGTGCCAACACATTGGAGGTCCTATATTTTCAAAGTGAATGCTCTGCCTTTACATTCATTGAGCAGAAAGATCAGTAGAGTAGAGGGAAGGAACAGCCAGAGGGAGGAGGGGAGGAAAGGGGGAATTAATGGGAACTGAATTAGAACAAATTATATTTCATGCTTTTATAATTATGTCAGGATGAATCCTAACATTATGTATAACTAAAAAGAATCAATGAAAAGATTGAGCTTAATATTTGTGTATCAGACATTGCACACATGTGTGGTTTACACTCTACTGAGAAGGACAAATTCATTATGATAACAAAGATATGTTTAATTAGATGATCACACCTCTGGGCCAGTTGGCTGATGTCATTTCAGTTTTAGAGATGAAAGCCACTGAAGTTTACAGATGCTGAGAAACTTACTCGAATACATAAGTTAGTAAGTTTTATTATCAATAGTAAAATAGAAATCAAGTCATGCACAGTTCAGGGTTACATACTGTCCTCTGCTGTGCCAGATGGTACTTCCTGTGTTGGAGGATTGGTGGCTTGGTAGGTTCTTCTACTTTTCTATGATTCCTATTTTGATACAACCATGACAACCTAAAACAAAAACAGAAGACTCAAGTTTCGCAAACTTCACACTCGAAGTACAGAAAGGGTGCATTGTAACAAAGGTGACATACTGATATTTGTAGAATGGTCAGTGTGGAACAGATTTCTTTTGTACTAATAAGATAGCTTTTTTTTTTGTAACAATGAGGGTCAAAATTTATTATGACTAAAATGGAATTCTTATACGCTTATTTTGTAAATTGGGTGCTTATTTGTATTTTAGCTAAGATGAATGATTTTCGTATGTAAAACAGTTGTGCTACAAATTTAACTATTTTACTTAAAGATAAAACATGAAAACACATGAATTTTTGTCTGAAATTATTAAATACAGTAAACAAATTGCAAATTTAGAGGCAATACAAATACATTAAACACAAAATATCAATATTGGTTGACTCAATATTTGAAATATGTGTATGTTTTGTCTTTTCAAAGGATTTTAAGTTCCTTGAGTCTCAGGTCTTGTGTGTGTATATGCGTACATGTGTTGCCAATGTACATATCATGTTTAAATACTATTATTGTGAAGAATCTATATCATCTGTACAAACTATTTTTGTCTCATTATATGAAAACAAAATTGCAGAAATTGACAATATAATAGATTACCATACCCAGATAAAATTGACTATGTTGCTCATAACTATTTCAGAGAGTTAAATGTTTCTTGGCTGTATTTAATTTGAATTAGATAGAAATATTTTATCTCTCTTTTACTAGATTTGCACTGATAGACGAAGTCCACAAGCTGGGAAAAATTCTATGCCTAAGGAGACCATAGTCTTTAGCAACTATCAAACTCTCAAAAGTTAAGTGTTACGAATACAACCCTGGCATCCCAGATGAGAATATTTTCTTATGCCTATTAATTAATTGGAAAGTCAATTACAGATTTATTTTATGTTCATGGTGATATTCAATTCCAAATTTGAATCTGTCATATTCATGTTGTTTAATTGTGCAAACGATATAATATAACTTTGGAAGACTTTTTATCAAGGAAAATTATCTTCTTTTTGTTACACTTAAATAGTGTATGGTATAAATTATCACAGAAAAGTAAGGACCCTGCCATTGTTTAAGCCATCACACATCATATGTGTTTATTTGAATCATTGTAATTGGGGGCAAAGAACATTTGGTTCATTCATCATTACAACAGGCTGCTTATTCAATACTCTTTCATTTGCAGAGTTTATGAGTCCAATCTCACAGTCCTTCAATCTTTAAAATAGAAAAGTAAGTTAAGTAAATATCTATTTCCTCTTCCCCACATGATCCTATAGAGCTGGACTTAGAATTATCTAAAACACAGGGGAATTTGAAAAGTAATTGGAAGTACTTTCTGACAACAACATCTGCTCCCATTACCACAAGCTGGCTATTATTTCCAGAGCGCTGTTTCAAGGGTACAGAACATTTAGCATCCTGCTAGGATGGGGAGTATTTCTCTGGTGGCAGTGTGGTTTTCTATTTTGAGAAGGTGTTCAGGTGTGACACCAACTCTGACCTGCACGGCAGTGAATGTCAAAGAGAACACTCAGTTTCACTTCTCTTCCTCTTTAACTCTTTCTTCTAGCTATTTTTCTTAATTTGCTTCCCAGGTATTTTTCTTGTATTTGAAGTATATCACGATTGCACTATTCTCATTTAGTCTGAACTGTTCTTAGTGCTTGTCCTGATTGCCTTAAGTGTGCTAGTGACTTAAATACAGGAATCACTGCTCAATGGAGCAGTTGAGGTAACAATAAAGCATATTTGAAAAAAGAAACCTGATGATTTCATACTGAAATTATCTGAAACAAAAGGGGACTCACAGGACACTATGACACCTAAGAATAAAACTGTCCACTATTTTCATGACTGATCTTTCTATTTCTCCCTCTGATTCTTAGAGATCCAGTATCTTCTCTGGTTCTAAATTTTTTTTTTTAAACTGAGGTTATTTTGTCAGTTACTTTAAAAATGTATTCCACTTCAATAATAACAGTAATCAGAAATCCCAGCATTTTCCTCACACTATGCTTCTTATGTTCTTCTCAGTGTTTTGCACCTATTAAGTCACTTAGAACTCTAATAGCAATGTCATCATCACCTTGTCCCAGATGAGGAAATCAAGGCCCAGAGAGTGAAGTAACTGCTCTGGTTCACGCATCTAGGACGAGGTGGAGCAGGTACTTGTTTTTTGTTTGTTTGTTTTTTGTTTTTGTTTTTGAGAAAAAGAAAAAAGTTTTATTTCTTTGCTAGCAAAGGAGAAACACAGGAGACTCCTGTCCAAAAGGCTATGATTCTGCCCATCAGCAGGAAGAGGAGACTTTAAAAGGGTAATTCAAAGGCCACATTCCACGTGTTCTCTGTTGGAGTTGTAATTCACCTGTTAATTTGGGAGATAGTCATTTCTGAGATCTTCTGGTACCATCCCCAATGTCTGGATTACTTCGTTCCTATGGTGGGTATATACTCAAGGACAGATAAATCTGCCTAGGATGGGGAACAAAGGTAATCACATTTCTTCTGAGGTAGGGAGGAGGAGAGATTAGAGAAAATTAGGGAGAGAGGAAGAGAAAGAAATACATCCATTTTAAAAATCAGTTGCAGTGGCAGAGCAGCAAGGGCTACATTCAAACCATAAAGTATACCACTGTTACATTTCTCCACTGTCAATTTCTACATTGCATCTCTATGGAAAAATAGCAATGATATCTCCAACCTACTTCCTGCTGAAAGAGGTGAGGTTGAGGGAAGTAACTTAAAGTCCTTGTTCTCTATCAGATGGGGCATGGACAGTTAAGGGTATTCAGCATCAGGGAGGTGACTGGGCAAGGCTTACATAGGACAGGGATCCCACTGAGACAACAATAAGCAAGACAAAGCATTACTATTTTGTGAACAATTAACACAAAGGCCAGTCTCTGAAAACCATGAAGATAGTTACTCAGAATCATATCAATGAAAAACAGATCGAATTTATCATTGTAAGAGGTTAGGAAGATTTGTATACCTATGAGATCAGGCTCGATTTAACCCAGGATAAACTTATGGCTCTAGAGTCATTTATGATCATTATTATTAGGCACTCGCACACAAGAACCCTTCCTTTATAGCCTCCAGCTTTACTTACTTTTGGTAGAGCTGACACAAGTGTACATCATAAGTTACATTTTCTAAAAGCATTGTTTCTTCCTTTTAAATATCCACGTAGAACTGTGCTTAGGCTATCATCTCCGGCCAGGTGTTTAAGACCAAGTTGGTCAAAACTGACCTTATTCCTATCTACTCTTGAGAGTCAGCTGAGATTCTCCAGAGTCCGCTCTTGGGGATATGTGTGAAGCCTCTTGGCTCCTTTAACTTTCCTGTACCAGTGGCACCATCTGCCAGAATGGGTCAGAGCCTTCCTGACCATACCTGGCTTCTCTTATCAGGGACATTTCCCTCTCCAAGGACCCTCCTCTTTGCAGAATGTGAACTAGTTGATTTTCTATTCTTTAAGGTCTTCTCAATCTCCCTGATCTGCAGATCAGGTGACTAACTAGAGTTGTAGGGCCCAGAGAGGGGTCCTGCAATTCTCTGTGTCTTGGCTGACCTTAGAGGGCAAGGGCCAAAATGTTGGCTATTTTTAATTTGGCTCTTCTACTTCGATGTCTTTGGTGTCCAAATTTTGGATTTTAAAAATCTGACAGGCCAGTTTCACCAGTCTTAAAGTTATAACTTTAATATCTATCATTTTACAGCTACCTCTTCCATTTAATTGGGGTAAGTATTAGTACTTGAAGCCAACATTATATTCTATCTGTCCTAAAGGTAATGTATGATTATCTCAAATGAACTCAGGTTGTTTTATTAGAAGTAATACCTCTGCAAAACACTAATAGGCAACAGTTATGAAGTTTACAAGGAAAATACAAAATGAAATTAACAGAGCAAAAACATATTCACTTAGTGTAATAGCTATGAACCAAGAAAAATGATTTTTATAGTCTTAAACTTTTACTTAGTTATGTATTATATCCCCTATTTTGAGGTCACAGTAATCTCTAGCAATTAGAGAAATGCAAATCAAAACCACACTGAGATTCCATCTTGCCCCAGTCTGATGGCAATTATCAAGAATACGAGTAAAAATAAATGTTGGCAAGGATGTGGGGAAAGAAGCTGACTTATATATTGCTGATGAGACTGTAAATTGGTGCAATCATTCTTGAAAGCAGTATAGAGATTCCTAAGAGAACCTGGAATGGAATCACCATTTGACTCAGCTATCCCACGCCTCGGTTTATACTCGGTTTATACTCAAAGCACTTACAATCAGCATACTACAGTGATGCACCCACTTCATGTTTAAAGCAGCTCAATTCACAATAGCCAAGCTATGGAAACAAACTAGGTGCCCTATAACACATGAACGGATAAAGAAAATGTGATATATATACACAATAGAATATTCCTTAGCCATCAGGAAGAAAGAAAATATGGCATTTGCCAGTAAGTGGGTGGAACTGAAGAATGTCATGTTGAAAGAAGCCAGTCCCCAAAACCCAAAGGCAGAATGTTCTCTCTGAAATGAGGATGCTAACCCACAATAAGGGAAGAGAATATTAGAAACTCATTGGACTAGACAAGGGGGAATAAAGGGAAGGGAGGAGGAATGTTAATCAAAAAGAGAAAAATGAATCAGACATCTTTCCTATTCTCTTATATAAAGACATGATCAAAGTAAACAACCTAAATCATGTTTTTTTTTTTTTTTCTTTCTTTCTTTTTTTTTTTTTTTTTTTTGTGGTACTGTGCTGGGGGTTGAACCCAAGGCCTTGTGCTTGTGAGGATAACACTCTACCAACTGAACTATATCCCCAGCCCTAAATCCATGTTATGTACAACCATAATAACAGAATCTTATTGTAACAAGTCATACTTACTCTGTGTGTGTATAATGTTTCAAAATATACTCTACTTTCATGTAAAGAATGATAAAAATATAAAAAAAGAAACTGCTAATGATCAGAAATTGACTTGGTGAAAGCAAACAGATATAAGAAAAGTCTTTAAATGATGGTGTAGCTATTCTATGTCAGATACAATGTATAAAAGAAAGCATTTATTGGTTATCTTGCCAGTAAACATACATAAACTTTCATTTTATAAATGTTTATGTGAGACTTAGACAAGGCATTGACAGATACAGTTCTCAGATGCATGCATGCACCTAGTCACATGTATTTAGGGCATCAACTGTATTCTTATAATCTAAGTAAGAGTTGTTTGTTTAACCAGCTACAAAGTAATCATTTAAGACTTTAAAACAGGTACAAACCCTAATTTCTTTAAGGCTTAGATTCCCCAAATGAAACCTAATGAATACTAGAAAATGATCTTGATAGATAAGAGCATATCAGTGTTTCAGACTTTGCTTCATATCAATACATTAAAGTTAAAATAACTTTGGCTGTGCTAATATAGCCAACTTAATCACAAACACAAACTATTTGAGATTTGCCTTCCACAAACCTTCTGCGGCCTACTTAAACATTTGCAGCTTGTTTGCATCCTTAGTTTCATCCTCTTTCATCTTGAAGTTTAGCACAAGAATATTGCTTTACCAGACAAAATACTTTCTTATCCAGAAACATTTCTTTTGCTTAATTTCTTAATTTTCTGTACTAAAATATTTCCATACCTATATCTTTATTTTATCTTTTCTAGTTTTAGACCTTTCTTAAATTCATATTCTGAAACAGTCTTATCCCAGGAAAGGGATCTGACATATAAAAAAAACTGTGACTTAATCTTTTCTCACCTACGTGGCATTCAGGGGATTGGAGTACAGGACATTTTGAGCCTGACCTGTTTGCCTTATCATTATCAGGATGCCATCAACTGAGATCCTAACTGTCAGTTTCACCCAGAGGTTCCTTTGGGGCCTTTTCCTTATACTGGACATATTAATATGAATGGAGGAGGCCCTTTCTATCCTTTTCTTTAGGCTTCCTTGAAGATCCCTTTGCAGAACCTGCCTACAAACCTAGGTTGGCCTTAGTTTCTGTCTTTTTCTTTTCTGGTGCAGTTGTTTATTCTGCCAGCCTCCCAAGCATTTATTTTGATAGGTACTATTATAGCAAGAACTGCTTTGCCCCAGTTGGTGGCTATCCCCTGGCCAAGTGGAGTGTCCTCTCAGATCTTAAAAGGAGAAACTATTTCTGTTCCCAGGTTATATACCAAAAGTGCTAAATCCTACTGCCACATCCATTGTGGCCAGCAGCCTACACCCTCCATGGGTTAAAGGGTCTAGAAGGCAGGACAGAGGCCAGGTTCTCTTTGGCAAGCTATTACAGCCCAGGTAACTTTTCTGTGATTTTTTCCCTGGTTTATGACTAGTGTCCTTGACCATGGTGAGATGATCTTCAGCTACCTGAGGTCAGGCTGAGAATAAGTGCTGGGAGTGCCAGCACTAGGTTTAAAAGTTTGAAATCGTTTTTTAATCATTTCTTCTGGTCTCCTGTTATCCTTGCACACCAGAGGCAGTGCCTTGTGGTACCTTCAACTTAGCTCCTGATGGTCAGATCCCTTATCATGCAACTGCATAAATGCCATTACATACAGAAGCTCTTTCATATACTTTATCCCAGACAGAACAATTTCAGTGTCAAGATTGTATAATAATCCAGAAAAATCATTCAAAGGCTAGATTGTGATACATTAAACATCTTTTTCTCAGACAGGCTTATACCTATAGATGGCCCATTTACCCAAGGTCTATCTACTCAAGAGACTATTGGTAAGATCAAGGAAGCATGACCCATCTTAGGGGCCAGTAACAGATACAAAAAGTACAGGCAAGAGAGTACATGGAAACCAGTTTTGCCAGGACTGACAAATGGGAGCCTTTAAAATATACAGACCTGCTTGTACAAATTTCTTCCAATTACTCCACCTTTGACAAACCAACTCCAACTGCAAGATAGTATAATAATTCATAAAGCTATTCAAAAACCAGATCTTGACAGTAAAACGTTATCTTTGACAGTCTTATACTGTGGCCCTTCAACTTTACCTCTGAGAGACCAACTCTGATTGCAAGATTATATGAAAAAAGAAACACAGAGAGAAAAAAAACAGAGAGGAGTTCCAAAATCATGGCCAACAGATGGGAACCTTTAAACTGACCAGCCAAGATGTTTCCCAGAGATTATCTGTAGGATCAGTGTGGTACTGGTCACGTCTTAAAAGGTGCAGTAACACATACAAACAAAACAAAGACCAGACAGACAACGAGAGAGAATTCCCAAACACAAGGCCAACGAAAAGATGGGAATCTAGACAAGAAATATCCTTAGGTTCTTGAGTCCTGCATAACCGTGACTCCTACACCAGTGGTGCCATCGATGTCCCCACAAAAAGGACAAGGTATTCCCACAAAGAGGAACCAGATCTATGAATCAAGGGTCTTGGTACATACCGAGGGACATACCAAATGGCTGAGTGTGTCATAATTTTTACTGAGTTCAGTTTCCTTTTTCTCAAAGTGGACCATGATGAAGCAACCTGTACTGTTCAAGGAGAGAAAATGGGGGTTCCCTGAAGCAAAAGGAGCTTCAGCAGCTGCTGGGACAGCACTTCAGCTTACTTACAGGAGTAGCTCCTCTGTTCCACATGAAACGTAAACACCCTTCTCCTAATTCTCCTGCAGTTGTCTCTCAACAAGTTTGCCAGCCACCTTGCACCCTCACTTGGAAGTGGGGTTCCTTGAAAAGCCAGGCCTGCCCAAAAAACAGGAGTGGGGCTGCTCGTGGGTCCCACCTCAGGTACCAAATTTGTTACCAAAAGCTCTCTTCTTGTCCCTCATGCCAATCCAATAATGATGACACAATTTTGAGAAAAAGGGGGAAAAAAAGGTTTATTACTTTTCTGGCAAAGGAGAAACACAGGGACTCCTGTCCCAAAGCCTGGGATTCTTGGAACAGGGACTTGAGCCAAGGCGAATGTATCTAGAGTCTAACAGAATTGCAATGCTATACTGTGATTATGTAAACTGGCTGAATTGCTCTTGTACACTTTTTAAAATTTTTCTTCATTCTTCCAGTAAAAAATGTAGCATGTTCTTATTACATTTTTAGATGCTCTATTGAACAAAGAAATGACATTCTCTAACGTGACTATTTAAGTTGTTTTAAATTAGTCATATAAACTGACTTCAAATTATAAGATGTTGCATGTTTTATCTTTAATTTTCTGTTTACATGTTTTATCTTTAATTTTCTATTAAAAATGTTTTCTATCAAATTCTACATTTAAGCACTATCATGTCACTTTTTACACTTATGTATTTTCTGATTCAGGTGATGTTTTCTACCTATGTAATGTTTTAACTTTATAATTTCAGCTGATTAGTAGTCTAGTTTTGTGTCCTACTTATAAACTTTATAATAACTTTATGGTTCACATTGGCTTTGTTAAACAATCTGACATAAAGGTTGTTGGGGCTATCACAAAACTAGCAATCTGAGGATGCTGCATATAAACATTTTCTTTCTTAAACTATAAAATAAAATGCAAGTAGGAAAAAAGCTGACAAATATGTAAACTGATGGAGTGGAACATATTAATCAGTATTGCTTTGAACCTAATTCTGCTTCTTCAATGATCACTGATCTGAAAGAAAGAAAGAAAGAAAGAAAGAAAGAAAGAAAGAAAGAAAGAAAGAAAGAAAGAAAGAAAAGAAAAGAAAAGAGGAAAGAAATAAACCAGATAGGCCACCTATTGTAAAAGTGGTTATCAGCTTATGGGTACAACATACATTGTCTTAAGATTTTGGTAAATTTTTGAGACATGAAGGATTATTTTAGATTCCTTTGAGTTGTAGCAACATTTTCTGGAAAATTTACCTGTTCTATGGTCCAACTCAAACTTTCTAACTGCTCATATGTTAAGTCACTTCTCAAAAGCATAGGTACTCTAGTATAGGTATAATACATACCAAGCATTATATAGGTGGGTTTGTACAGAGATATTTTTACTAATCTTAGTTTCTTATATAATTTCACATACATCATTTTAGTATGCATAATTTGGGATGGATAATTATCAGGGGATTTTTAAAAAGTCATTTTTGAACAAAATCTTGGTTGTATTGGAAAGAAATATTCGTGGAGGCAATGATTATGGCCTGACCACCCTTTCACCTTCACTGATGGCTGCGTGGACAAGTCTGTCGTTAGGTAGTGAGACTAGGCTTTGAGTTCCAAGCGCTTCAATAGGCAAATCATCTGACTCATGACAGTTAAGTTCCTTAGAAAGAGCCAAAGCATGAACAGGAGACAAAGTTCTCAGAGATAAGGTGGAAACACAAAGTTCAGTTAACTAACTCAAAGGCAAGAGCCAGACTGAAAAGAAAAGATAAGCCCAGAAGCACCAAAATGGAACATAGTGATAGAGGTTGTTGAAATCAACTATGGCTGCAGATGTACAATATCCACAATGTTCACGCATGGAAAGAATGAATCAACTTGGAGATTTATTTTCTGGGAATGCATAGGAAACCTTCATGATTGACTCAGGATTCTGAGCATTGATTGTAAGACACATTAACTGTCTGGGATATGCCATTCCTAGAGCTCCTTTCTGATATAGTCAGTGAAAACTTTGAACTTCCTGATGCACACAACTAATAATTAGAAAACCCATTGAGCAAAAAAGATTTTGTAGCTTTTATCATATAATGGTGAGAGCATATTTTTATAATAATAAAACTAGAAGTAATAATAGCAGCAAACATTTATGGACTGTTTAGACAGGGTCCTAGTGCCTCACTTTCCTTTAGTTTTCTCAACACTCGTAAAGGGTTGTTACTACTACTACCACTACACAATAGGGGACAGATTATTGAAGTTATCAAATCTGTATAATGGAGTTAAGATCACACATCTTATAACTGGAGAATCCAACTCTGACCAAAGTCTTGTGACTCTAAACCAATTTCTTCTAGATTGGGGTTGAGGAAGATCATTGTTAGAAAAAAAAATGTTACCTGAGTATTGTCTCATAGCAGTAAATGAATCAGTGAAGGGTATTTAAATCTGATTTCCTTCTACTACACAATTTCCATTGAATGTGCCCACTACTCACACAAATTCTTTACTAACGCTTTTAAAAACTGCATTTAGAGTTAGAAATGCATTAATTGCGAAAGGAAAGGAGTGTATGAACATTTGGAGAATAAGGATAAAATCTCAGCAGCATGGAGGGGCAATATACAGAGAAAGAACAGATGTGAGGGAATCCAAAGAGCACCATCCAGAGCCAGCAGATCCTGTGTGTGACACAGGAACATCCCTTCCCTGGGAAGGGAAAACCCAAAATGATTCCAGGAGAAACCGAACTTGAGTTCTCTGTTATTGAATGTGGATCGAGAACTAAGATAATTGCATTTATAATAAAGGAAAAATCATTATTAATGATTGAGAGATGTGGTGGCATCTATGTTGTAAAATTCTTCATAGTTACTCATTTTCACCCCTGAAGACATAATGTCAACGTTTTCTGAGGGTGCAGTGGGGCAAATCAAACCCTTGTTTATAGTTTAAGAAACAATTTTAATATGTGTGTAAATTAAAACTTGCAGGATTACATTAATAAGATAATGCTTGTATTTTCATCTATCATTTAAATCTAATCATTTAATTAAGCTTTAGTAACTTCTAATTAATTGTTTAACTTCAAGAAAGCTTAGATGACAGCCCAGATGCTTGCTTCTAAATAATATGCAAAGCATGCTGTAATTCTCATGTAACTATCCACATAGCTTAGTAATATTGAAGACTACCCTTCTTATTGATAATTATACTTTAATCAAATATATTATTTCAAATATGTCAAGGAAAGTTAGAACTTTATCTGAATGAACTATATAAAACTCTCACACTGAAATAAATCCAATTTATTTCTAGACTCTTGGAATTTAAGAAATAATATTTCACTTGTTCTTAGTACCTTCTAAGTAAACTATACTTCACCAATGTGCATCCATTACAATGTTTCTGTTGAAGTTTAGTTTTAATTTTCATTTCTCTACCATTCTCCCAGGAACTTTTTGTACCAGTCATAGAGTATTAACATAGGAAGTGCTCAGTAAATCTCAGAATCAAGAATTTAACATCTGTATTAAATGTTAAATATTACCAAGTTCAATGACACACACAACGTATGTAGCACAATTAAATAATATTGACTGAATTTAACCCTAAAATGCCTTCATCCCAACAAAAGAACATGTTCATCACTCTATTTAGTACATCAAGTTTACTAGGCACATTGAAATGGTCAAAAGAACTTAATTATTCACTTGCTGAATAAATACAGAAAGATTCCATTCTGTGTAAATACAGACAGATTCCTTTAATCCATTACTGATGAAGACTGAAAATTTATAGTTTGATTTAGTTGATAGTTATTTAAAATCTACCAAATTCATAGGGATAAGACAAATTCCTAAGAGATTGTGTTATGGACAAATGTTTGTGCCTTCCAAAATCCACATGTTGAAACCCAAACACCCAATGTGAGACCTTTGGGTGATAAATAAATGTAGATGATCATTGGGGTGGGGCCCCTGTAATGGGACTAGTGTCCCTATAAGAGAGGAAAAGACCAAATCTTTCCCTCTACCTATCTTCATTGGCCCAAAGAAAATATCATGTGAGCCTGAGACTGAAATCTACCTTGTTATAACCTTGATCTTGGACTTCCAACCTCCACAAGAGAGAGAGATAAATTTCTATTAAGTCACTCAGCTTCTGATATTGGTTATGGCAGTTGAACTGACCAGAAATGTTTAGAGTGAAAGCTTAAGGGCAGAATCTATTAAAGAACAGGAAACATCAACCTGAATTGTGAGTCGAGTAGAAACTAAAAGTAAATGAAAATGGGCTACAAAGAGAACAAGGAGGATTTTGGGAAACAACTGAAGCAATATGCTCAGATAGACCTGTGAGAGGCTTTGTAGATTGACTTGAAATACAAATAAATGATTTGATTGGACAATTTAAAGATGCTTGTGAAAAAATGCATAAATCATTACATTCAGTGGTCGAGAGAAGTATCAACTGACCCTGAAAAATAAAGCTTAGTTCATAGGAAAAAGAAGCCAAATGTGTCAAATTTTTTAAATAATAGGTCAAGATGTGGTATGTATAGCTTAGATTATTTTCTGAAATGTTGCTTGAACATTAAAGCTATTTCCTGATTATGAAAGTACATCAAAATAATTAATTTAGAATGATTTATAACTTGTTTAAAAATAATCTGGGGTTATTTAGAAAGATACAAGAATAAGCATATATTCTTTATAAATAAATTAAAATATACAAATGAACCACCTCAGTTAATTCTTTTTTTTTTAAGTAAATTTACCATATTTCTAGTAACTAAAGAAGCATAATGATTTTAGTGGAAACGTGTTCAGTATCTTCAAATTCATTATTTTTCTTTCCTGCTGTGTCCATTCTGCTGTGAATTCCATTCTCTGAGTCCTTAATTATAGCATTCTTCAGTTTGTAATCCACCTTGTAGAATATATTAATCATTGCTGTTAAATTTTTCTCAAAAAGAGAAGAATGGAGGAACTTTCGATTGTGTAGAGGGAAATGGGGTAGAAGGTGGTGGGGATAAGAAAGACAGTGGACTGAGACAGAAATTATTACCCTATGTTCATTTTGATGACATGAATGGTGTGAATCTACATCTTGTACAACCATAGAAATGAAAAGTTGCATCCCATTTGTGTACAATGAATCAAAACGCAATCTGTAAAAATAAAAAATTCTCATAACTGAGTCATACTTATTATTTATTTTGAATTTTATCTGGCTTTCCTAGTTACTTTTCTTGGTAGCATTCCTCTGCTACAAACTATTCCAACAGAGTAAGAGTTACATGTCCATCCTCAGTAGCATTCTGTAGACTTCATTACAGTTAGGGGTTAGTTTTATGTGGGTATAAGTTGAGATTTTGCCATTTTCTGAGCTTTGAAATTCAGATTCTTTGAAAGATAGTTAACTTGAAATATTTACATTATTTTAAAATACTTCGAATACTAGAATCAACTCCAGATCAACAAACACAGCTTCTGGTTGATGTTTTCATCTGATAAAATCCTAGGTGAACTGTATGTAAAAGGCAAACCATGGTTTTTCTGCATAACATTTATTTTTCTCTAAATATACATTTCTGTGAGTGGTTCATTATTGATGTGTCAATCCCACCTTCGAGGACATTTAATAATGATCCATATATATTCTATGCCTTTGTATGTTTAAAATCATTATTAGATCAGGTGGAATTTGCTAGCAGTTTACAAGGAGGTTTTTCCAAGCCAGAATCATCCCAAGTAAGGTAGCTCAGTGTACAATGATATTTAAGTTGTATCCAAAGAAAAATGAGAGCTATAGCTGCAAGCAATAGGGAAAGCATGCCACAGCAAGGTCTTCTTGTGTCCTCAGGACTCTGCTTTGTTTCCACATTATTGGACCTTCCCAGTCTCATTTTCCCTCATGATTATATTCCATAGCTTGACAACAATGAACTTTTTGGCCTTTGGGTCTTCTATGTCTAATACCTGCCCAACTCTTATCCTGAACCAGTATTTGTATGCCATGTCTCTCTTCCTCTGCTGATTTGCTGAGCATGGTGACACTAACACACACACACACACACACACACACACACACACATTTGTATTATTGGTACTGAAGATTTATGGGCTGTCATTACAACTGCATTCTCAGTACTGTTCAGAAAATCATTCCGTATAATTTAGAAAAGCTTCTTACTTTTTACTTTGGAAAATAGTTTTATAAAACCATGTTTCTCATAAAAGAATTTGTGATTCTTAAGTGAAGAGGGTGAGACAATCAATAGCAGTGCTAAGTAGATGGTCTCAATAGTTATTACCAAACTTCAGTGAGCCAGAGCCTGAAAGAACCACCCCAAGAATTTCACAGACATGGCAGAAGACAAGCACAGAAGACAATGGCAAAGTGTGCCTTTATGACTCTTGGTTCTGACATTAATGCTCTCATCCAGAATGCAAAGAAAACAGTAAACCACACTCTTTTCTTAAGGAGAGGCCACTCACTGCTGTGTCTCTAAGTTCTGAAAACACATAATCCCTTTCTGGGACTGGACCATATCTTCCTAGATGTGACTGATAATCCTGCCCAAATGTTGGAGGGATGTCAACACCAAACAGAAATGTGGAGGCAAATTTCTGATAAAGGAATTTTAAATTGGAAATAAAGAAAAATGTTGGAAACACATGTACAGACTGGGGTGGACTCTGGTATGTCTTGAGAAAAGTTTGAGAGTTTCATTAGAAAAAAGCAATTTAAGCCAGTTATTTCTTTTTTCTTTTTTTTTTAGTCCTGGGGATTGAACTCAGGGGACACTTAACCACTGAGTCACATTCCAACCCTTTTTTGTATTTTATTTAGAGACAGGGTCTCACTGAGTTGCTTAGTGCCTCACTATTGCCGAGTCTGGCTTTGAACTCACTATCCTCCTGCCTCAGCCTTCTGAACTGCTGGGATTATAGGTGTTCTCCACCGAGCCCGGCTAAGCCAGTTATTTCTAAAGAAAGTTCCTTAGCACTTTTGCTGCTTACAGGAGGTGACACCTGATTGCTCAGCTGTAGCAGTTACTATGTGAAATTGATCTTAAGGTCATAGTTGACAATTCTGCCATTAGTTATTAAGTAAAAATAGTCTTAAAGATAGGATAAGCTATTTTGTTGTATTGGTCCTATGAGATGGTTCCTGGACTAGGTGTCCAAGAGCTGAGGATTTCCCCTTCTTTCTCATGGTCCATTGGTTCCATTTTGGTGGGGTTTGACAGGGATAACCCATCCTCTGTAATGAATTTTTATAGAAGATAATGCACTTCTGGCTAGTTGGTGAGTGAGGTATTTGAGTATTTTGAGGGGTGAAACCGTGTCTCAAGGAAGAAACATATGAGTGTGTCTCAGAATGCACCTCAAAGCATGTTGCAAATTGTGGGTGGTGTTCTGAAAAATGGTTGAAATCTGTGGAAACTTCAGTGCTTCTTTTAGTAATTTGACAATGCTATTGGTCCAGATGCTGAATATTTTTTAAAGAGACTCTTTTAAAACACCCACTAAAATGTGTGGAAATTTTGTGTGAGTTGCACCGTGCTACCCAAAACCTGTGGTTATTTAGACTTCACAAATATAAGTCTGGAAGGATGCACACATTTCTCTCTTCAGGTCCAATCAAGTCAGATCTTAAGAATGTCCCACAACTGAATGGGTTCTGGTCCATGTTGGTTTGATTCTCTAGCTGTTGGCCCCAACTCTTCTCCTTGGAGGCCCTGAACCCCAATCTGAGACTTGACCCTTAGAATTCTGACATACCTCTCAAAGATTCTTGTTCAATTCCCATCCTCCCTCTTGTAAATATTTGGAATATGCCAATATACCAGAGCAAATGTCTCATGTCTTTCTCTCTTGAGCTTTGGGAGATGGTCAAATGTTTTATTCTGGTGTCTTGTTTGTAGGAAGGATCATCTCACAGTTCAAATCTAGATGTTCACCTGAGATCAATGTCTTTAAACATACTTGTGGGAAGCAGAGGAACTCATACTTGAGTTCACCTTGATAGCCTTCATCCCTCTCTGAATTCTTGGACCTTTTGTATTAATTCAGCATATCCTGGACCTTATAAAAATGTTTATGCTTTAATAAAAATGCCTTATAAAAATGTTCATGCTTTAATTTAGATTTTCAATTGTTCTTACCAAGAATGCCACAAGCTTCCTCCTCCTACCTCAGAAAAAAATCTTCTGGGCGTGTGTATTTGAGATAGAGTATACCATGAGCTCATAATATAGTTGTGGTTCAAATTCAAGATTAGAGTGTTCTACATAACCTCATACACATTATGCTGACACTTGTAGAAAATTATGGTTCTCAAGGACTCCAAAATAAATATTCAATTCATCACCCAACATCATAAATTTAAAAAGTGATGATAAAAATACCAATGGCACCACTGATAATATCATAACTATGAAGAAGTATTTTAATTATCATTAATTTGTCATAAATTCTATTTGCTCTTAGTGTTGCTCCATGAGGACTATGCACTCAAATATTTGATCCCCTTTCTTTTTTGATAACCTTTCTTAATAAGCGAAATTCAAAGTGAAATACAGACATGGTGAGCGATTTAACAATCCTATCTACTGCTGTAGGAGTTATAATAAGTTAAAGAAATAAAATTAGGTTCTTTAATAAATTGGAAACAATTGGATTCAATATTTATAAAACTATGTTTAAAGGGTTAAATTTACATGCACTCTTTCTGCATACACACATACATTAACAACATAAGTAAATAAAACAAAACAATAACATTACAAAAACCAGTATCAGGTTAGGGTATTTTCTTAAACTCTTCAAAATAATCATAATCAAGTACAATAAGGAATGATTTTAAGTTTAAAAATTTTTTTTAATGTGAGACACACCACTTCAATGTGGCAAATGCTAAGAGAAAAAATTAAACCATTTTTTCAATCTATAAATAAACAAGGGATTTACATATAAAATTGTGTCTTACAGTGTTTTAAGTTAATTAGAAGTAATCAAATTAAATAAATTGAGAAGTAGGCAAAAGTTATGAGCAGGCAATTCACAAAGAATGCTTTTCAAATGACTGGCATAATAATAACGTTGCTCAATTTCATTAGACAAAAGAGTACTAGATATTAAAACTGTAATGAGCTAATGTTTCCTCCCTATTGTTGATATAAATGAACCCTTTAAGGAGCTAAGTGCTGATGATGGAGCAGATGGTGGAGACGGTGAAAGTTCTTCTATCACTTTGAAGGATGATTTAAAAGAATGTAGCAAAACCAACATAGGCTATAACTCCACAAGTATAATTCTAGTACCTCTCCCAGACAAGTGCTGGGGGCACACGTGTGTGAGGAGAATGTGTAAGACCGCTTGTTGGAAAATAAGGAAAATAGAAAAAAAAATTGAACAATGGACCCTAAGTAGTTGATTAGTGGGCAAATGGACAATAAAATGTAAGACATTTCTCTGACAGATCCTTAAATATATAGTGAGCAAGAACTAGCCATACATATGTGTGTGTGTGAATACACACACACACACACACACACACACGTATATATTTTAAGAAAATATAGACAGAATCATTTTATATTTAAAAGTTTCATTTGTTTGGATTGTTTAAAATTTAAAATTTGCATTATTCAATTAATCAAAACAGTAGTATTTTATTGTATATATTTAGAAATATGTTATTTAAATATGTGATCTTGATATTAAAATACAAAAACTATTTCATCTCTATTAATTTTGTTGCCTAAATCCCAATTAAAGGAATATTTATTTAAGGAAATAATAATTCCCTAAAGAACAAAAAAGCCCATCATTGTTGTATATTTTAACTCTTACCCTTTCAATGAATGGATTAAATCATATGCAAGAATGACAGATATATTTTTATGTAAAATCGCTGCCCCACCCAGATTTAATGAACAGAATATTAGAATTTCTTTTCACTTAAAATAAAAGGGAAGATGAAGGTGATACAAATTTGAAGATCAAATTTTGAAACAGTATTAAATAATAACATAGTAATAATTCCTGATTGATTAAAATTTAGGCATTCCACCAATTTATTTTTAAGTAACCTCAGACTTATCAGAAAAGTAAGATTTATACATATTTTATGAGTAGGGTTATAAAAAAAATTTATATCCATGCTCATTAACCAATAAATAACAATATATTAGTAAAACCAGTTACATAAATTTGTAACTTCTTACTGATAAGAAGAGCCTATTTGTCCTTTCATATGTTGAGTAGTTACCCAATAGTACAATTAAGGATTTGGGGGATTTGCACAATTTGGATTTGCACAATTTGGTTTACTTACACACTGAAATATTAGTGAGTCCTAGGGGTATGACAATCAACCCATTAGCATTACTTACCTATTTTCTCCTACTAATCTTGCTCCACCAATGTGTAGTCATTGTTTCTATTTATAAAGATTGCTTTCATTTTTGGCCACTACAACCTTCTCTTCTGATGGTCTTCTTTGTCAAAAAATTTCTGTATTGTTTTCCCAACAAATATTATTAGATGTCAAACTTTGACTGTTAAGGGAGGAGCCAACAAATGGAGGTAGGTAATAATGGTGGTAGAAGAGCTGTTGCTCATTATTTTAGTGATTAAGAAGGGCTTGTATTAACAACAGTCAATCATTACAGACAAACATTGATGTCTGTAATTCAGCTTTGCAGTGCAACATTCCAATGTGTTCTCATGTTTGATCTTGGCATATTATTCACCCACTCTTCTCATTCCAATTTTGTTTTCCATAACCTCTATTTCTGATACCTTTATTTACCATGACAATTTGTCAGGTCAAATCATGTCTTTGAATTACAATACTGTCAACAAAAATCTCCAATTTTTCTTTCTTCTCTAAGATCTTGGATCCAAATACCTTGGAATTAGTCCTGAAATATTCAGGACTATCTCAATAAATAAGCAACAAAAAAGAAAAACAGTCAAAGAAATTAAGTGTAGCATATACCACATATAAACATTTATTCTCATGATTTTGCTCAAAATTATTTTCTAGACTTATTTTCTTTCCTACTTTTCCCTTCTACTTAGCATTGTTAATTTTTTAAAAATCATAGTAATGTTGTTTGTTCTTTTTTTCCTCTTGTTCAAGATTATTTGGTACTTTTTCTAGTTTCTTCTAATTTTGTTTCAATTTTCCATTCTATAGTTGTACTTATCAACATCTAAATGCATCAAATAAAATCATATTTTTTTTCCAGGTCTCAGCCTACTTACTTTGAAAATCTAATGAATGAAGCAAATGCTGACCTGAGTTATTTAATTACTTTTTGATAAACAGCCTAAAATTAGTATACACATATTTTAAAATATTTTTTTCCTGAAAAATGTTCTTTATTCAGCTTCAGTTTTAGAGAGTCCCTTGGTTACATAAAAATAACTACTATGTCAGTGGTGAAATACCCTTGATATTTTCCAAACCAAACTATCAAATGCAACTCAAATTCTTGTCAAAATTATAGAAGTGTTTAAATATAAGGTTTAATACCAAAATTCACAAAGTATCCTTTTGAAACTTTTTGTTACTTCTGCAATGAAAACTACTTCACCAGGATCAATTTACCAAAAGCACAAACATAACTCCAACTCAATTCCACAGTCACAGTCCACATCAACTCTCCAGCATCACTGTTAATAGATTCAAGATATTGTTCCATGCCAGTGTCCTGAGAGAAGATATGACTCTGAAGAAGAGTCCAAGGAACTCCTGGAGAGAAGGGGGAAGTTGACTGAGGACCAGTGAAGTTCTTGGCATACATATTGGAAAAAAAAATTCAACAAGTGCCTATCAAAGGCATAGAGAGAGGTTTATTTAGAGAAGTAGGAGAATGGGGACACTCTCCAGGGAGAGATGCCTTGATATAAAACAAAGAATACACATTCAAGACAGAATGTTAACTGGAATGAAGATGCAGATTGAGGAAGGGTCCATTCCCCTGGCTGATCCTCAGCTTAAGATATAAACAGCGGGAAGATGGCTCCATGGACAGGTGACTGACTAAAGGAGTTCACTGAAATTCAACATTGGACACCCAAATAATCAGAGACACAAGTTAGAAATGTTGAACACAAAGTAAGAAATAAACTGTTAGAGACATTCTAGCTTAACTGGAGATGGTGTCAGTCACCTGCTCGCTGTATAAGGGAGTGGGGCACAGGCAGAGGGAGAAGAAAACGCAGCAAATAAAAGTGTTTTGGGGGAACGCATGGAAGAGAGAAGGAGGTTGTGGGGGAAGTTGTTCAGTGAAGAGTGATCAAAATCACTCTGCTCAGGGACAAAGTCCAGGAACCAGTCACCTCAGTAAAATCATTTTCAAGTGAGTACACAGCAGCAAGCAGAGGTGAAAAATTAGAAAGTCATGAATGAAATTGCCAGCCTGACGGAGCAGTCACCTTTTGTGGGGTCAAGAGTGTTGCCTAGGCAAGTGTGATTGAAATTGGTGCTGAGCGGACTGTGCCTAGGGCAATCCCAGCTGGGGATACTGAGGGCAGAGAACCACTTTGTTGCTGGCACCCATGGGCACAACTGGGAAGATGCCAGGATCCAGTCAGACAGGCACATTTGCATTCTAGGTCCAGTCCTGGTTAATTCATATCCATGGCAGTGAAACCTGCAGAATATTGAACTCCTCACACTAAAAATGGGATTTTTCAGGAGGCCCCCAAACCCAGACATCCAGCAGAGATTATCATCTACCCAGCAACATGTGATGAGGCTCAAATCCCAAATACCCATTGAAAAAGTTCCAAAGGACAGCAAGACTATACCCAGCTGTGATAACTTCCAATTTAAAACTCTGTAACATCCCCACAATCGGAGTGTGTCATTTGTCAGCCCTCCCCAGTCTACCCATCCTTTACTGTAAGATGGGAAGCTGAGAGTTAGTAAAACCAGCGTTGACTCCAGGCCACAACTCCTGGAAGCTTGCTGAGAAACACAAAGAAGTAGGACTTAACAACCCCTAGCACTTGATCCAAGAGTTACAGAGCCCAAAAATAAAAACAGAAAATGATATAACAGCAGAAGTAATGAACACCCATATTTGCCAAGTCTTTACCACCTTGGTAGAAAAGAGTCCTTTATTTCTCATTAAGAATGTTTTTTTCCTATTTTCCATTTCTTTTAAAAAAAATTAATGTAATTTTTAATTTGAATTTATTTTTTTCATTTTTTATTTCTTTTTAGTTTTGTTTAACATTATGATTTATTTTGACATAATTATAAAAGCATACAATATAATTTGATTTAATTCAGAAAACTTAAAACAGACCAATATCAAGTAATGAAATCAAAACAACAATTAAAAGCCTTCCAACAAAGAAAAACTCTTAACCAAATGAATTATCAGCTGAAATTTAAAGAGAAACAAACACCAATCGTCCTCAAATTATCCCATGAAATTGAAAGGGAGGGAACACTTCCAACTACATTCTATGGAACCTGTATAACCCTGATACCTTAATCAGATATATACATATTAAGAAAAGAAAATTACAGATCAATATCTCTGATGAACACAGATTTAAAAATCTGTAATATAACATAAACAAACCACATTCAAAAACACACCAAGAAGATAGTACATTATCATCAAGGGGGTTTCCTTCCAGGGATACAAGATTAGTTCTACATATGCAAATCAGTAGATATGATTCACATAAAATAAAATATGAATATAAATAAAATCAAGGACAAGAATCTTATGATCATCTTGATAGATGCAGAAGAGACATTTGATAAATTCCGGTATGCATTCATATTATAAATGCTGGAGAATTAGGGATAGAAGGAACTCACCTCAACATTATAAGGCTTTATATTACAAGCCCAAAGCCAATATCATACTGATTAGAGAAAAACTGCAAGTGTTTACTCTAAAATCAGGAAGAAGACAAGAGTATTCACTCTCACCAGTTCTATTCAATATAGTTTTTGAAACTCTAGGCAGAGCAATCAGGAAAGATGTTAACTAAAGAGATATAGCTATGAAACAAAGAAGTCAAATTATCTCTGCTTGCTGATGACCAGATTCTATATATTGAAAACTCCACAATTCCACCAGTAGACTTGGAGATTTGATAAATAAATTCAGCAAAGTAGAAGCATACAGATCAACATCCATAAATTAATGTATCTCCTATGCTCCAACAGAGGTTCTGCTGAGGAAGAAATCAGGAAAACAATTCTATTTACAATAACCTGAAAATACAAAATAAAATACTTGGGAATTAATCTACCCAAGGAGTGAAATACCTTTAAAGTGACTATAGAACACTGAAGAAATACATTGAAGAAGAACTTAGAAGATGGAAAGCCCTCCCACGTTCTTGAGTAGGCAAAATTAATATTGTCAAAATGGTCAAAAGTGTTACACAGATTTAATGCAATCTTCATCAAAATATTAATGACATTATTATTCACTGATCTAGAATAAAGGAATCCTAAAATTTTTATTTGGAAGAGTAAAATTTCCAGAATAAATAAAGCCATCTTCAGCTAGAGGAGTGACTCTGGAAGCATCACAATATTGGCTCTTAAATTACACTACAAGTCTATAGTAACAAAAAACACATGGTACCAGCATTAAAATAGACATAAAGGCCAACAAAATAGAACAGAATAGAAGACATAGACACAGACCCACATATTGACAGTTACTTGATACTTGATGAGGTTTCCAAAAACATATATTGGAGAAAAGATAGCTTTTTAATAAAATTGTGCTGGGAAAACTGTATATCCATATATTGAAGAATGAAACTAAATGCCTATCTCTCACCCTGCACACAAGTTAAATTAAATGGAATTGAAGACTTAGAAATTAGTTCAGAAACATGGAAACTGCTAGAAGAAAAGTTAGGGTCAACACTCCAACATATTGGTGCAACTTTCTTAACAAGATTCCTAAAGATCAAGAAATAAAATTGAGAATCCAAGAAATAAAATTGAAAATCAATAAGCGTGATGATTTCAAATTGAAAAGCTTCAGTACATCAAAGAAAATGATTGAGAGTATGAATACAGAGCCTACAGAATGGAAGAAAATCTTTGCTATTCCACTAACATGAGATTTATTTCCAGAATATTTAATGAACACTCAACACCAAACAATCCAAATAACCCAATAAATAAAAGGCCAAAAGGAAACTGCAGACATTTTTCAAAAGAAGAAACACAAATGAACAATAAATACATGAAAAAAAAGTTCCACATCTCTAGCAATCAGGGAAATGAAAATCAAAACTATACTAAGATTTTGTCTCACTCAGCAGTTATCAAGATAAAATATTCAATTTTGTTGAATACCATCAATTATCAATTAGCAATAATAAAATATTATTTATTATCAAATAATAAATTTGGATAAGGATATGGGGCAAAAATTACACATTGTTGGTGAGGCTGCAAATTAATGCAAACACTCTGAAAAGTAATATGGAGATTCCTCAAAAAACTAGAACTGAAAACACCATATGACCCAGTTATCCCAGTCCTTGGTATATATCAAAAACTTCTAAAACACTATAGGGATACAGTCATGTAAATGTCTATTGCACACAATTTGCAATAGTTAAGTTATGGAACCAACACAGGTGCCCATAAACAAAGGAAAGGATAAAGAAAATGTGGCAAATATACAGAATGGAGTATTACTTAGCCAAAAGAATGAAATAATGGCATTTGCCAGTAAATGGATGGAACTGGAGATTGTCATGCTAAGTCAAATAAATCAGTCTGAAAATCAAGGGTTGAATTTTTCTCTCATATGTAGAAGCCAGAGCAAAGTAAGAGAGCAAAAGGGAGAGAAGATATCATAAAGACAGAGGGAATATCAGTGTATTAGAGCAAGAATTAGAAGGAAAGGGAGAGGACAGGAAAGGGAAAGAAATGTAGAATGAGTTTCACGGAATTGTGCATTGTACATGTACAAATGGGCCATAGTAAATTACACATGTATGAAATGCCAATTAATAATGAATATATAAATGAAGAAATAGAAAACAAGAGATAGAACTTGGTCCATTCCCAGAGAAAGAAACAGCAATAAGTTGTTAGGATATTAATATTTACAGTGGGACAGTTGCTTGTGCCGGGGCGAGAGGTAGAACCAGGGTGGAGCTAAACGGCTTTGCACCAGTTCTCCCTATGATTGCACATTGCCCTCCTGTTTCAAGGGCATGGATTGAGGGTATTGGCCAAAGCATGTTACTCAGGAATTGCAATTCCTTATGAGTGCTTTTCAGTGCTTTATAGGCACTTTCTTTGAGACTCAGTATTTCTCCATTGTTCCCAAATTCCTATCTCCCCAAAAACCTTTACAGGGTAATTGAGATAGCAGATAATGAAAGAAAGACTATAAGTGAATATTGTTCCAAATGCTTGTTGAGGAAATACCTAATATATTGCAGGAATCAAAATATACAAGAACAGTGCCTATAAATGACATTCTGTGATAAGCCACTGTTCCCAAAACATTAACCAGAGTGTACTATTTTATTAGTAAACAAAAATAACAAATTGACTATCTTTTTTTTTTCTGTAAGAGAAAGGTCAGAAATCAGAGGTATAGTAAGATTTTGGTCCTTCCCTTTTCAAAACTCCAATTTGACCATGAGATGGGCTGTCAATATTGAGGCTTATCTGGGATGCTGTTGGAGAAACACGGGTATGTTCCATGAGTCTGGTGTCACTCTAGTCCATGAAACTTGATCAATACTGCACTGTTACATGAGCGAGAGATATATATTTAATTCTTTGGATTGCTGAAATGCTGCCATTTGGTAATACAGTTCAGCAACTCACCTAATGCAGGAGTTTATATCTGAGGGTCACATGGTTATCACCAAAACCTAAACAAGTATTCCTGGTTTAGGATTAGCATGTAGCAGTGGCTTATGGTTGTTCAGTGGGAAAGGAAGGTATATCACAGACTGAAAATCAGCTGATCCACATTGAACAGTAAGAAAGCACTTGCTAATTTATTTTCTCAAGTAACTACAGGGAAGACCACATGCTGATTGTAGCTATCATTTTGGGAAAAGTGATTAGGAAGACTGAGAGTCATTAGAAACATATTTCAAATTAATAGATGTACTCAGGCAAAAACTGAGTAGCTTTCCTGAAGAAGTGGATGAGAATAAACATTGAAACAGAACCATGTGTTGGATTTCAAATTGGAGTAAATATGTTCAGAACAATTCCTCAGTGAGAAAGACCAGCACCTCAGATATAAAATGACATTCTTGTTGGAAAAATAAATCATTGAATATGACAAATATGCTTCTGCAAATATGACACACACACACACACACACTGGGGGAGAAAGATGGAGTTGAGTACATCAAAAAGTTTATCTGCTAATGCCATAATATTCTTGTTTATGGGGGTGGGGGAATAAAAAATGTTGGAATGAGACAGACATCATTACCCTGCATACATGTGTGATTAACAAGAATGATATGAATGTACATCATGCACAACCATAGAAATGAAAATTTGTACCCCATATGTGTACAATGAATCAAAATGAAGTGTGTAAAAATAAAAAATTAATAATAAAAAAAGAAAAAAAGTTATTCATAATAAAAGTAGTACATAGTCAATTTTAAATGAGAAATGCAAATTGACCATTTCTGCACAACTTATCTAGATAGCAGTGATACCTGTACTGAGAACAATGACACTCATTCAAGAAGTAAGACATGTTTCCAAGGAAGACAGAAAATTAGGAGAAAGGGTAGAAACTTATTTTAAGTTTTCTAGGAAGAAGTAATTGTTGTGGTCTGAGGGAAGCAAGCCCAGGGAAAGTAATGTGGGATGAGACCCTCAAAGTAACTTTTTGCACTCTCACTGATGGATGGAATTTCTTTTGCAATACCTAGAGAAGAACACCACATCAGCATCACATCAGTGCACTAGACATGGACAATTCCTCTGTCCTAGATAAAACATCCCTAAGGCATTCTCAGTACCTGGTCAGAACAGAATTTGAATCTTTGACCTTAATTTTTTTAACATCAGTGGTACACCTTATATTTAGAACTTCTTTAGTGACTACTCTCAGGAACTCATTCAAGAATAGATCATTTTAATGTATCTCACATAGGACAAGCATTGGACATCAGATGATTTTTTGTACAGCCACATGTGGCCTGAGTTTTAATCACTTTAATGTTTAGACCGCATCTATGGCACAGGTAAAGTAAACTAAAGGTATAAAGTTGTTCAAGAAAATCAATAAGATTTTTACCTCTGCAGGTAAAAGATAATGTTATTAGAGAGCAAAATTAGGAGTTGAGGCAATAAAGTTGATTTAAAGCCTCTTTGGATCTATTTCCTCTGGTGGGTGAGTCATGAACTTGAAATTGAGACAGTAGATGCTTAAGGAAGGATATTAGTTTAATTAGACTGTGCATCAGGTGGAATGCAAGGAAAAGTAATGACTTAATTTCACTCTGCTTCCAAGTGGAAGCGAACTATCCTGGAGCATGTGAGTTTCCACAGTTTCTCTGCCTCCCATCTCCACTGTTACCTGCTCTTTCCCTGTCTGCCCTTCTATAGTACTTCCAGTGGGGTAGATCCATGAGGAAAAAATGTGACTATATTTTAAATATGTTCCTTGTGCCTTTTTCATTTCCTGCACAGTATAATTTTCTGTTGTGACACGGTGTTGGAGGGTAGTACATTGTCATGCTGATGCTTTCCACACCATCAGTACCACTTAAGGATCTAACTATGCCTTTCCTTGATAGAAATTGGGAGGGGTGCTAATGATATGCCTCTGGAGAAACTCTGTCTCCACTTTCACAGTTGGCAATCTTACTGTCACCCCTAAATTTAATACTGAGAGTGAATTCCATTTCTCTAGGAGAACCCACACTTTTTTAACTACAGATAATCTTTCCTACTTCAATGATTCATTTACAACTATTCAAGGGAAGAACATCTGAAGTGATTTAACTTTTATAGAAATATTTTAAGTATCTAGAGTCATTTATGCTTATACTTACTATCACGTAACAATGATCTGAGTGGTGTACTTGTAACTATTATGGAAAATAAACAAACATTTGGATAAATGGGTACTGCTTCTAAACTGTAAGTGATATACTTTTGGAAGCATAAACTTATTCTCATAATGGCTTTTTTAGATAAATGCTATGACTACATGAAACTAGAATATCAAATATTTATCATCTAATTGCTATCATTGTTTTTTAATATCACCCAGCACATTCTAGGGAGAATGCCAGGCTGATTATGTGAGCACATAAAGTGAATGATGTGTTCTGAATAAAGCCATAGCAATTAGAAGTGAGAACACAGAAATATATGAGGCAACGTTAAACAGTGGAAGAATAAAAAATACCTCATCTTATATTCTGGTTTGGCAGTGGGCTATTGGGTTCAATTATATTAGTCATTAAAATTTCCAAAACAGAGAGCATTTGCTCAAATTTTAGGATTTTTTAGTGGATCCATTCATCTAACAAAGGAAAATTATCTGTGCCCATTTGAATGAATTTGGACAAATCAAGCTGCATCAAGTTTAGGGGGGGAAATGTTCTTCTTCTCTATAGTTCATCCAAATCTCTCAAATTAGAATAAAGCCACTAAAATAGATAATGTTTCTAATATTTTTTAAAATTTTTTACCTGTGAAAGAAAATTCTTGAAATTTGGGTATTTTTCGCATATGAAGAGAATACATACCCAACCTTATTCAGTGTTTCCTTTTCTGAACAAGTACTTAATATTCTGTTCTAACCTTGAGATACTTGTGGAAATGTGGAAAGATCATCCAATGTCTCAGATGCAGAAACTTCTCCTATGCAGAATCATCATGAAGAGGTTCATTGTACCCTTCTAGTCTTCTCCCAAACTTCCCTGGGAAATGAATGACGCCAGATGTATGCAACTTTTAAGAATTCTGAGAATTTCTACAAGTAAGTGTTTTCTTGGAGAGTTCAAAGAGCCAATTTTCCCTGTGTTATTTATGAAAGTAAAATATTTAAATTAATTTCATATTATTTCATAATAATGGATCTTTAAAAACCTAACCACATGTTTTAAGATTATTATAAAGTAGAAAGTGTGAACTCTTAGAGTAAATAAGTAAGCAAGCATGCTTACATCTATCATTTATTGACAAAATAATGTGACTACTTGAAAAGTTGAAAAACTCATTCAGTTGCATATTTCATTTAAAGAAAACTAACACACACACACACACACACACACACACACACACACCACTAAAACATTTCCATAACTTGATTGATAAAAACTTTCTTGAGTCAGTATGGATGTTTCTCAAAATATGAAATAAGATTGGGATCCAGACAGTTAAGGAAAAATTTCAAAAATTAAATTATAAAGGGGTTTTATATGGATATAGTATATATGCTAGGAAGTAATTAGATTGTAAGATCTGTAACCTAATCAATCCATCCTAGTTTGAATGAACTGACTGGGTGGTAACCGTTGGCAGGTGGGATAAGGCTGGAGCAGGCGGGTCCCTGGAGACATGCCCTTTCCCAGCTCTCTCTGTTTCCTGGCCACCACACTACTCCACTTGAGGTACTGGCTTGTCTCCGGCACAGTGCAATGGAGTTTGCAATGGAGCAAGACCTCTGAAACCATGAGCTCCAAATAAACTTTCCTTCCACTAAGTTGTTCTCAGTGGGTATATTTGGCACAGTGACGTAAAAGTTGGCTAAAAGAATGGATTACAATTGAAAGAGAACAAGGATTTGGTGGATGACATACTGGAGACAAAAAAAAAAAAAAAAAGAGAGAGAGAGAGAAAAGAAAGAAAATGAAAAGAAAGGAAAAAATCCACAAATAAAGAAGAGTGTGGAACACTAAATGAATACAAGAAATTAAGTGAAGGGTACAACTTTGATCTGGGGACTGACTACATGTGCTAGAAGTCAGAGCAGGTCACCATGCATCAGTATAATTAGGAACTATTCCAGAAGAATGTTCAGGAAGAAATCTGTGTGAATACTGCCCTTTGACACTAAGGCCAGGTGTCTTGACTCTGGGTTTGCTCTGATGACTTGATAAACAGAAGATGTTAGATCTGAAGACAAGTTGAAAGGAATGTTACCAAATGAATTAAGGTCTTTGGAATAATGAATTAACCAAATTTCTGTAGCAGTGGATTTCAGTACTCTAAAATAAGTTATGTTGATATAAAATGCATTGATTCAAAGGAAAAATAAGGGAATAAATCTGAGAACCTATACTGTCTACCCTCACACTGAGAATCAAAACCACATCTCACATTCTGCCTGAACCCAACTTTGTTATTAGATTATCTTCAATAGCTCTTCCTTTTCAGAAACTGTCCAGCTCAGGAAAATATTTTTGTGCATGTGTAGAAACTTTTATTTTTATATTTTTATTATTATTAGATCTTTATGGTTATACATAGTACTTGGGTTCATTGATTGATCATTCCAGAAACATTAGGAAAGACTCACCAATTCTTCAATAGGAAACAGTTTACTACTTGAATATTCTGATTAACTTGATTTTTCTTGATTAACTTGATTATTCAAATCTTGGTCTTGCTTGGGTGGCCAAGGTACAGATTACCCATCCTGGACTGTTGTAGCATGATCCTTACCCAATCGTAACAGGGTCCTATTTTAGAATTTGTGCTTTAAATCCAACTTGTTATTCTCAGTAAATAGCAACTCTACCCTCCTCTCTGAGGCACTGGCAAAATTTGTATAGTGGATTTCTCTACTCAACTTAAGGGTGAGAAATAACTTACTTTTAGCTTACCAGCAGGTGATATTTGGGGAGCTAGATTTGTCAAATTTCTAGAAGCAATAGAGTCCTACAAAACACTTAATGCCCTTAATAATAATATTTATTATAGAACAAAGTTTATTAAATCTAATTTTATAATACTCTAAACTTCTTCCTGGAAATAACATATTTGTGAAAACATTAGGGGTTTTCTTGGTTTATTTATTTGTATTGGTAGAAAAACATTTGATAAATGCTTCGCTATATGAAAATTTATTATAACAAAAAAATTGTTGGTGAGGACTGGTGATGCACTGCTGTGATCGAGCACTTATGCAGTATGCATGCTTATGCATATCATGCATGCATATCCGTATGAGCCCTGTGTTTGATCCCCAACATCACAAAAATTTTTTTAAAAACAGAGGGAGAAAAAAATAGAAGAGGGAGAGGAAAACGAAAATTTTGGTGATAATAGCACCCCTCTTCAAAAAACTGAAAGATTAATTAGACAAACAATAATGAAAACAAATAAAGATATCAAAAATAATACAAATATTATGTACAATTTCTTAGATTTTGAAGAAGACTATTGTTTAATTTTTTTTTTTGATACCAAGAATTGAACCGTGGGGCCCTTAACAACTGAGCCACATCCCCAGTTCTTTTTGTTTATTATTTCAAGACAGGGTCTCACTGAAATGCTTAGAGCTTCCCTAAATTGCTAAGGCAGGCTTTGAACTTTCAAGACTCCTTCCTCAGCCTCTTGAGCAACTGGGATTGCAGGCATGTACCACCATGCCTGACAGAAGACATACTCTTTCCTTTCTTTCCTTCTTTCTTCCTCTCCTCTTTCCTTCCTTCGTTCATTCCTTCCTTCCTTCCTTTCATTATTTCTTTTTTTATTTATTTTGAGACAGGGTCTCTTGCTAAGTTGCTGAGGCTGGCCTTGAACCTGTGATCCACCTGCCTCAGTCTCCAGAGTCAATGGGATGACAGGTGTGTGTAGCCATGCCTGGCAACACATTCTCTTTGAGCAGAAATGGACACTGAGAGAAATACTTCTGTGTCTGTAGTGAGCACAGAGCCTCAGCAAGTTCCACTGAGCCCACGTTCAGGGCTGTGATGTAACACGCTTTAGTGGATGCTGTTCACCTTGAATACGACTGAAATTTCCTGGGTTTGAACAGCATTGTGATTCTCAATATCAGAAGTAAATGCTCTCCAAACAAAAAAAGCAATAAACTTATAAATTAATAGCAAAATGTAGCTGAACAAGAGGTTGGAAACTAAATGGGATTGTATTAAAAAACCTTTAATAGGATCAGAATTACAAGAAATATAAACAGAGAATAATGCTTAAAATGCTACAAGTTAAAATGTTGCTTTGAAGAAAACTATTAGTGTTGAATAAAATTAAGAAACTTTGAAATGAATGTACTATACCTGAAACTGTACATATTGAATAAAAGAGAAGACATACATAAAAGAATGAGATAAAATAGCACTGACCTAATCAATACTCTGTAGAGAAAAAAATGATGACAAGAAAGCCAAAGGTAATAATGCAGACAAACATCTGAACAACAACAACAATGAAAAAATAAGATGAAAATAAACCAAGAGGAGAGATTTAAAACAAAAAACCTAATTTGTCATAATCAAGAATTAATTTGATAAATATCAAGGAAATTTTAACACAAAACTAGTGCAGAAATAAATTTTAAGTAGATCAATAACAACTTTTTAAAAATAAAATAATAACCATCAAAAGATTTTCTTTCAAAATTTTATTTTATCACTTCTAAAAATTACTTTTTGCCATTTTTGGGTTTTGTCCTAGGAAATAGATGGAAAAAAATCCTGCAGAGAACTTTAGCTGAGGAACAAACTTCAGAAATGGACCCCGAGACTAGGCACAAGAGAAATCTGCCCCATCATCAGTAGGACCCTGTATCATGGGATGGTATCTCATCAATGCCACAAGAAATCTGCAAGAAACAGTCATGAGAACTGGAGGTAAAAAGATATGCAAGAGTGACAACCTATAAAATACTGTCTTTGTGATTCAGTGTGCCAGAAATGAAAGTTTCAATTACTTAGGGCTGACAATTTCGTTTTCAAGAACATTTGAGGAATATATGCATAAATCTTAAAAGAATTGCAGGTACTAGGGTTGAGGAATTCATGTCCACTGATTAGTTGAGATTTACTTATCTTTAGAGAAAAATCATGCACAAGCTTTCCTCCTAAATCTCACTTTTTATAATGCAGATTACTATGCAGGATAATCACAACTGAACTTATTATAGTGTCTGTCTAATCACATCTGAATTTATTATAGTGTCTTTCTGCCTATACATCCATCCATACACCTTCTGTCTATCTTCCTTCCAGTCTATCTACCTACCTATCTGTTAGTTACATTTATATATTCTTTATGTGTATAGTTTATGTAGCCTTTCAGGAAGATAAAGGTTGGGACCCTAAATCTTTCTATTTTAAGTTTTAACATTATCAGAACATGTTTGAATTTTATTGACAGGGAAGTCTTTAGGTACAATTCAACTTGGTGAGAAAAGGTGTGAGACATAAAACTGAGAGATGTGTGGAATAAATTTATTTCCATTATAGCAACTACTTGTATTTAACAACCATCAACCCATTCATCTTAGCACAATAGTGATGCTCTGGAAAGACAAGTAAGGGAACAAAAGTTCAATACTGGACAGTAAACAGAATCACGAGGCACCAGGACAGCCTATGAATAGATGGGTGAGCAAGAACTCTACCCAACAGTGGACATTTAAGGCGCCATATTGCACAGCTTACTTTCAACAGCTACACATGGTAGATCAAGAGCAGAGTGAGCTAGTGGGGAAATCGGACTTTCTAGAACTCTTACTAATTGTTGTTTCTAATCTTGGTTCATAAATCATCTTGAAGTGCAGACATGGACTCTGCTATAATAACAATGTAGAGGCGTGAACAATAAATTATATTTGAAAGAAATAGAATTTTGGAGCAACTGAGTAAACAGTTGAATTTGTCTTAAGGTACATATTCATTAATGTATTCAGGAATTAGGTGATTAAAATTTTTTATTGTAATAACAACAATATGATTAGATATCAATTACCCTCACACTATCCTTCTAGCAAAACTTAGAAAAACTGCTTACATTATTAGATACAATGTGTATAATTTGTAATATAAAACAATTGAAAATATGTGCATTCCTTCGTTATATGACAAGAAATTCTTGAGTTATCTAATATGTCAATATTTTATAAAGTTTTAATATAAGCCCATAAAATTTCATTTTGAATCTTGGTAAGTTTTAATCCCACATTCTGGCAAAGTAGAAGGCAGCAGTTTAGGGTTTAAAAGTGAGAGTTTTGAGGTTTTTTTCTTTTTCTTTTAATCAGATTTCCTGGCAATCCTTATTAGCTATTTGACTTCACACAGGTCTTACAACTTCTCTAACTCTGATCAACTTATTCATGGAATGTATTGTGATAACTGGATACAATAGTACAAATAAAGCTCTGACCTCACCAACCATACAATAGAGAATCTGGAAAATGGAACCAATAGTCCTGTCTGGATCAAGACCCTAGGCAGCGTTACTCTTTTGAACTCTGGTTGGTGACCTGATTTTGCATCTGTTGAACAACCCATCACTAGTTATGAGGAATAAAGCATGGTTTCTATTGGCATCAGATCTGCTATTTTGCTGCCACCATTATTCTGCCTCCCTCACACCACTTTACAACCTAGATTGTTAGCCCGGGAGCTTCCTAGTTGGTCCTTGGTCCAAATTGTTAGCCTGCAAACTTCCTAGTAGGTCATTCATCTGGATTGTTATTAGCCCGGGAGATTCCACTACTTAAGAATAGCTCCCCCACCCTTTCTCTTTCTCTTTCACTCACTCTTACTCTCACTCTCGCTCATTCTCACTTTCTCTCTCTCTCTCTCTCTCTCTCTCTCTCTCTCTCTCTCTCTCTTTCTCTCCACCGCCCCCCTTCAGGGCAGACAGTCTGCCTGTCCATTTAATAAAATCTCTTGCATGAGTTCCCGCATCTGGAGTGGTTTTTCTGGGTGTTTTCAGTTTCTCCTTTGCATTTTCTCTTCCTCTGCTTAGAACAGAAAATTTCACCAAACTCAGGGTGCAAAGGTTTACATGAGGGACACCAGAGTGAGGCATCATGCTATGCGGTGAAAATAAATGAACAAAAAGCAAAATTTCCCTGGGATTATGGAAAAATCTAGCCATTGATTCTATTGTCAAATTATTTTTAATTACAAGCACCCATAAATAAATGAAAATTTATTTATGTAGTTAGTGACGAGATAAATTATGTTGCATCTACTTAAAAAGGAGGAGGTAGTTCTATACATGCTAATAAGGCAAAACCTTAAAGAATGATTGGAAGGAACACAAACATGATGTAGAACAAAGTCTGCAGCAAGTAGCCATATCTGAGAGTCATCACAACAGAACCAATGACTAGGAAACAAGTTACAGAAAGATTTATTTTAAGTATTGTGTGCTTTTTGAATACTACATAGCAAATACCACAATATAGTCACATCCACTTCCATTTACCAGTTAAAATAATGGATTAACATAATAAATAATGAATAACAATAATATAATGATTTAACATAATAATATATGTTATATATATAATATAATGAAAAACATAGTAAAATAATGAATTAACAGTTAAGCATTACCAAACACAAGTCACCCTATGAATGCAAAATTAAACTAATGGGATGACTTGCATTTAATAAAGTCTAAATTTCTGAGCAGCTACTTGAAATGAATATCACAGGACAAAATGATAAATCGAGATCCTGAAATTTCTACTAATTGATACAGTCTTTGCAATTTCTACACTAGACGTTCTGAATTTTAAGTGCGTAAGTAGAAAAGTTCTTTTTCCAGCATGCTCAATGGTACACTTTCAGCTTACATGAATTAATAGTTTCCAAAGCTGCCTTGGTAACCAACAGTGAGTGATTTAGGCACTAGAGGAACTGGTTTAATACACCCATCTTCAACTTCTTAGGCTCATTCTCAGATTTAATTAACACTGAAAATGTGCATTGAATTTTTGGTAAGAAGATTTTATAAAATGCAAAGAGTTGTTTAGATTTAAAATTAGTAAATACCTAAGAAAATTAGCATTTATATGACATTTTGTGCCATTAGGGAGATTTGCAAATATCAACCTCTTAATCTTTTCAAAACATCTTTCAAACACCATTTACAGAAAATTTTCATGGTATTATAAAAAACAGGAACATAAAATAAAAATGTTATATGATCACACATGCATACCACTGTGTTTAAGTATAGATGCTACTGAAGTTATGCAAATAAAAAGTTACTTCCTGCACCCCCGTGAGAATTCTGCACCTGGGAGGTGGGTCCAGAGCACCCCCCTGAGACTTCTACACCTGGGAGGTGGGCCCAGAGCCTCTGTGTGAGACTTCTGATCCTGGGAAGCCAGTCCAGAGCACCTGCAAGAGACTTCCATGCCTGGGAGGCCCACAGAGGCCTAGGTTCACCCCAGCCCAGCCCCAGCCTGCAGTCTAGTGCCCAGGCAGTGGTTGACCATCTTTCAACACGTGGGTGTGCCTCGGCCCACTAGCAGGGATTATTCCCCACCAGGAGGCCACCATACCTAGAGGGGCAGCACCCTTCTTGGGATACCACATTAGCAAGTTCCTCCCAGGTATCAGGCTACTGAAGACTAGGAAGTTTGAACAATTCAGAATAGTTTTATGATAGTTTCTTTTTACTTTATTAGTAGTAATTCTATGATTATTCCAATTACACCTACTATTATTCCTACTTTCTTTTCTTTTATTAATATTTTTCTCTCCCTATTTTTCTCTAATCTGTCTCCTTTGAGACTCTCCCTTTTCTCATGATAACAACCAATTTCTTTTAATTCCTCTGTCACTACTCTTATGACAGAGTACCTTTAAAGATACACTTCTTAATTCATTAATGGTATATCCTGTACCCCACCCCATTTTCTTTTGTCCACTATTAGAAATTATGGTCCTTATTGCAAACCTATTGGCAAAACTGTAGATAATAATTGAACTCATCATCTCTGTTTACTATGACAATATGGTTAATATCTTAAAAGAGAAAAATTGAGTTAAGGATGATATTATTTGAATAGTGTGCTACTAATATTGATCTTTCATTTCATGGTGAGGTATTGGAAACCTGCAGGGACAATATAAGTCAGTATCTCAGATTCTCACTGATAGTGGGGAAGATACAAAAACAACATGAGAAAACAAGGGAAGAAAGTGTCCCAAACAACCCTAGATGTGACATCATTAAAATCCATTGATAGCACGGCAGAAGAAAAGTCAGAAGGGGAGTTCAGAATGCACATAATTAAAATGATCAGAGAAGCAAACAATGAGATAAGAAAGCAAATGCAGGCAATGAATGATCACACCGATCAACAATTAAAACAACAAATGCAGGAATCAAATGATCATTTCAATAAAGAGATTCTGAAAAAAAAAAAACAAAACAAAACAGAAATCCTTGAAATGAAGGAAACAATAAACCAAATTAAAAACTCAATAGAAAGCATAGCCAATAGGCTAGATCACTTAGAAGACAGAACCTCAGACATTGAAGACAAAATATTTAATCTTGAAAACAAAGTTGGTCAAACAGAGAAGATGGTAAGAATTCATGAACAGAACCTACAAGAATTATGGGATATCATGACAAGACAAAATTTAAGAATTATTGGGATTGAGGAAGGCACAGAGATACAAACCAAAGGAATGAATAATCTATTCAATGAAATAATATCAGAAAATTTCCCACATCTGAAGAATGAAATAGAAAATCAAATACAAGAGGCTTACAGGACACCAAATGTACAAAATGACAACAGATCCACACCAAGACACATTATAATGAAAGTACCTAACATACAAAATAAAGATATAATTTAAAAGACTGCAAGAGAAAAAAATAAAATTACATTCAGGGGGAAACCAATACTGTTATCAGCAGATTTCTCAACACAGACCCTAAAAGCAAGAAGGGCCTGGAACAACATATTTCAAGCTCTGAAAGAAAATGGATGCCAACCAAGAATCTTATACCCAGCAAAATTCACCTTCAGATTTGAAGATGAAATAAAATCCTTCCATGATAAACACAAGCTAAAAGAATTTACAAATAGAAAGCCAGCACTACAGAATATACTCAGCAAAATATTCCATGAGGAAGAAATGAAGAACAACAATGTACGTCAGCATAGAAAGGAATTACACTAAAGAAATAGCCAAATAAAGGAGAAACCAAGTCAGGTTAAAAACCAAAAATAAACCAAAATGACCGGGAATACAAATCATCTCTCAATAATAACCCTGAATGTTAATGGCCTGAACTCATCAATCAAAAGACATAAACTGGCAGATTGGATTAAAAAGAAAGACCCAACAATATGCTGCCTTTAAGACATGCATCTCATAGAAAAAGATACCCACAGACAAAGGTAAAAGGATGGGAAAAAACATACCTGGACTCAGTAAAAAAGTGGGGTTTCCATCCTCATATAAAATAAAGTGAACTTCAAGCCAAAATTAGTTAGAAGAGATAAAGATGGACATTCCATACTGCTGATGGGAAGCATAAATCAGCAAGACGTAACAATCGTAAATATTTATGCCCCAAACAATGGCGCATCCATGTACGTCAAACAAATCGTTCTCAATTCCAGGAACCAAATCAACCACGACACAATAATATTAGGTAACTTTAACACACCTCTCTCAGCATTGGATAGATCTTCCAAACAAAAATTGAACAAAGAAACCATAAAACTCAATAACACAATCGCTAATTTAGACTAAACAGACATATATAGAATATTACATCCATTAATAAGAGAATACACTTTCTTCTCAGCACCTCATGGATCCTTCTCTAAAATAGACCTCATGTTATGCAACAAAGTTACTCTTAGCAAATACAAAAAGAGATACTACCTTGTATTCTATCAGATCATAATGGAATGAAATTAGAAATAAATCACAAAATAAAAAACAGACACTGCTCCAAAACCTGGAGATTAAATAATATGCTATTGAATGATGCATGGATAACAGAAGACATCAGAGGGGACATAAAAAATTCTTAGGGGTAAGCGAGAACAAAGATACAACATATCAAAACCTCTGGGACACTAAGAAAGCAGTACTAAGAGGTAAATTCATGGCATGGAGTGCATTCAAGAAAAGAATGAGAAGTCAACAAATAAACGATCTCACATTACTGCTCAAAGCCCTAGAAAAAGAAGAACAGATCATCACCAAAATTAGTAGAAGACAGGAAGTAATTAAAATCAGAGCAGAAATCAAAGAAATTGAAACAAAAGAAACAATTCAAAAAGTTGACAAAACAAAATGTTGGTTCTTTGAAAAAATACAAAAAATTGATAAACCCTTAGCCACACTAACAAAGAGAAGGAGAGAGAAAATTTGAATTACAAATACAAAACATAATTAGAAGCTATTTTGAAAATCTATACTCCAACAAAATAGAAAATCTCAAAGACATCAGCAGGTTTCAAGTGACATAAGATCCACCCAAACTGAACAAAGAGACATACATAATTTAAATAGATCAATTTCAAGCAATGAAATAGAAGAAGTCATCAAAAGCCTACCAACAAAGAAAAGTCCAGGACCAGATGGATTCTCAGCCAAGTTCTTCAAGACCTTCAAAGAATAGCTCATTCCAATACTCCTCAAAGTATTCCATGAACTAGAGGAGGAGAAACTCTTCCCAACTCTTTCTATGACACTAATATCCTGACACCAAAATCAGACAAAGACACATTGAGGAAAGAAAATTTCAGACCAATATCCCTAATGAGCACAGATGTAAAATTCTTAACAAAATTTTAGCCAA
>JAJEJO010004049.1:252524-276539 GCA_020662805.1 Glaucomys volans | reverse complement strand
CTACGTTGTAACAAAACCTTCTTTCATAGTAAGTTTTGTACACTGGGTGCACATTAGACCCTCAATAGTGAGTTAGCTGGTGCTGACTGCTGGAGGCTATGACAAAGTGCTCTTTGTGGGCAGAAGGACCTTAGGGTCATGATATGCTGTAAGAGGAAGATGGTGAGTTCCCTTTCTCAGCCAGAAAATGTGCTGAGAGAGAAAGCTGGCCAAGGATTACTGATTGTTGCCCAGGCCCTTGACAGAAGTGATCTGTGCCATTGTTTACTCTCCTGGAGACACTAAGACCCTGCTACAGCTGAACCCTGAACAGTTCTTACTCTAACTGTGGCTGTGGGCCCGGATATCCCAGGAGACAAACTTCCCCCTGCATCAATCCCTGTGGGCAGCAGCACAGCTGTGGCATCATCTTTAGAAGCTGTTAAAGACCTTTGCTCTCTGACTTGCAGCAGGAAGAAAGCAATAAACAGTCGTCAGGGGAAGTTGTCAGGAAGTGACCCCCAAAGGCACAGGGGCATTGACTGGAAATGACCAAGGCAGAAGTGAATTTCCTGACCCATACAGCTCCTGCTTGGAGGTTTCACTGCAGACACAATCTCCTTGTTTAACAGGTTCTCAGCTCAGTTTCTCAGACCAACCTTGGTCAGCTCCCTCTCCCAAGCTGCCCCAAAAGTTGTAATAAACCTCACTGCTCTCCTCTTGTCTTCACCCAATCCCTGGATCTTACCAGATGCACTATTTCAAGAAGAAAGACCCTTATATGTAAAAACTCTCAAATTCCTAACAGACTCTTAACTGAAAGCATCGACCCATCCCTACCTCCTTCCCAGGTCCTTTTCCTACTTTGATTTCTGGAATCTATATTCTTTCCTCCTCCTCTCACTGTTTCACTATCCTCCATTCTTTCCCCATCTCCTCTTACTCTGCTTGCTGTCATACACTATTGCTTCCTGAAATCACTCCTTGGCCTCTTATGTTACACACTCTCTTCAGTCTTCTCTTTCACTTGCCTGGCTTCAGCCATCATCTGTCCTTTCTCTCTGGTCTGGACAAATCCCCTAAGCTGCAAATGTGTATATCCAGATGCCTGCTCAACATCTTCACTTGGATATCCCACAGTCACCTGAAATCCAACATGTCCAAAACTAAACTTGTGATCATTCCAAACCTGCCCTCATAATGACTCTTCCATCTCCATAGTTGCTCAAGCCAGAAATCAGTTCTTCCTTTTTCCTCACCTGGTATATCAATCAACCAGGAACTCAGTTAAGTCCTCATTATTTTTCCTATTTGTTTATTCCTCCCCATTGCCATTAACACTGTCCTGACCTAGGCCTAAGTCATCTCTCCCCTGGACTACTGTAATTCCCTTCTCATAGGTGTCTAACCTTTCAACCTACACTCTACACAAGAGTTTCTCAATGCTGGTACTATTGATATTTTAAACCAGATAATTTCTTATTGTTGGGGCTGTTGTGTGCATTATAGATGGTTAACAGTATCCTATCCCACAGCTATGATAATCTCTGTCTCTAATCATTGTCAAATCTCTCTTCTGGGGTCAAAATTACCCAAAGTTGTGAACAACTGCCCTACATGGACTACCATTGGAGAAAACAAATTTGATTACTTCACTCCTGAACTCAAAAATCTTCAATGTTCCCTTTAGAAAAAGTCCACATTCCTTGGCTTGGCTTAGCTGCTCATTGTCTGACCTACCTGCACAATCTTATTTTGCACTCTCCCATCTCATATCTCAAACTCCAGAGATACTGAACCACTTGTAGACCCTTGTACAAATCAGACTCTCCCACTCCTCTGTGCAGGTCACCTAGGTTGGAACACTTCCTCTGTCTGGTCCCCTCATAAACTCCTATTCATTCTTCAGGTCTTAATTCAAGGACCCTTTCCTTTGGGAAACACACATACTGCCTATGTACCCACCATGGAGGTTTTCTTATTGTAATAACTTGTTTCTTTGCAAATGAATCTCCCCTCTAAACTACAGACTATGTGAGACGAGGGGTGGGGGTTGATGTGTTCATTACTGTACTCTGTACTCCTATATAGTGATTGGCATATGGTACAGATTCAATAAATATATATTGAATAAATTAAACATCAAGACCTTATAAACCCCCAATAGTCATTTGTACCTCTTCTTCATGGTTACTAATAGTAAAAACTCCAGGAAACCATCTGGAAAGTTGCCTTTTTGCTTTAGGAACTACTGATGAGAGAAGATGTTTGAAAGTAATAACCCATTGGTCCTGGCCAAGAGGAAGAGTAAACACATGGGAGAGTGGGTGGTGGGAGTCAGACAGCAGCAGGCAGGCAAATATCCCATCTGGTAGCATGCCAAAGGGTCAGTCAGGTCCAGGCACTACCCAGGAAGTCTAGGCCAAAGGCAGCCACTGAGGAGATACTCAGGGGTCCAGCACACTTCAAATACCAGTCTTTTAAGAGGAATCTTCTCTCTTCCAACTATACTTAAAGGTGCAGTGTACTTCCAAAAGACACTAGATTTGCTCAGAGCCTCTTGTTGGTGTCCTGTGATTTTTAAGATAAAGTCAAAGATTGCAATCTGGCCTCATCTATTATTTTGCTTCATTTTCCCCAATTCTTTCTCATCAGTACAGTTAAGGTCAACCTGAACAATTAAGTCTCCTCAACATGTCATGGTGTTTATTCAGCAGTTCTTTCTTTCTATTGGATTGGCATCTCTGTCCATACACCCCATGTTATCCATTTGGCAAAATCTCATTAGTTCTTCAACGCCCCTCCTCTGGGCTTCCTTAGCACATCATATGCCATCTGCTATAGTACTAGCTGGTGGTGTATCTTCCTATCTAGATGGGACCTGCCTGGAATCTGTTTTCTGGATCCAACACAGTATTAGGTTTGAAGTGCCAAAGAATGCTCTATCACTCACCTACTGATCCAAATCCATCCTTTACCCTTAAAAGTTAGTTACTTATATTAAATAAATACACAAATAAATAAATGTGCATGCGCACGCGTGTGTGTGTGTGTGTGTGTGTGGTGTGTGTGTGTGTGTAGCCATGCCCTTTTCATCTCAAGGAAGTTCAGCAACTTTCTTTGCTTTCCAAGTAAGGTCCTAATGCCTCACAGTGTGGTATCCAAGGATTTCTGCAATGTGGCCTCAGACTGCCTCTCAAGGTTCATGTTCCTTCTATGTCTTCCAGGCCTGACTTGATGCAAGCCTCTGCCTCCTTCTGTCTGTCCAGGTCTCTTATCTTTTCCCTAGAGAGGCCTTCCTGCTCTGGATATCAGGATCTCACTAGATAGTTCCTGTTACCTCTCATCCTCATCTCTGAGCCCATGTGACCCTTCAAGGCACAGTTCCATAGGCAGGGTCTGAGATTTCTTCCAGCATAGCCCAGCACTGGACTAGGCATGAAGGCCTCTGTAAATGCTGGCAACTGCCTTGGGAGACAGGAACCATGTGGATGTGCAGAATCTCCATCTCAGTCCTTCAGAACAACTTTGAGACTGTTTCTTTCACTTCCTGACCCTGTAAGGAACTTTTCCTCTATATATAATCTTTATTCCCTCAACTACCAAGACTACTGGCCTGAGCTTTTGCAACTTGCTTTCTGATCTTCTCATCACTCCTCACCCTTAAGTCACCATCAACAGATGTACCTGCAAGACTTGGTTTCTGCTCTGAGGTCCCTTGTGTCCCTGAGATCCACCCCTTCCCACAGCACAGTGTTCCAGGCCTACCTACCTGCAGGAAGCAGGTTCCAGGTTGGGTACCCTCAGGCAGTGAAGCATTGTAGAAAGTCCTTTGGAACTGGGGCTCATTATCATTCACATCTTGCAGGGCCACACTAACTGTGGCAGAAGAAGCTAGAGGGGGCAGGCCCCCATCTGTGGCCACCACAATCAGCTGTGGCTGGGGTTCCAACTCATAGTCCAGGGGGGCAGCCGTGGTGATGATGCCTGAGGTGGGATCAATGGAGAACCAGTGGGTGTGAGCCCCAGGGGCCAGGCTATAGGTGACCTGACCATTGGTGCCTTGGTCAGGATCCCGGGCCGTCACTCGCACCACAAAGCTACCAGGAAGTGCAACTTCAGGCAATGGTTCAGGCTGGTAAAGCTGGCGGTCAAAGGCAGGCACATTGTCATTGACATCAGTGACATGCAGCACAAAGGCAGCTTCAGCCCGCAGTGGGGGTGATCCTGAGTCTGTGGCTGTCACCCGCAAGTTATAGGCATCCCTTTCTTCTCGGTCCAGCCGCCGAGCCACACATACCAGGTAGATGACACTGTCTTGGGTGCTTAGGGCAAAGTGGCCCTCTCCACCCTCTAGGGATACATTGACATGGGCAAAGTCACCATCATCGGGGTCTGACACAGAAATGCGAGCAACGAGCTGTCCAGGTGGGGCAGCCTCAGACACTCGGGGAGAGCCATCTGCACTTAGAAAGATGACAGTCATGGAGGGCTGATTATCATTGGCATCTCGCACATGCACAGTCACAAAGGCTGAGCCCAACTCTGGGTGAGCTCCACCATCCCGTGCCTGCACCACCAGTTCATGGACCCGCCGCTGCTCAAAGTCCAGTGGCCGCTCCAGCCGCAGCAATCCTGTGTGTGCATCAATGGAGAAGGGTCCATCGCCTTCACTCTGCCTTCGGTTGATCTCATAAGTCACAGCCCCATTAGCACCGGCATCAGCATCAGAAGCAAATACCTGCAAGACAGGACTGCCAGGGGCCAGGCTCTCTGAAACTACAGCATGGTAGCGGCTCTGATTAAAAGCTGGAGCATGGTCATTGATATCCAATAGTGTCACATCAAGCAGGGCCTGGGCCCTCCGGGGTGGTGAGCCACCATCATAGGCCTCCAGCTGCAACATATAGTGTGAGCGGTTTTCCCGGTCCAGCTCCCCAGTAATTACCAGCTCAGGCACTGGAGCCCCATCTGGACCAGGGCGTGTCTCCAGTCGGAAGGTCTCTCCAGCCCCATCACCAGATAGTGCATAGCCCTGGGTTCCCAGGCGGCCAGCATCAGCATCACGAGCAGGCTCCAGGGGGTAGCGAGTGCCAAGAGCTGTATGTTCAGGTATCTGCAGAGCAGCCCGAGCCTGTGGGAAGGCTGGAGCATGATCATTGATGTCAGCCACTCGCACTGTAACTTCTACAGTGGCACCATCAGGAGTGACTGCCGTAAAGCGGTAGCGGTCCCGCCGTTCACGGTCCAAGACACGAGCTGTACGGACGACCCCACTGTGTTCATCTATGGCCAGGTCTGTGCCCACACCACTGCCCTCCTGGGCAGAGATGAAGTACATGGGAGGAGCTGCTGTGCCTGCTGGAAGCCCCGCACTGATGTCCCCGATCAGTGTGCCTGCTGGCTGCTCCTCATCAATCTGCAGGTCTAGGCTCCCAGCCTGACCCCAGGTGCTCGGCACACCACTCCCCAACAAAAGCAGCAAGAGTGGTAGGAGGAGGAGGGGCCTGGGACTCTTCATGCCAAGGCAGGAGGGCACAATGCCCAGTTCCTTCTGCATGACAGGGGCAATCCAGCTGTGCCTGAGGCTCCTGCTCCAGGCCAGATTCTGGGCCCAGCTTGATCTCAGGGTTTGGATTAGGTCGAACTTGTGCCCTCACTGCAGAACAGGCTCCCTGACCAAGGAGAAGAGCAAAAGGAAAATGGTCATTACAGAGAAGAGATCAATAGTCCAAAGAGATTGGGAGGTAGGTCATACCAAAACGCAGACGTTTCTCCAACAGGACTCTCATGCTGCTGCACACCCATCTCCAGTTCCAGGAACCTGTGCTTTGGGAGTCCTCAAGGACTCTCCAGTCTTTGCTCTGACAAGTCCCCATCCCACCATGAGCCCTTTCTCTCAGCAGATTACTCTACTTCCTATTTTTGAGGTCTGAATGCCCACAAATTCCCTTCTATCTCTAGACTATGGCCAATTCTTTCTTATTTTCTCTCATCCAGAACTAATACCCCTTCCAGCCTCAATAGCCATGTAGTTGGTAGCCATGCTGAATTGTCAACCTTTTACTCTCTGCTAGAATCTTCTACCAGTATTTAGGTATACTTTAGGATTAGCCTTGCTTCCCTCTCCATTCTACAAGACTCCATTCTACAAGACTCCTGCATGGAGGCACTGGGAACACAACAGTGAATAAAGGAAACAGGCCTTCATGAAGCTTAGAGGTCAGGAGTTGGGTGAGTAGTCACAAGTATGATGAGGGCTATGAAGAAGTACAGGAATCAGGAGAACATGTAAGGAGCTTAACAATGGGAGTCAGCAAGGGCTTTTCTGAAGAAGTGACATTCAAGTTTAGAGCTAAATAGTGAGTAGATGTCGGTGTTAGTTAGGCAATGTCGGCAGAGGTGGGAGGATACTGGAAGGAAAGAAGAGCTTTCTGAGAGAGTGAACAGGATTTGGAAAGGGTGAGAGTATCTGGAGTTGGTTGGTAGGTGATACGTGTAAGGTGTAGTGCTAGGGTCTTAGAGTATGAAATGAGGCAGGACTCAGAAGCTTACTGAAGATTTTGACACGATCCTAACTACAAATGGAAGTCACTAATAAAGCATTTCAAGAAGTGCCATGATACGACTTACATTGCTGAGGATCTTTATCACTGCCCTTTGGAAAATAAGGGCAATCAGATAAGATGGTGAGGTACCTGTAGGAGTCTAGGGGATGACATTGCTTTGCCAGGGACTTGGATGAGTGTTAGAAATGAAAGTGGTAAGAACTGGATATGTTTGTGGGGGTGAGGGACTTAGGAGGTAGAAGAGGCAGGCAGGGTTTAATGACTGCTTGAAAGCAGGCAATGAGGAGTGAGCCCCTTTTCTGGCCTTAAGTACCAAATGGGCAAAATGTCAATTGGAGGAGGTAGGAGGGGGAGAGAGATAGAGAGAGAGAGAGGAAAGAAGGAAGGAAGGAAGGAAGGAAGGAAGGAAGGAAGGAAGGAAGGAAGGAAGGAAGGGAGGGAGGGAGGGAAGGAGGGACAGACGGATGGCCAACTCAAGAGGAGTATGCCTTGGCTCTAAGGATAAACAGGTCTCATATGCTGCTATATTTCAAGGAGGAGACTTAAAGCCCCAAAAGAGGCATTTGGTGATGAGCAAAAGCAGAATCAGTGGAGAGATGGAAACAGAGGCTGAAGGGAAGCAGATGTAGGAGGGAACAGGGACATCTGGAAGTTACTGCCCTCTCTGAAAGGTTGTTTCATTTCCCCCATTTTCTCCCTTCTCACACCTCCCGCCATATGCAGTGAGGCTTCCTCTCTTGTGACATTGCTCTCACTAAGCTTCCACCTATTTGCATGTTCCAGATCCAACAGTCATTTTTAAATCTTTGTCTTGCTGGATCATTCTGGAACACTGGATTGTTGATCACTGGTGTCTTGACGCCTACTCCTCTGGACTTCACACTGTGACACCACCCGCCTTGCTTCCACAAGCTTCCCTGTCTACTACTCAGTCTCCCTCACAAGTTCTCCCTCTGCCCACCCCTTACCTTTAAGACTCTTCAGGGTTCTCTCTTTTCCTATTCCCAGCACTCTGCCTGGATGATCTTATTTACTCTCATGTCCTTAGTTAAAATGTATCAATCACTTTTTAGGTGCCATCTATTTGCCAATGACTCTGGAGAGCTCTGGAGACACATGTCTAGCAACATACTGCACTTCACAACGTATTCTCAAACCTCACCTCAAACTGATTTTCCTCCTCCATTCCCTTTCCCATGAACAGCACCACTATCCATCCAGGTGTCCAAGCCAGAAATGTAGACACTGTCTTTGCTTTCTTGCTTTTCTTCTATCCGATTTCCATTTTGTCAGTAAAACCTGACCATTTCAACTAGACATGTCTCAGTTCTGCCCCTTCCTCCCTTTCCACACTGCTGCTATTCCAGGTAACCATGTTATCTTTGCAATCCTACAACAACTCCTTACTGATCCCCTTGCCTTCTGGCTCACACCCTCTGATATCTCCTCCAGGCCAGAGAGCCACACAACTCTTACCAAACCACTACTAGTTAAAAGTTCTCAATACTTCCCCATTACTAACAGCAGAAAACTTCCTCTCCACAGAAAAAGAAATGCAGATACACACAGACACAAACTTGTGCCTTCACTTTCAAGGGATTCATGGATACTAGGTAGAGAACTTCTGATCTACACATAAAGTCCAACCTCTTAGTGTGTCTTTGCAATCTGAGCCCTGTCAACCTTGTGTTTCTCACCTTCATCTCCCCACCATGCCTAGCATCCAAGATTAAATGTCACATGCTCCTTCCTCACTCCTCCTTGCCTTGTACGTGGTATGATCTCATCCTGAGGTAGCTTCTAAAAATCCTTTCCATGTGACCATCTTCTCTTTGAATTTTAAGAACCAGTTTAAATGTCCTGTCTTCTGTGAATTGTTCTCTGACATACCCCCAACCCCACCCCATGCAGAGCCCACTGTACTCTGCTTGGTTCCCACTGCTTTTGGTACACATCGGCAACAAACTGCACAGCAGCCCTGATGTGTTCACGTGTCTGTTCCTGCACTGGATTGGAGGCTCCGTGAGGGTAGTGGCAGGTGTTAGCTGGTCTCTGCTTCTCTGACATTTTGTATAGCGATAGCATGAGCAATCAGTGCTGAAGTAGTGGTTGAAGCTTCATGCTTCTACATCACCATACTCACATACTAACTCACTCAGAAGGAATGTCCACGGTTATGCCAATGCAGATGATGGACACACAAACATGTGAGCACATGACCCTGAGACACTTTGGTCAATCTGTATCTATAGAAGTTTGTCGTTGAGCCTTAATGGATTTGCTCTGCTCTAGGACTTCTCGTCCTCTGACGGGGAGTAGGTTTCTGACTCCCCACTTAAGCTTCCAACTTTCATCTCTCCCATTTGTGCAAGGCTAAAAAGAGCAGGGGCTTTGGAGTTTGGGTTGGGTTTGAGTCCAGTATTAGTGTTGTTTTCCTTATCTATGAAACACTTGAATTCAAGTCCAGAGACTGCATTAGGGGTTAAGGGTTGAGGGTTGGTTTTATTCATTTGATCAGTCAGTGGAAAGAAATAAGTAGCGGCCTGCAGGGAGAGAAGGTAATGGACAATCAGGTCAATGTATGTACTACTCTTTGTATTATAATTATTTCTCTCCTACCCAGACAATGAGCTGTTTAAGAGTCAAGGGTATATCTTAGTCAACTTTATAGGTAGCATGAAGCATGGCACATAGTTCAGAATCAATAAATTTTCTGGAAGAAATGATGTATCAGCAGTATGAAATTAAAGCTCAGATGAATGATCAGACTGAAGAGGAAGGATTCAGGCCCAGGCAGATGCCCTGTGTGAAAGCAGCCCATTCTCCTAAACTCTGCAGAACTCCATGCTCTCTTCATTACCCAACCTGGATCCCTGTTCATTATAAACTCCCCCCAGTGCACTCTCACACACAAAGACACATGTTCAAAGTCACAGACCCACACACGACTTGGCACACTCTCTCACACTGCCAGGCACACAGATGAGAGACTTACACAGATGCATTTTCACACACAGCCAAGGCACATACACAGACACCCTACTCACAGGGGTTCAGAAATCCATTTTCACACACAGACTGCATGTTCATTTACATGAAGTCCCCCCAACATATGCAGGCATACATATGCACAGAGACACACACATGAAGGCACTTTCTCATGGAGCGCACAGAGAGGCACATTTTCACCCTCAGAAACCCCCCATATATACACAGGAATGCATGCACGCGCGTGTACGCGCGCGTGCGTGCGCGCGCACACACACACACACACTGGGCAAGCCTGCTGTCATGTATGAACAGACTGACAAGGCAGGCACACATGCACACGCCTGCAGACCCACCCACAGGCAGGCGTGCTCTCACACATGCTGCCGGGGCACTCATGGTCAGCTCTGCGGCTGCAGCTGTGACCTCCAGGTCCCTGGGGCCTCTGTCTGGACTATGCCTCATCACTTCCTGCTCCACAGCTTCCAGTTCCAAACTTGAACTCCAGACTCTCTCCCGAGACCGTCTCATCCTCTCTCCAGCCTATTCTCAGCACCATCTCTCCCGTCTGTCCTGTGTTTCTCACTGTCTCTTCCCTAAGATTTCTCCCCACCCTATTCTTTTCTCCATGCTCTCCACATCTGTCCCATCCTGTCTCAGTGCTGGCCTAACCTGTCCATCTTGTCTTTTCACCCAATCTGTCTTGTCCAGTTCTGTTATGTCTTTTCTCTTACTCATTTCTGCCTTACTACTTGCCCTTGCTCTGTTCTCAGTCCTGTTACTTGGTCCTCTGACTCCATCCTGCTCTCTCCCTCTATCCCCACATCTGGGCCTCTGGAACCACAGCTGGTTCTCATTAGGAGGGGGAGGGGCAAGACTGTTCATTGGGGCCTGAAACGTGATGTCAATTCACCCTTCCTAGCTAACAGAGCCTCCCCGCAAACCCCATCCCCAGCCCGTGTGTCTGAAGGGCCTGGAAGCAACAGGGAACATGGGAGAGGAAAGAGAGGTGGGCTGGGGGGAGGAGCAGGGGACCACTGGGAGGGGGTGCTCTCCAGGAGGAAGCATAGGAGTGGCCAAGGTACAGAAAGGGAAGCAGGCTGGGGGAGCTGGCACAGCCTAGGCCTCCTCCCTCAACTTCCTGTCCCAGGGCCAGCAAGGGGCAGGACCAGAAGACAACAGGGGTGGTAGTGGGGGCTATGAAAGGCAGACAAGCTAGAAATGAGGAAGATGAGGATAGCCTCAGTGAGCAAAGGAAGGTGTGGATACAGGGTATAAATAAAACAGAAAGAGAAGTGAGAGTTCTGATGAGAAGGTAACAGGGAGCAAGACTGAGGGTGAGTGAGTAAGTACTGCAGAGGAAAGAGTGAGTAGAGACAAGAACAGCCAAAGGTTTTGCAGGGCGGGGGCAGGAGCACAGTCAGAGGAAGGGGAGCAGGAGAGAGGAGGTGGTGGGAGGAGAAAGAAGACTGACAAACTAGCTTCCCTGGATATCTCTGGCACAGTGGCCAGGGCAGTGCCAGGGCCTGGCTCTTTCTCTCTTGAGGACAGGCCCCAGAAGCCACTCCAGGGAGAGGATGACAGATGTGAGCAGCAGAGTTCTTTTTTTCTGAGCTTTACACTATACTGGGCCCCCTGCCAGGCAATTCACAGACAGTATCTCATTTAATCATCATAACAAACCTGTGAGAAAGGAATTCCAGCTTCCATTTTCCAAAGAGGAAATTGAGGCTTAGAATGAAACAATTTTCCTGAGTTAATGCAGCCTTAATTTGCTCCCAGGACTAAGTTTCATGTTGCTGAGATTTAGGGAGAAGGAGAAGATGGAGAGGAAGAAATTATGGAGAAGCTGAGGGGAGGGGCCTAGGAAGACACTGGAGGCCTGAAGAAGGAAGAGAATCTAAAGCAAGAGAGAGACCAAGGGTGAGACATCTGTGATAGTCCAGGTTAGCAGTGGTGGCACTTAGAAGACACAAAGAGGTGAGGAGGTGAGTGAATGAGGCTTGGACTCCAGACTCCAGACTGCCTCCCAGGTTTCTGGCCTTGATATCATTATGGTGCCATTAGGATACTGAAAAGGAGAAGTCATTTTGGGGGATGCCTGTTGGAATCCCCTCATGGACATGCCCTAGGCATAGTTGGATTTTCAGGCTCAGAGCTTAGGAAAGAGGCCTGGTTTGGAGATAAGGATTTGGACAAATCACAGGGTAATTGAAAGCCATGGATGTGGAGACCCCTATCAGATATGATGTGTAGTGCGAGAAAAGAATCTTGTTCAAACCCTGGGGAACAGGCACACAGAAGAGGCAGCAGAGGAGACCTTTATGCTTCCTGAAGGCAGTGTCACAGAAGTGAAGGATGAAACATTTGAAAAAGGAAGTAGAGATTGATCTTGTCCAATGCTGCTGAGAGTCCAAGTAAGATGGAGGCTGAGAAGGGGTCACTGAACTAATAGTAAGGAAGTCACTGGTAATGTTGGAGAGAATCGTGTCAGGGAAGTGGTGAGAGTGCAGGACTCCTACAGTGGGAAATGAGAGAACATACTGGGTAGAGACCAAATTAGAGTCATCATAGGTTCATTCATCAATTCATCAACATGTTTACTGTTTTCCTAGATAGGGAGACAATATGTTACAACAAGGTAGGACAGGATTGTGGGTAAGGGACTAATCACTGGATTTGTCTCCTAGCTTTGCACTTACTAGCCCTGTGACCCTGGACAAGCCACTTAATTTTTCAGTACTTCCATCTCCTCATTGATAAAATGGATATAATAATAATACCTACTACTTCGTACTCAGCAGTTAGAACAGTGACTGGAACATAGCAGTAAATATGCAAGCATGAGCTACTACTACAGTGGATAAGAAGGCAAGCTCTGCTGTCAGACTTGAGTTCAAATCCTGACTTGGATCCTTCAGCATCCCCCTGAACAAGTTATTTAACCTTCCTAAGCCTTTATTTCCTATTCTGTAATACAGGGATTAAAGTGCTGACCTTACGTAGCTGATATGAGAATTAAATTAGACCATTCTCACAAAACACTTAGCATAATATCTGATACATAGGAAAGCCTCAATAAATGTTAGCTGCTGCTGTTTTGCAACACATGCACCACAATAACCCTGGGGTAAGTGCTACTTGATGATTAGGAAACCAAAGCCCAAAGAAAGCAGTAGAGAGACATTTAGAATGTAGTTCTGATGGACTTCAGAGCTAGTGCTTTCTCTTAGACTAAACTGCTGGTGGAGGGCTTTGTATGCTCCAATAAAGAGTCATATGGCTGGCTAGGCAACAGAACAGGGAAGAAGAATGATCAAAGTTTTGCTTGAGAAGAATATATCTGGCAGTATGCACAAGGTAGGTTAGAGGGAGAGAAGATCAGTAATGAGGCAACTGTCAATCAGATAGAGGGTCAGGTGAGTATGAGTTCAGGTAGTCAGAGGAGGGAAAGAACCTGGAGGATGCTTGGAGGCTACTAGGAAAGAAAGAAAAACATGGGGAGGAAGTGGAGGACCTAAGGCATGCATGTGAAGTGACTGATAGATTTATTCAACAAATATGTACTAAGAATTACCACGTGCCAAAGACTAAATCAAATACAAAATAGAACAGTGACCAGAAAGACTAAGTATCTGCCTTCAAGGTGTTCACAGGTAGAGAGACCAAGGCAAGCATGGGAAGTGCAGGCAGAGGGACCTGGAAGTGGTGGTGATGAGCAGCAAGGGTCTGCTTCCAAAACTGGGCAATCAGAGTCCAGACTGTAGAAGAGGCCAGTGAGGCCAGAGCTGGAAGGAAAGGTGTAGAGCAACTGAAAGATAAAAAGGACTCTGCCTCCTGATTATCATGTCCTGAGCTGCTTTCTTCTGCCAAGATGTTCTATCTCACCTTGGGCCTACAGCAATGGAATTGGCCAACTGAGACCAGTGAAACCTTATCATTCAATGATGAAGACTACATTTCAAAACCTGAAACTTCTATCATCCAGCTGAAAACTCAGTTATATGTAGAAATTGTGCAGAAGACAAACATAAAGAAAGACTGCTTTAAGGAAGAAATATACTGAAGGCGGCAGCAACAACTGGGGAGTGCACTTTCTGGGATAATGGAAAGGCTCAGATCTGGACAAAGGGGTATGTTATGTTGGAGAATCCATTTGTTAAGACTGAGCAGGTCAGACTTATCTACTTTAAAAATTTTACAAGTGAAGAAAGTGGGGAGTGGGTACAGGTAAAGATGAAACAAGGAAATATGGATTTTTGATGGTTGTTGAAGCTGGGTAATGACTACCTGGGGGTGCATTTTACATTCTGTTTGTCTCGCATATGTTTAAAATCCTCTATAATAAAAATAAATTTAGAATATTAAAAAGGTATAGAGAAGGAAGAATAAATTTGGGGAAGTGATAAATTGAGAATCAGAAGAAACCAGGACTAAGATTTTAGACATAAAATATTTGGGTTTGATTCTCAGCATGGCAAAAATAAATAAGTAAATAAATAAATAAATAAACAAACAAAATGATATTAAGTTAATAATTGAGTACTTAATACTTTTTTCCCCTGAACCTCCAAAACAACAACATTATCCCCATTTTTACCTGAGGAAGGTAAGTTCAGAGAAGCAAGTCACCCAGATCAAAAATAATGTGGCTAGGTTGGAGATGTAGCTATCCTTTTCCCTTCCCCCTCTCCTCTTTGTCTTCATCCTTTCTCAGCAGCCATATGGGAGGCAGGTTCTAGGCTCTGAGAAATAATAAGCTCCTTCCATTGAACAGCTTAGAAAGAGAAATAAAAACAAGGATATTTCAGTGTGCTAAGACAGCAGAGATGGGCAGTCTGACTCAGGCTTGTGGGCTCCAAGTGGACCACCCAAAGAAGATGAACTTTCACCAAAGGCATTGGCACCTGGAAGCCCCTCCGAAGTGGCAGTGGTTGAAAATGCCCTGATCTTAGAGGGTAACCTAGGGAACATGGACAGTGGAGCTGAAGGAAGGGGCAGGTAGCAGGAAGCTGGTGAGAAGCTGGGATCCAGAAGTATGAACCTCTGGGAGTGGCTTTTGCTAACAGGTACCACTGCATCAGAGAGGAGAGAGGCCAGGTTTATTTCTGTTACAACTGACCAGCAAGACAGGGAAGAGGAGGAGGGCACAAGAATCAGGGAACCTAAGGTTGGAAGGAGCAGGGGCCAGAATGCCCAAGTTGGGCTCAGGGTAAGTAGGTGGTACATTAGAGAAAGGAACAGCCTAGGATACTTTGAGGAGAGGGGTCTGGCAGAGTGGAGGAGATGGTGAAGCACTGTAGTGCCTGGTGACAGGTCACAACCTTGGCATCTTTCATTCTTTCCAAGAACCTAAATAGATACTTGGCCCAATAGACGTGGGTCTATAAGCTTCCAGGGCCCTTAAATATCTGATGACTAAATAAAGAAGTAAAGTTCAGACAGGGCTGAGGAATAGGAACCAGGAAAAAAAGAAGCCCAGGTAAAAGGGAGAGAAAGGAAACAGCATGGGGTGAGAAAGGCGAAGTTGTGGGAAGAGGAAAGGAAATGTCTGCAGTGGAGCAGGTGTGTCATGTGAAAATTCCCAGTCATGTAGCCATCTGAGAACAAGAGTCTTCTGCAGAGTGAGGGTAAGGGATGTGCTGAGGTGTCTCAGGTAACCATTCATTTGTCCCATTGTCAACCATTCGTGTGGGACCCTGGGTCACAAAGATGAGTAATGAGCAACCTTGCCTCAAGGGGGTCCCAGCCTTGTTGAGACAAAACAGGGTTGAGACAATAACAACAGTGAAACAAAAGGAGCTCCTGATAATGAATCAGGGAAGGCAGGACCGTCAATAGATCTGAGCATGAGAAAGGATTAGCTAGGAGAAGAAGGGAGTGTAATGGCCTTTCAGTCAGACAGAGCAGTATGTGCAAAGGACCAGGAACAAAAAAGAATGCCATGTCTTTGGGGGACTACAAGGAATTAAAAATGTCTGGAACTCAAAATGTAGGGGAAATGGGATAGGCTATGTGGCTGGGGAGACTGGGGGAATCAAATCACGATTTCAGAACCCTCATTAAAAAAACGGAGATTTTAGTAAAAAAAAAATTATTGAAACACTGAAGAATGACAATGATGTGACTGGATTTGCACTTTAAGAAAGTCTTTTTGGCCATAGTGAAAAGAATGGATTAGAAGAAGGAAGAGCAAAGTATAGGAAGATCATTTAGAAGGCTCTCACAAAAATTCACATGAAAAGATGGCAAAGTAAGAGCAACGGCAGAAGCGATGGAGAAAAGGGGATGGGACTTCAGAGACTGCTAGAGGGAAAGTAGAATCAGTAAATTCCAAGAATCTTCTGGATTATGATACATGTGAACAAGGGAGTGGCTACTGTTAATTTCTGGGTTTTTAACTTGCAAACTAAGTGGGGATAGTCATTTGGAGAAGAAATGAGTTCAGATTTGCACATAGTAAGGGGCCTGGGAGCTATAGCAGTAAAGATCAAGTATGCCGCAGATTTGCAGGTCTGGAGCTCAGAAGAGGGATATTTGGGAGTCGTCAGCCTATAGAGGACAAATAAAACCCTGGAAATGAATGAGATGCATCACCCAGAGGTGTATATACAGTGAGATAATAAAGTGCAAACCAGAACCTTAAACAGCAGTAACATATAGGGGCCATGCAAAGAATCTCTTAAAGGACACAGAGACAATGGCTAGAAGGAGCTCTTGGAGAGAGATGCACAATCCCATCATACTGTAATCATGTCAATACAGTGACAGAAATCATCTGCTCATTTCTTTCTCTCCCCAACTAAAGTGGCAACTCCTGGAGCATAGGAACAGTGATTTCTAACATTGTATTCCACTTCCATTGCCTAGCAGTGCTGCTAGCACATGGGTGCTTGTTACATGGTAATAGAATAAAACAGTGGTTCAGAAGCCAAAATCAAGAACAATTCAATGGGAAAAGAAAGCTCAACAATGTCAGCTCCTGCCAAGAGATCAAGCAGTTCAGGACTTTTGAAAAAACGCCCCAGATTTGACAGGAGAGAGGTAACTTTCTCTTAGGGAGGGCAGTTACACAGAGAGGCAGGAGTAAATGGGAAGTGAAGAAGTGGGAACAGCTATTAGCAGGATTTTTTCACAAAATGTGGCAGTGAAGTAAAGTAAGAAAACCTCTTAGCCTAAAGGGGTATTAAAGAGTTTAGGAAAGATAAGAGGGACTGGAGGATCTTGATATGCTCCCAGGAGGAATGGGAGAGAAGGAACTGGAAACATGAAGAAGACATGGAATAATCAGTTAAAAGTCGTCTCCTTGGAGGAGATGGAGTACAGATGAAGAATTGGCCTCAAACAGAAGAATACTTATTTGTTATTATGGGAAGGGAGGAAAAAAATTGAAAAAGATGCAGGTAAAATTTCAGGGAGGAGGCAGAGAGTTGAGGGAATTCAAACCAGACAGCCTCAACTTCTTCAGCAAATGAGCAGAACTGGTTTTCTACTCCTAATTCCTCCCTCTCTTCCAAACCCCACATACATTTTAACACCAAGTCCTGCTAACCCCACTGTTTAAAGAGCTCCTACATCCACTTTCTCCCTCTTGCCACTCCTCCAGTTCAGGCCCACGTTACCCACCCACCACCAAGGTTCCTACAACACCCACTATCCTCCTCCTTGTCAGTCTCCTCCTCCAGTCTCCACAAGCCCAATCAGAGTGGTATTTCTAAAACAAAGCTGGTCACATCACTCCACAGCCTCGAATGATTTGATATTTATCCATTATATATGGGTTAAATTAATTTGTTCACGTGTTCTGCAAGACCTTGCATGATCTAAGCCTTTGCCTACCTTCCCCATGGACTCCCCACTTCTCTCATGCTATAAGTGCTTTGCTTATTCACTGCTCTGTCCTTCAGACACATCATACTTTCTTGCACACATGAATGTTCACGTGCTGCTGTTTTGACTTGGGATATTCTCCACCCATTCCCTCTTACCTCCACCTCTCCTGTGCTTGGTTGACTCCCTATTTATCTACAAAGTTTAAATTTAAATGCTGTTTTCTCCAGCTGTTTTCTTCCGATCTCCCTGTACAGGCATAGTTTTCTCTGCTCTGTGCTGCTATGTTATGACATTCACCCTATACCTTGTAAGCTCCAGGAGGGCAAGGACCATGTTCATTTTATTTATTCTTGTAATGCCAGTTCCTACCACAATGCACAACAGAGTAGGTGTTTAGTATGTGTTTGCTGAATGAATAAACCAGTGGATTGATTAAAAAATCTACCAAAAACAATGGGGTGAGGGATGTGGGGTAAAGAGTGTGAAAACATAGAAAAAAATAATCTATTCATTTATTTATGGGGGCCTAGGTGAGAGGGGAATTTATAGAAGCCAGAATTTATAGACATGTCACATTGTGTGGCTGATAAATCATCCTAGCTAGGGTTGGATGGTTGGGAGGGCTCAAGGACAATGAAACAAAGTGGCCAAGGAATGAAGAGATGGTCCTTGGCATATGAGCTGTGTAAGATAGCACAAAGCCAGGAAGGAGCAGATAGGAAAAAATCAAAGAGGGCAAGGGTAAGGGGTCATTAGAAGTTTAAAAAGCCCGATAGGAGGGAGGGCATCTGAAAGATGGGAAGATAAAGGAGGTCGTGGGCACAGAGTGGAATGTAGGAATTTAGAATTTTAGAGATTAAATAAGTCTATATAGTGCTCCTGGGATGAAAGCAGGTAGCAGGGGCTAAGGAGGTAAAGAAACTGTGAAGCTGGTATTGAAGAGATAGTAAGAATTATGGCAAGATTTGGGTGAAGGGAAGACCAATCAGGGAACAAGAAAAGAGCTCAGGAGGTCTATGGATGAGAAAGAGTAATGGTGTCAGCATTATAAATTAGGGAGTTTATTCAGCAATTAGGACAGATCTCCCTGTAGTGTGCATATAACTTCCATGACCATTTCCTAAGAGTTGTGCAAGAGGCTATGAGGTAAGGGCAATCACAATACAGCCTTCTGTTAGTGTCAGGCATACCTGCAATGTGAGCAGCTCTGATGAAGTATATAGAACCTATACGATAAGTTGTATTGGAAGTGTATCGTTGTGACAGTATCTCCTGAGGGGTGTTTTCAATAAGTGTCTTCAATTGTATGTGTTGACTGTCATAATGATCCTGTGGGAATTCTTTTGGTTGCAACATTTCTCCTGTGGGTGCAGAAATGTCCTGAGAGCATATTCCATAGGCGTACATTGGCTTGACAGAGTCTACAGTGCGTGTGTATTGGTTCTGATTGTGCTTCTTGGGCATGTTAGATGGCTGTGAGGCTATTTCTTTAGGATGTATGTTGGCTGGGACTGTGTCCCCCCTGTGAGTTGAGGAGGGCTATGACCATGTCCCCTGTGGGTATTTAAAGAGTTGACATAAGTGACAATATTTTTCTGGCCTATGACCTTGTGGCTGAGGGCCCAGCCCATGCCACACTGAGTTCATTGTGCTTCTAGACCTCCCTCTCCCCACCAGCTCCATGTGGGACCCAGGCCTGCAATGACCTCCTCTGTCCCCTGCACAGTATTCTGATCTAAGCATCCTGGACACAAACTCCCACTGGCTTTTGAACTGGCTCTCACTTAGAACACCCGTTTGGATGACCTACCTCCACTTCATGCTTTGCCTGTCTCTCCTTTGCTTCTCTTTACTTCTTCCCCCCTCCGTTTCTTTGTCTCTCAGTTTGTCTCTGTCACACACCCATCCTCCACATTCTGACACATGGCTCCCACAGATAGGGACACAACACACACACATGCATACAAACACACACCCTCAGGGAGACATGCTCACCATGGCACACACTCATTCTGACTCACACCGCCTTGGAGAGACACATGCACACACAGTTACACAGACACGAACACACAACCTCCAGGGGACACGCACTGACTCACACTCAGACGATGCGCTCACACTCGGAGTAGCACACACACAGCCCTGCCCTCACCCACACCCCAGGCACACTCTTCATGCCGCCACACACTCCGACTCGATGACACACGCACACAAAGACCCCCAGGCCCTGCCCCCACGCTCACGTTCACGCTCGCCCTGGTCCCGCAGGCCCAGGCCCCCCCTCCCCCATTGTCTCCGGCTCAGAACAAAGCCCCCGGCTCCGCCGCCGCCGCCGCTGCCTGGGGGAGGCCCGCGGACCCGGCCGGCGCGGCCAGACGGACAGGGCGGCTGCGGGCACTGACCTCCGCGCGACGCGGGCTCCCTCGCCTGGTGCTGGGGCGCCGTCCGGCTGCGGTCAGCCGCCGGGGCAGCGCCCGCCCGCGCGGGCCCTGGGGCCGCGCATCGTCCGCCGCCGCTGCCTCCGGCCGCAATCCCCTCCGGGCCGCCGGCCGTCGGTCTGCGCTCCCTTGGCCGTCGATCGGTCGGTCCGCCACCGCCGGGGCGCCGCCTCCTCCACAGCCGCCCCGCGGAGGATGCGAGATTCGCCGCCGCGGCCCGGAGCCCCCTCCCCTCCTCTCCCCCGCCCTCCGCGCGGTAACCCGAGCCCCCGCCCCTCCGCCCGCGGAGCCCCCGCCCCCGCCCCCACCCGCGCTCGCCGCGACTCCCCCACCTCCCTCCAGCCCTCCCTCCGCCCCTCCACTTCCCGGCCCCAGTCCCCGGCGCCGGATCCGGCCCCTGCGCCGCGCGGTGCCCTAGTCCAGGTCCTCTTCCTTTCTGCCTGTCACTTCTCCCGGTCCTCTCCCGTCCGGTCCTCTACATCCTCTCTCCCCTGCCCCTTCTCTGCAGTCCCTACTGCTCACCTCTTTCCCTTCTGACCCCTATTCCCTCGCCATCCCTCTTCCCTCTCACTGCTCTGTTCTCGCTCTCGCCTCTTCTCCCTCCCAACCTTCACCTTCATTCCCCCTTCCCTTTCTCCCCTTCTTTCCTCGGTTCCCCGCCCGCCCCTTCCCTCCATGCCTTTTGCTGGATTCTCCCTTCTCAGCCCCTACGTCAGATTCTCCAAATCTCTTTCGAAATCCCTCTCTTACCCCTTCTCCTGTCTCTTCTCTTCACCTTTTCCTCCTTACCCATTCTCCCTGGCTCTCTCTCCCCATCTCCTCCTTACCGCTTTTTCCTCACACCTTTCCATTCTCTTCTCTCACCCCTCTTGTTCCTACCGTCTTCTTTCCCCACCCCTCCTGCCTTCTTAATGTCCCCATTCTCTCCTGCTAGTCAATTCTCATTACCCCCAAGGTCTTTATCTCTTTTCTGTCCTCCATCCCTCGGGTTCTCTTTTCCCTCACTTCCTTACTGATCCCAAATTTGAAGCTAGAGACTGGGAGATATTGGTCCCAAAAGTTTAAGGGATGGTGGTTTATCTAACTCACCGTATATTCCCTAGAAAAATAAATTGTGAAGAAATTAGATAGAAAAGTAGGAACGATCTTGAGGGGTCATTGGGGAGAGTTGAAGTTAGTCAGAAGTGGACCCTAAAGGATCTTAAAAGACTTGACTTCTCTTCTTTTGACTTTGAGTAGGCTGTGAGAAAAGAAAATTAAAAAGTCTGGATTTGAGACATGTACAAGTGGCACAAAGAAATGAGGAGTTTCTGGAGAGAGAGAACAAAGGTTCTCTTAAGCAGAGGAAGGGAGTGTATTTTGGACGAGTGAGGGAGAAACCGGGGTCCTTGATGGCATCCAAATTTCTGGCTTGGACAGCTGAGTGGATGGCGGACAATCACTGTTCTACACAAAAGGAGTAGGAGTGGGTTGAAGGGGGGTTGGTGTAAAGAGATGATGACTTGTGATTTGGGGTTGCTGACTTTGAAGTGCCTGGTGAGTAGGTAGGTCTGCAGCTTAGAGGAGCGGTCTAAGACGGACATAAATATTTGGGAGTCATCTGCAAATACCGTATAAGCTTGAATATAGGGTGAGGTTTTTGCTTTTTTGTTTTTCCAAAATCATTCCTCAGGAAAGAGGGAGTAACCTTATATTTGAGTCCTTACAAAGTCTCTCATATTACAGGGTTTGCTCTCATTTACTTTATTTTGAACAACAAACCACTGCAGAGGGCAGTATGGTATGGTGACTAAGCTTGTGGACTCCGGAGCCAGACTGCCTGGCTCGGGGTCCAGATGCTCCCATTTTCACGTTGTGTGCCTTTGGGAAAGTTATTTAACCTGTTTCTGCCTCAGTTTTCTCATCTCTAAAATGGGGCTAAAGATTAAATTATTTAATATAGGCAAAGCATGATGTATCCGGCACACAGTTGGTATCCAGTAAATGCTAACTACATTTGCTGATTTGAGCAAGACCTATTAGCCTGAAATGTCCTTAACCATGCTATTTTGGATACTAGTAGAGGTCATTTGCCACAGAATCCCTGGTCAAAGAAATATAACACAGCTTTGGTAACTATTCCTGGTGGTATGACCTCACAACTGCATGTGTTGGATGTCTCTAAATATATTTTAAAAGATTGCTTTAAAAAGCAGAACATAGTACTTGGGAGGGGCTTCTGAGATGCTGGAAATGTTCTATTTCTTGACCTGAGTGATGTTTTATGGATGTTTCACTTTATGACAGTCCATTGAACTGTACACTTATGACGTGTGCCCTTTTCTGTATAAATGTTATACTTCAGTATAAAAGTTAACAATTAAAAAATGATTTTAGAAATACAATACATGAAGTGATTCTGTGAGCATACTCTTGCAGGAAGCATGCCAAAAGCTAACTGCCCTAGTGTGATGCAAATGGGACTTGCGACTTGGGATAAAGTTTCCAATGACTGCATCATCTGTGGATTCAAACTGTGCTGTGTCCTTCACTTAGACTGAAGAGAAAGTCATCTGATCTGAGAAAATGTATAAGATGGACGAAAAAGTGACTTAATGAAGAGAATACACACTGCTTTTAAATATACACATTATTTAAAATACACACTGCTTTTCAGGGTGTATTTTAAATAATATTGCTTAGTAACTTATTATTTCATATGCTATATGAATTTAAATATATAAAATTTAATCCACGAACTAATAGATGTAGGCTTGATCGTTTCATCCTCATCTCGTGTACATTTTCAGGCTGGTCAAAATCTTTCTGGATTTTCTCATTGGGAAAATGAACAATCTCCTTAGGATTGGGTTGCCTTATATGGTAAATGTGACATGATAAGGGGAACTAAGGGAGTGAATGAGATTGCTCAGAGAGAGCAAGCAAATTAGAAAAAGAAAAGAGTCTAGGACAGACCCTGAGAATCTCCAACACTAAAAGATTGGAAAGAGGAGAAACAGCCCTCAAAGGAAAGTGTGATGGCATTGCCTGGAAGGGAGAAAAAAGACAGGGAGGTGAGTGGTGCCAGCAAAGCCAAGGGAAAGACCTAAAGGAATCATGATGTAGGGAGTAGTCATCTGGGTTGACTGACACAGAAGAGGACGGAGAGGTGAGAACTGAAAAGTATCCTCTGAATTTGTTCTGGGGGTTGGAGGGTGGGGGCTAATGACCTTGGGGACAACTGGAAAGGTACAGTGGTAGAGATGGAAGCTGGCCAGCACTCAGTAATAAAGGAGTGAGGGGGAGGAGAGGAGGTGAAGACTTGGAGCAGAACTTGTTCTTTATGGGCTTGACTGCAGGGAAAGAGACATTTGTTGGGTACAGGGATTTTAGGGGAAAAGAGAGTTTTTCAAATAGGATAACCTACATTTATTTTCTTGCATCCTTCACTTGTTGAAGACACATTCAGGTACCTGCTGAATGTGTAACTTTATACAAAAGACACATAATTAAGGCAGGACTAAGGAGTTCACAGTAAGCTGTAAAGACAGACTTGCAAATTGGCACCAGAAAGTACAGCAGAGGAAGTCATGAGGTTGGGGCATCAAAGGAATTCCTAATGCAGACCAGGGATGGGACATCAGAAAATAGTGTCACAAAGATAGTGGTGGAACTGGATCTTGAAGGATGAGTAGAAGAAGCATAATAGAGGGAGAAGTTTGAGAAAGGACTTTCAGGTGGAATAAACAGTACCATGTTCAAAATCACAGGGTCTGAATGGAAGTAGCTCTGCCCATGTAGGGTGGTATAGAGGCAATAGTGGTGGTGATCCTGCAATATTGAGGATGTAAAGAGACCAAAATGAAATGAGTTTCAATTGCACTGCTTATAATGGAGATCTAAACTATAAGGTAGTGATAGTAGGATTTGAAAAGAGGAATAGGATATGAGAGAAACTGCAGAGATGAAACTATGATACTTAGTGACTGGCTAGTAGTGAGAGGTGTGGCAAGGGAGAGTCCTAATCTGGCCCCCACATCCTGGGTTATGTATTAGTGATGTTACTTAGGTTGCAGGGAAGAGGAGGAGGTTTGTGAGAAGAGGCAAGGTGATGAATTTGGTTTTGGATACTTGAGATGTAGGTGAGAGATCAAACTGAAGATTGAGTGGTTGAGTATAAAATTTGGAGCTCAGAAAAGAGCTGAGGATAGATATTTTGGAGCCATCAG
>JAJEJO010004049.1:150214-252424 GCA_020662805.1 Glaucomys volans | reverse complement strand
AAAGAAAGAAAGAAAGAAAGAAAGAAAGAAAGAAAGAAAGAAAATATATATATATATGGGGGGTAAGTGGGTAAGTGGAGTCCTGAGAACCTTTGGAGAGTGCACAGTGAGAAAAGTGTCTGGGCTGGGCTGCCTTTAAGGGGTGGATAACAAAAGAGCCATGAAGGAGATTGAGAAGAAGCAGTAAAAAAAGTAGAAACCAAACAAGAGAGTAGAGTATGTGTTATCATAGATGCCAAGGAAAGGAAAAGCTACTAGAATAAGTTGTCAATGAGTGAAATTACCATAGTAAGTTGAGCCTGAAAGGTCCCTATTAGATTTAAGAATCATATATAGTTGATCTCAGTAATGAAGGAGAAAAGAAAAAGATACCAGACCACAGGGAGGTAAAGATGGGAATGGAGGTAAAACAGTAGTTCTCTAAGAGTGAAACGTTAATTCCATGAAACCCAATTTGAACTAGCTTAGGAGAGAAGATAACCACATCTGAATGGAACCAGAAACTGAAATACCATCAAGACTCACTGGGTCTCCAGTTCATGTTTTTCATTTCAGTTTGCTTGTTAGCTTTATTTTCTCATGTTGATTTTTTAGAAAACCTTTTTATTTTAGAGTAATTTTAGATATATAGAAAAGTTGCAAAAAAAGTACAAAGAGAGTTCCTATACACTCTCCACCCAGCTTCCTCTAATTAACATTGGTTAACATTGGTACATCGTTACTAACTAAACTCCAGACTTTGTTCTGATTCCACCAGCTCTTCTACTAATGACCTTTTTCTATCCCAGGATTCAATTTAAGATACCACATTGCATTTTGTCATCATGCTTAGCTAGTTTCCTCTGGTCTGTGACAGTTTCTCCAACTTTCCTTGCTTTTATGACCATAATAGCATTGAAGTGCACTGGCTAGGCAATTTTGTAGAATTTTCCCAATTTGGATTTTTCTGATGTTTTTCTTTTGGTTAGACTAGAGAGAAAGATTCCCAGTGAGATGAAGTGCATTTCTTACCATGTAATATCAAGAGGTGCTTGATGTCAACTTGAATTCTCACTGGGTTAAGGTTGAATCTGGCAGGTCTCTCCACCGTAAAGCTACTGCATTTTTCTTTCCATAGTCTTTTTTTCCTTTTTGAGTTATTCACAAATTATGTCCTTTAGTTTTTAAAAATATACTGTAATTTTTCCACATTTTATTGGTACATTATATCTGCACATAATGGTGGTATTCTTTGTTACATATTTATTCATGAATACAATTTAACAATATAATTTAGCTAATATCATTCCCCAGTATTTCCCCTTTTCCTCTTCCATTTTCTGTTCTTTGGAAGTGAGTCACTAAGTCCCATACCCACGAAAGGGAAGATTAAGCTCCACTTCCTATAGAAGGCACATATGATACATATTATGATATAACAATTATGCTATTAGGAATTCTTCTGTATGGAACATTTGTCTCTTCTTCTCATGATTTTTAAAGTTAGTTTTCAAATCAGTACTCTACATATACTTAGCTTAAAAAATGGTTCCTAGAATAAGTTTTTAAATCCCAGGGAAAGACTGGGTGGCTTGGGTTGACTGTCCTGCCCATCCAGATCAATCTTGGGAACAGAGGGGAAGGCCCTTATAAGATGGCAGCTCCCATTCAGACTAATTATTAACAATGCTGTGGCATACACATCTTTTTGTTAAACTCTGGTTCCCTGTAAATGACTCTCATTTACCCTTCAGTTCTCAGCCAAAGCACCACTTCTTCACAGCCCCTCTTCCCTGACCTGTCTGACTACATGGAATCCTCATGTTATGGGTTCTCATAGTTCCTGGTAGTTCTCCCTTATGACAGTTATCACAGTTGCAAGATTACAGACTTTCACGTGTGGGAATATTTGACCAATGCATACAGACTTTATTAAACCATAAACCTGGTGTACACACTATTGCAGTGTGTATGTGCTGTGCTTGCATATAGGTGATGTTCAGTCAGTATTTGTTAATGGAATGACTGACCTAAGGGGGGTTGTTGTTCCAGGAGAAATAAAGGATATTAATGAGACAATAGAATCAGTGGCTAGTCAGTGAGTATAGAAAGAGAGAGAGAAAGGGTTGGGGAGAGAGGAAGAGAGAGAATATAGGCCATGGGGTTGAAGGAAAAGCGGAGAAGGGAAGGATTGAGGAACATTGTTTGGGGGAAAGCAATAGAGGTATGTTTAATACCACAGGTAAGGAGCTAATCGAGAGGCCTTGGCTAGTGGAACCAGTTCCAAGAGAAGAGAAGAGGAACTGAGGAATCAGCTATGACAATAGGGAGAGGGTATTTTTTAACAAAAAGAGAAGTACCTGCTCCTTCAAGGCTGAAAGGGAAGATGGTAAGGATTCAAATAAGAGCATGTGTGAAGTTAATGTGGCATTGGGGAGGAAAGTGGATGGGGTGGGAATCTGAGACCAACACACCTGATGATATCATTCTCTCTGGAAAGGAGTTGGGGTTTTGTGTTAAATGGGGTACAAGGGAGGCACTATACTTGAAATCTTGAGGAAAGTTTTCAAGAAATGAGACACTGTTATGGTTTAGATATGTGCTATCCCCCAAAATCTCATGTGTGAGACAGGGCAAAAAGGTATAATTTTGAAAGGTTTAACAATACAAGCTGGAAAGGATTTAGAATGTTGTAAGTGGAACTTCATGGGCAATTCTGGTGGGAGTTTAGAAGACCAGAATGCCAATGAGACGCGGGATAACAAAGATTGGAATCATGAGGTCTCAGAGGAGGAGAACTCTATTGGAACTTGGACTAGAGGCCATTCATATTATGTTCTGGATAAGAAGTCTTCTCCATTTTGCCCATATCCTGACACTTTCTGTGAGGATGAATTTAAAGATGATGGCCTTCTTCACCTGGTGGAAGAAATTTCTAGGCAGTATAGCATTCAGGCGGTGTCATGGATATTACTGGCAGCTTTTAGCCAATTTTATTGTGATAATCAGGAGCAGAAAGCAATGCAGAAAGATTTGAAAGATTTTCAGTTTGACAAAAAACTGTGAGTAAAACTGGGGCTACAGAAGATGTGGTTGTTAAAGACATTACAGCCACTAAAGAAGCTGAAGACTTTGTCCAGAGACAATAGGAAAGATGACTCAGGGCATCTCAGGAATTGGGAAGACCACACCCATCTCAGGCTCAAATGTGTAAAAGTAAAAATTTCTTTGAGAAGAGACCAGTGGGGATCTCTTCTTGCACAAGGGGTCCTAGAAAGTTGTTTCACGATGTTCAGCCACTTAGGCACTCAGGGCTGCTGGAGCTGAGATAGAAAAGGAGAGGCAATGGAGAGTAGGAAAGGGACAGAAAAGGTCAACAAGAGGGCAAGCATGAGAACAGCCATGGTTTTAGTTAACATGTCCTGACATGTTATAAAACAGTTCCTGTTTCTCAGAATGTGTATGAATTTCCAGCTTTCAGAAAACAACTGCATAATTCATAATCCAGCCTGCACCCATTGAGGGACAATTGAAATATCAAAAACTAATCAAGAGGAGTTTATCAAATTCTCCTTACATGTCTTTTAAAGAAGGAACTCTGTAAGACTTAAATGGCACTCTTGCACTCCCACGTGTGTTGTACTGTCGAGTTATGGATCTTTCTCATTTTCCTTTTTAATAAAATTCCTGCTTGCTTGCTTAGCTGGGTGTTCGTGGTATTCATTCTTTGATTCCATGGAACCTGGACTGGATCCCAGCTCCTGCCAGTAACAGGGCCATGGTCCCTGGAGGTGTGTCTACTGCTTTAGGTGGTGGCAGACCTTAGTGGCAACCACAAGGGCTGATTCTGCAGGATTGCAGGATTTCATGGAGGCTTCTGCCAAGATTTCAAAGGAAGTTCTGGGAGACCAGGCAAAGTGCAGCAGGGTCAGAATCCCTGCAGGCAGGCCCTGAGAGGGCAATGTGTGGACATGTGAGGAGGAAGCCAAAGCTGCAGTGGAGACTACCCAAGATTAAGAAATGCCAGTACTGTGGAATATCTTACAAGAAAAGCTACAGGACTTGATCAGAGATAAGCCAAAAGAGAGGCCATGTGGGCTGCAAAGCCATAGGGGTAGAGCTACAAAAACTCTGTGGAGGGCACATCACCATGCCATGTGCTCCACATGCTAGAAAAAGAGCTACAGGAATTGTTTGCTCAACTGGGCTTTGGCCTTGCTTTGGTCCCAACCTTTCTTTCTATGCCCCAATTTCTTCCTTTTGGAATGGAAATGTTTACTCTGTGCCTTTATATATTGTATGCATGTAACTTGCTTTTGATTTTTACAGGAGCTGGCACTGAGAGTTTGCCTTGACTCTCAGAATGGACTTTGAACTTGGACTTTGGACAATTCTGGAACTGTTGAGACTATGGAGACTCTTGGAAATTCACCAAATGTATTTTGCATGATCTTTTGGGGGCCGGGGGCAGAATGTTATGGTTTACATATGTGGTGCTCATATTCAAAAGCTCATGTATGAGACAATGCAAGAAGGTTAGAGCTGAAATGATTGGGTTGTGAGAACTTTAATCCAATCAGTGAATTAATGCCCTGATAGGTATTGTATAATTGAGTGGTAACTGTAAACAGGTAGGATGTGGCTAGAGGAGGTGGGTCCTTGGGGTTTATATTTTGTTCTCTCTCTCTCTCTCTCTCTCTCTCTCTCTCTCTCTCTCTCTCTCTCTCAATCTCCTCTATCCCTCCTTTCATTGCTGGTCACAGCAATGAAAAAGTTGACCAAAACAGACACTGTTAAATGGGGTTGGCTAATGCTCTTATAGGACTAAAGGACCAAGGAGTTGAGGAAGCTAGTGAGAAAATAAAGGATAAAGACACATCCATATCTATACTGAAGTCCTTGATGACAAAGAAGGAGGGTCATTTCATGACCATACTGAGGAGGTAGAAGTTTATGTAATAAGATGGCATGATCTCAAAGTTTGAGATGTGGAGATGGAGAAGTTGTTGTCTCTACTTGGGCCTTGGAGAGCCTGAAGGGTATAGTGGTAGCTCCTTGTCCCTACTCTGCACACATGTGGAAGGAGTTGTAGAAGTGGAGGTCAGATTTGTTACCAGGAAGTGGAGGCTCAAGGGTATATAAAGGGACTGAGAATTGAAGGTTTTTCCATCATGATATAGCAGTTTCAAAACAGGGGGAACTGAAGGTTGGGTACACAATTGGAAGGGCTAAATGTTAGGGAAGCAGTGAGAGGGCAAAATACCCAGGGGTAAGGAAGAGCAGATCAATGTGGGGAAATTCAAATGGCAAATGAAAGATGACCAAAATGCCTGCCTTGTGAATGATGATCCTAATTGACAGGATGGCAGGCAGAGTTTTTTTCAGTGGTTCCCTTATTACGTTGTTCCTTCTTAGTAAGAAGGGGACACTAGGTAGCATCAGGGCTTGGTTTCAGACTGCTCCAAGTCTTAACCTCTGTTCAAAGAAGTCATGAGAAGTCACATGTCATTAGAGCTCCGTGTTAAGAGTCCAACTTCAAAGGAACCAAGCAAAAGCATTAAAAAATGGCCTGGGCCCAGCACTGTTAAGAGTTGGGATTTTTGAAGAGTAAGAGTCATCTTACTACAGGATCTGGAAGAAATCCCCGTAGAGACTCTAAGGAAAAAAGGAAACTTTTGATTCTTTCCCACAGAACAGAGAAGAGTCTGAGAAAGCAGGAGGTGGAATCTAGAAAAAGGGTGGAGAGATTAAATGTGAAGAGGAAGGGCTCCTATCTTCTGGGAGGGGAAATAAGGAAAACCAGTTCTCTGAATTTCAATTCATAGAGTGATCAATTTCTTGGAGTTTACCAATTTTGTCAGTTTAGCAAAATTTTTTGTTTCAATTATGTGTAAAGTTTGTAACAATTTGCATTTAAACTACTTTTGAAGATTTCTACAAAGTATTAGTGTACCAATTTAAAGTTTAGCTTAGCTTGGTTTTAGTTTTAATTTATTTGCAGCTGTTTCACTGAAGTCATTTTGCCATGGTTGGCCAAATTTCAGTGTATTCTAAGTTTTTCCTTACTTTGAAATTATGACTTTTGGGAATGGGATTTTCTTGTGCATTTCACTCTAAGTGTTGTGCAATGACTCAAATGTCAAAAATTTTATGAACAATCTTGTGGGGGGAATTCTCTCTTCCAGTGTATTTTGAATCCAATAATTTGCCTTTTTCTTTAACTTTTTTTGTGCATTTGAAATTTTAATAGATGGGTAAGTGTGGGCTAACATATGAGCATAATATATTTACATGCTGGTTTGAAAACAGTCTAATAGTTACTTCAATAAAGGATAGAATTAGTTATAATAAATTCTGCTATAAACTCATTACTGCAAGACAAATTTTCTAAGATACAAAGACAGCCATTGCTAAATGGTTTTTCTGCCATAGTGACATCTGAGAAACATTTAAAGAATTTCTGCCAGTTCCATTCATACAACAATAGGAAGATTATAATTTAGGAAGATCCCTGCTTATCCTTATTGTAGATTATATAGTTGCTATCACTTCAAAATAGTTTTTACTTTGGCTTTATTTTTTTAACTGACAGCTTTTTTGACACACACAATATATGCCTTAAATATATATTAAGGAATATCCCTTTAATATACCTTAAAATTCACCATTTTAAATTTTACAATTCACAATGGTTTTTAGTATACTTACAGAATTGTGCATCCATCACTGCACCCAAATTCCAGGATGTGTTTATCACCCAGAAAGAAATCAGTGCCCTCAAACCCACACCCCAAAAGTTATTCCCATTAGCAGTTGCTCCATTCCCTCCTCTCCCCACCCCGCTGGCATCAATAGTCTACTTTCTGACTGTATGAATATGTCTCTTCCAAATACTTCACATAAATTGAGTCCTACAGCATAGCACTTTTTGCACCTTTTTTTTTCATTTAATGTTTCCAGTACTCATATGTGTTGTAGCATGTTATCAGTAGGTCATTTCTTTTTTATGACTAAATGATATTCCATTGTATGGATATACTACATTTTGCTTTATGGACATTTATGGACAGTTCAGTTTCTGCTTTGGGGCATGTCCTGTTAAAGACTTGTATATCAATTTCTGTGTGGCCGTATCTTCACAATTCTTGGGGGTGCAGAATTACTAGTGTGGTACTTGTTATAACTTTATGCTTAACCTTTTGAAGAAATATTTGAGGAAATTTGTCAAACTATTACTAAAGTTGCTCCACTGTTTCACATTCTCACTGTAGTGTACGAGGGTTCCAATTTCTCCATATCCTTACCAACACTTATTATTGCTCATTTCTTGATTATAGTTATCTTAATATGTATGAAGTGGTATTTAATTGTGGTTTCAATTTGCATTTCCTTAATTATTCATAAAACTGAATGTCTTTTTATATGCTTATTGGTCATTTGTATATCTTTCCTGGCCTCTTTCAAGATTTTCTCTTTGTATTTGCTTTTCTGTAGTTTAAATATGATGTGCCTACACATAGACTTTTAAAATTTTTTATTATTTGTTCTATTTAGTTACACATGACAGCAGAATGCATTTCAATTTGTTGTACACAAATGGAGTACAACTTTTCATTTCTCTGGTTGTACACCACGTAGAGTCACACTATTTATGAAATCATATATGTACTTAGAGTAATGATTCCACCATCTTTCTTTTCCTGAGTATTTATCATGCTTGGTATTATCTAAGCTACGAGGATTTGTGGTTTAGTTGTTGTCATTAATTCCAGAAAACTCTCAACCATTATTACATCAAGTATTTCTTCTGTTTCTTTTTTCTTTTCTGGTATTCCCATTACATATACATTACACCTTTTGCCATTGTTCCTCAGTTCATGGATATACCATTCAATTATTTTTTCTTTTTTTTCTCTTTGATTTTCAGTTTCAAAAGTTTCTACTGACATATCTTCAAGTTCACTTATTCTTCCTTCAGTCAAGTCCAGTCTACTGATAAGTCCATTGAAAATGTTTTCATTCTAATGTTTTATTTTCCAACACTGCCTTTTGATTCTCTACTTTTCCTTCACTCTGCTTACATTATCCATCTTTTCTTGAATGTCGTCCACTTTTTCATTTGAGCCTTTAGCATATAATCATAGTTATTTTAAACTTTCAGTCTGTTAATTCCAAATCTGTGTCACATCTAAGTCTGGTTCTGGTCCTTGCTTTGCCTTTTTAGATTATTTTTTGCCTTTTAGCATGACTTATAATATATTGTTGAAACTGGACCTGATGTATCATGTAAAAGGAACTGAGATAGATGGGCTTTATGTTTATTGGGTTAAGAGTCAAGCTAGTTTACTGTTGGTTTTAGCTGGGGTTAAAATTTCCTCCTTCTTGTCTTATTTGTTGTCTTTTGGTTTTCCTTGAGAGTCCTTAAAAAGGGTATAAGACCTACAGTTCTCTTATCTGTAACCTCCTGTTATTCAGCTGGAGCCTGATTAATGTGGCGAAAAGGTGTGGAGGGTAAGAGAAGAATACTATAGTGTTATGATTGGATCTGAGTCTTTTAGTGAGCCTGTGTCTTCCCAAGTATTTCTCAGCCACCCCACCTCCCCACCCACATATTAGAGATATGGGAATACTAAATGGAACTGAAGATGGGCATTTCTCTTTCTCAGTGTTGTTTAGGCTTTGGTAAGACCCAAATCGGTTAGGTTCTAGTAAAATATTTTCTACCGAGGGCAGGCCTTATTAAGAACAGAAACCTGCCAGTCATGGTGACAAATACCTGTAATCCCAGTGACTCAGAAAGCTGAGACTGGAGGATAGCAAGTTCAAAGCCACCCTTATCTGTTCAGCAAGATCCTAAGCAATTTAGTGAGGCCCTGTCTCAACACAAAAAATAAAAAGGGCTGGGGATGTGGCTCAGTGGTTAAGTGCCCTCCTTCAATCCCTGCTACCCAAAAACAAAACCAGAAAACCTTGGGTCTATTTTGAGTTTGTTACTTTTTTGTCCCCCTGCTGGAAACATGTGGAAATTCTCTCCGATCATCACATGGAGAAACCCGTGGGGCTCCCAGTTCTTGTCAAACCAGAAACTGGTTGAATATCTTCTTTGGAGAAAAGTCTATTCAAATCCTTTGCTCATTTAAAACCTGGGTTATCTTTTTATTGTTGAGTTATAAGAACTCTTTATATTCTGGATATTAGTTCCTTATCAGATAAGTGATTTGCAAGATTCTTTTCCAATTCTGTGAATTTTGTTTTCATGTCTTGTTAGATGAAGCACAACAGTTTAAGTTTTGATAAACTTCAGTTTATCTAATTTTTCTCATGCTCTTGGTGTCATGTTTAAGAAATGGTTGTCTAATCCAAGATCAAGAAGATTCACTTCTATGCATTTTTCAGAGTTTTAATAACTTTAACTCTCACACATTTAGGTCAGTAATCCATTGAGTTACTGTTTGTATGTGGTGTGAGGGGTCCAGGTCTGCCCATGGTTGTGATGAGTGTTTCCCAGTGATCCTTATGTAAAGTGTTGGTTCCTATGTAAATGGTAATCAGAGGTGCTGTGGCCCTAAAAGGGGTGGGGCCTTGTGGGAAGTCCTTAGGGGTTGGAATATGCTCTCAAAAGTGATTGCAGGACACCACCTATTCCTTCTGCCTCTCTGTTCCAGTTAGAGATGTGAACATTTTTCTCCAACAAGTGCTCCCTATCATTGCCATCTGTGGTTTGAGGGGATGCAGTCAAGGGCAGCCCCTGTCAAGTCTGTGATTTGTCATTTGAAATTTGAACCTCCAAAACACTGAGCTCAATGAAACTTTTCTAATTGCCTCAGGTATTTAGTTATAGTAACATGAATCTAACTAATACAGGGCCTAAATTTATATATGGGCCTTTTGCAAGTGGATATCTAGTTGCCCCAGCATCATTTGTTGAAAAAACACTTCTCTTTCTCTATTTAATTTTCTTGTCATACTTGTCAAAAATCAATTGACCATAAATGGAAGAGTTTATTTCTGAACTCTAAATGATATTTCATTGCTCTATATGTCTACCCTTATGTTGGTACCACACAGTCTTGATTACTGTATGTAAGTTTTGAAATTGGGAAGCACAAGTCTTCCAACTTTATTCTTATTTTTTGAGTTTATTTATTTATTTATTTTGGTACCAAGGATTGAACCCAGGGGTGCTTGAGCACTGAGCCATGTCCCCAGTCCTTTTTTCTATTTTATTTAATGACAGGGTTTCATTGAGTTGCTTAAGATCTCTCTAAGTTGCTGAGACTGGTTTTAAACTCACAATCCTAAGCCTCAGCCTCCCTAGCCACTGGGATTATAGGCGTGTGCTACTGCACCCGGCCTCAAGTTTATTTTGGAAATTCTGAGTTCCTTGAATTTCCATATACAAGTCATGACTGGTTTTGCAATTTTTGAAAAAAAGGCAACTGTAATTTTGATAGGGAGACTGTATTGAATCTGTAAATCAATTTGGGGAGTATTGGCATTTTAATGTTAAGTTTTCCAATCTATAGATATATAATAACTTTCCATTTATTTAGGCCTTTAAAAATTTCTTTCCAAAATGCTTTGTAGCTGGATGTGGTGATATATACCTGTAATGACACAGAGTTGGGAGGTCAAGGCAGGAGGATCACAGATTCAAGGCCAACCTCTTCAACTTAGTGAGGTCCTAAGCAACTTAGTGAAAGTCTGTCCGCCCCCCCCCCAAAAAAAAGAAAGAAAAGGGTTGGGGGTGTAGCTCGGTGGTTCAGCACCCTTGAGCTCAATCCCCAGTACCCATCCCAGTTGTAGTTTTTAGCATATAAATTTTGTAATCTCTTGTCAAATTTGTTACTAAGCATTGTATTGTTTGTATAAGTTGAATTGTTTTAGTTGCTCCTTGCTACTATGCAGAGATTAAAATTGATTTTTATATGCAATTGATTTTAGTATACCAATCTTGTACTCTTTAACTTTGCTGAACTCATTTATCTCATATATTCATTTTAATAGCTTTTTGGGGGTGGATTCCTTAGGATTTTCTATATACAAAATCATGTCATCTGTGACTAGGGTTATTTTACTCATTTCTTTCCAATACAGATTTCTTTTATTTATGTTTCTTGTCTAATGGCCTTGATGGAACCTCTATTAAAATATTGAATACAAGTAGCAATAGTGAACATCCTATTTTGTTCCTTATTTTAGGGGGAAAACATCCTGTCTTTTAACTTTGTGATGCTAGTTTTTTTTCTCAGACATACCTTTCAGTAGGTTGGAAAATTTCCCTTTATTCCTAGTTTATTAAGTGTTTTATAAAGAGAAGGTGTCAGATTTTGTCAAGTTTTTTTTGTGTGTGTACTGAAATGATCATGTGGTTTTGTTATTTTGATATGATATGGTATAATATATTAATAGATTTTAGAATAGTAAACCAACTTTGCATTCCTAGGATAAAACCCCACTTGGCATGGTGTGTAATTCTTTTTATATGCTGTAATATTTGATTTGCTAGTGTTTGTTGAAGAATTTTGCTTGTTTATCAGCAAACATGATACTTGCCATATATATGTGTGTGTGTGTGTGTGTGTGTGGTGCTGGGGATTGAACCCAGGGCCTTGTGCATGCAAGGCAAGCACTCTACCAACTGAGCTATATCCCCAGCCCTTAAATGTTTTTAATTCATAGGTTTATCAACTGTATCAAATGAGTAGTAACTATTTCCCTTTTTAATTTTATTTATTTTACTTTTTATTTATTTTTTTTCTTATTTTTACAGACTACATTTTGGTTCATTGTACATAAATGGGGTACAACTTTTCATTTCTATGGTTGTACACAATGTAGATTCACACCATTCTTGAAATCATATATGTACATAGGGTAATGATGTCTGTTTCACTCTATTATCTTTCCTTCCCACACCTGCTCCCACCCCATTTGCCTCTACACAATCCAAAGTTCCTCCGTTCTTCTCTTACCCTGTCCCAGTTATGTATCATCATCCACTTATCAGAGAAAACATTTGGCTTTTGGCTTTTGGGATTGGTTTATTTCACTTAGCATGATATTCTCTAGTTCCATCCATTTACCTGCAAATGCCATAATTTCATTCTTCTATAAGACTGAGTGATATTCTATCATATACATATATACCACATCTTTTTTATCCACTCATCTGTTGAAGGATACGTAGGTTGGATCCATAGTTTAGCTATTGTGAACTGAGCTGCCTTAAACATGATGTGGCTGCTTTACTGTAGTATGTTGATTTTAAGTCCTTTGGGTATAAACCAAGGAGTGGGATGGCTGGATCAAATGGTGGTTCCATTCCAAGTTTTCTGAGGAATCTCCATACCACTTTCCAGAATGGCTGCACCAATATGCAAATCCACCAGCAATGTATGAATGTGTCTTTCTCCCCACATCCATGCCATCACTTATTATTGCTTGTGTTCTTGATGATAGCCACTCTAATTAGACTTAGAGGAAATCTTAGGCTGGTTTTTATTTGCATTTCTCTAATTAGTAGAGATGATGAGCACTTTTTCATATATTTGTTGATCACCTGTATATCTTCTTCTGTGAAGTGTCTGCTCAGTTCCTCAGCCCATTTATTGATTAGGTTCTTTGTATTTTTGGTGTAAGGTTTTAAAGTTCTATATAAATTTTGGAGATTAGTGATCTATCTTAAGTGCATGTGAAAAAGCTTTTCTCCCACTCTGTTGGCTCTCTTTTCACATGATTGTTTTCTTTGCTGAGAAAAAGCTTTTCAGTTTGAATCCATCCCATTTATTGATTCTTGCTTTTATTTCTTGTGCTCTGGGAGTCTTGTTAAGGAAGTCAGGTCCTAAGCCCACATGATGAAGATTTGGGCCTACTTTTTCTTCTGTTTGGTGAAGGGTCTCAGGTCTAATTCCTAGATCCTTGATCCATTTTGAATTGAGTTTTGTGTAGGGTGAGAGATAGGGGTTTAATTTCATTTTATGGCATATGGATTTCCAGTTTTGCCAGCGCCATTTGTTGAAGAGGCTGTCTTTTCTCCATTGTATGTTTTTGGCACCTTTGTCTAGTATGAGATAACTGTACTTATGTGGGTTTGTCTCTATGTCTTGTTTTCTGTATCATTGGTTTGCCTGTCTATTTTGGTGCCAACACCATGCTGTTTTTGCTACTATTGCTCTACAGTAGAGTTTAAGTTCTGGTATTGTGATATTGCCTGCATCACTCTTCCTGTTCAGTATTACTTTGGCTATACACCAGCCAGAGCAATTAGACAAACGAAAGAAATTAAAGTGATACAAATAGGAAAAGAATTTAAGCTATTACTATTTGCCGATGACATGATTCTATATTTAGAGGATCCAAAAAACTCCACCAGAAAACATCTAGAACTAACAAATGAATTCAGCAAAGTAGCAGAATATAAAGTCAATATGCATAAATCTAATGCATTTCTATTCATAACTGATGACTCCTCTGAAATTAGGAAAACTACTCCATTCACAATAGTCTCAAAAACAAACAAACAAGCAAATAAACAAACAAACTTGGGAACCAATCTAACAAAGGAGGTGAAAGACCTGTATAATGAAAACTACAGTACACTAAAGAAAGAAATTAAGGAAAATCTTAGAAGATGGAAAGATCTCCCATGTTCTTGAATAGGCAGAATTAATATTGTGGAAATGGCCATACTTCCAAAGGCGCTACACAGATTTAACGCAATTCCAATTAAAATCTCCAATGACATTCCTCATAGAAATAGAGAGAGCAATCATGAAATTCATCTGGAAGTAACTATTCTTTTAGACATCTGAATCTTACGGGCATGAAACATGTAGCCCACACAATGGAGTTTGCCTTAAATCTGCTATATAACATATCTAATGAAAAGACTTTGATAAAACTAAAATTAAACTTAGTCAAATTAAAACTAACTGAAAATCTCAAAGAAGAGAATAAAAAACCTATTAAATATTTTGATGAAACATTAATGCTACAAACTACATAAATCACTGATAAAAACAAATTTTTGGTAAATTGATCATTTCACCAAATTGGATTTTAGTGTTCAAAAGCAAGTTTTTTAAGTTGATAATTTTGGAAAATTTGGTGAATTGGTCTTTGTGTAACTTGATCAGCAGATGAATTGTCTTTAATAAATACATTTTCAATTAATTGCCTATTTCCTACTTGTAGGTAGGGGTCCAGAGGATGGGAATTTTAAAAGACTATACTTAGAGTCTCTTTTTATCCCCACCCTGAGACATAGCTAGTAAGGCTAAGTGGTGATAGTAAGAAGTTAGAGTGATATAAGCAGTCTAAGAAAAGTGGAGAAAGATTGTGTTCTAGTGTTGACCTCTTCTTTCAGCCTTTTAAGAGGGTTCTTCTTTCTTTCTGTTTGGCCTTTATATATTGGCTCTGTGCTGTGTTTTCCTTTTCTCTTTCTCATTATTCTTTTACACTGGGAAATCTCATCTAGGCTGTGTGACACTTAAATCTAAAATGCTAGCTTATCACAGTAATTCCAGATCTGTATCTACTCTGCTATCTTATTTTCTGTAAATAGAATTTCTCTATCCATCTGCCTAAGCAGAAACTTGGTGTCATTCTGAAATCTCAATTTCTTTCTCCACCCCATTTAATCACACGCAATGTCTAAGATTGTACCTTTTCTATGACTGTCTCTTCACCTACCTTGCCTCTGGCCTAGTCTGGTTTTCAAACAACCCAGTTTAGATTCCTTCACAGTCCTCCTATTTGGTTTCCTTGCTTCTAGTCTTGTCCCTTTACCTATCTTCCATTCTGATGAAAGAATATTCTTTCTGAAATGTAGATCTGATCCTTTTTCTCTCTACTTAAAAATTCTTCAGTGGCTTCCCCTAGTCTTCTGAATAAAATCCAAATACTTTATCATGTCTAGCAGGTCCTTTGTAACCTGATCTTGCTTTACTTTCCTTCTTCATTTATTCCTTTTTTCCCTTCAAATACTAATCCCAGTTGCACCAAAATACTTACTTGGAATTTCTCAACCACCCTCTACTGTATCATTATTCAGGACATTTATACCTGCAGATCTTGCTCTCTGGAATGCCCTCCAGACTTCTTTCTCCACTCATTCTTCAAGAGTCAGCTCACATTGTTTCTTCTAAGAAATTCTGCATACTGACCTCCTCCTTTCTTGGTATTCCAGTGTGCCTTATGTGAGATCACATTCACAGCTTCTGTGTTACTATGGTGTACTTATGTTCTGTCTCTCCAACTGATCCATTGGGCCTTTGGGGTGTTATTTCTGTATTCTCTACCCTACCACCAGTGTTTTGAAGAGAGAAGGAATATGCCAGCTAAATTTATTTGACAATTATGAGTGTTTCCTATGTACAAAGAAGACAGTGTCCTAGGTACTATGGTGAATTTTGCAAGTTCCCTTTTCTTGATTAAAGACAATTTCTCTGTCTCTTTCATAGGCTCTGTATCTTGTTTGTCTTCTGATGCCTGACCTCCTTTCCTTCTGCATGTACACTCTGAGTCACTCCATCCATTTCCTTAGCTTTAATTGCTGACAACTCCCAAATCTGTTCTCCCAGCAAAGATCTCATTCCCAAGCTCCAGATGGTCCCAGGCATCTCAAACTGAGCACGTACAAAACTGAACTATCTTCCTTTTCTTTTATTATTCATGGGATAAAAGGAAAAGATAATTGTAGGAAAGCTTCTAGAACCATTTTAAGGAAAAAACAGTTAGAAATTAAGCCAGGACAATGTCATTAAGCTTTCAATGGCATCCCTAGATGCCATTTTTATTTTTTGTATTTTCATCTTCTTGGAGTGAATAGTAATAAAACTCCTCTAATGCTGAGTTTCACATGCTGGACAGAATAGTGATGTATCAAGGCATATGGGAAGCTACAGTGTAAACAAAACTTGTCTGTCCAGAACATCAGTTTTGACAGAAGGTCTTATATATGTATAATGAACAATATTTAATTTAGAAGCACTAAATGAAGTATTTTATATTAAACAGGTATATTGTGGGGAGAAGGCAAATCTTAGAAAGTTCAAACTTTTTTCCTCAAAATGTAAGCACACAGACAATTTCTAATACTAGGGCATATAAGATTCAACTACCAAATTTATGCATGAGAGTCAGAGGAGACATATGCTATGCCAGTACATTTAAAAGCATGGAAAGGAATACCTTCAGTGTACAGGCTTAGAATGGGGTAATGGCTTTGCAGGAAGTTCTTTTTCAGATAAAGCAGGAGGAAAAAGGAGAAGGGAAGTATTAGTACAAAATTCAGATCTAGGCTAAAGAACTTGCTACAATACATTAATTCATTTAATAGACATTTAGAAATGCCTCAAATTCTTCACTGGGTTATGGGAGAGGTGAATTAGATGTGTTCTCTGCCCTCAAGGACTTCACTATTTAGTGATGGGTACTGATCAGTAAATTATGTCAATGAAGTAATAAAGACTATAAGATGTGAAATTGGACCACTGGAAAAGAAAATACAGAAAAATCCCATTTATAATAGCATCAAAAAGAGTAGAACACATAGGAATAGATAGAAGCAAGGAGCTGAAAGGTATTTACACTGGAAACTACAAGACACTGTGAAAGAAACTGGAGAAGACATAATAACGGAAGGATGTTCTGTGATCATGGATAGGAAGAATATTGTTAAAATGTCCACACTACCCAAAGTGATCTAAACATTCAGTGTAATCTCTATCAAAATTCTAAGTGTGCTTTTTTTAAAAAAAGTATAAAAACTCATAAAATTAGAATGTAATCACAAACACTCCCAGTTGCCAAAACAATATTAATAAAGAACAAAGTTGAAGGTGTCACCTTCCCTGACTTCAAACTATATTACAAGGCTATAGTAATCAAAACAGTAAAGTGTTAACATAAAAACAGACACATAGACCAATGGAACAGGTTGGAGAGCCCAGAAATGAAAGTATGCATATGAGTCAACTAAGTTTTGATGGGAGTGAAAAAGAAAACATAATGGGGGAAAGAAAAGTCTCTTCAATAAATCCTGTTGTGAAAACTGGATATTTTCATGCTCAAGAACGAAACTAGATCTTTGTCTTACACTATCTACAAAGATTAACTTGAAATGGATTAAAGATTTAAATGTAAGATGTGAAAATATAGAACTACTAGAAGAAAACAGGGAAAATCTCAACATTGACATTTGCAATGAATTTTTTTTGTACGTCACCCAAAGCACAGCCTTCCCCCCCAAAGTAAAAATATCAGATCAACTACATCAAACAAAAAGGGTTCTAAACATCAAATGAAATAATAAAATAAAGACAATCTACAGAAGGTAGAAAATACTTGCAAACCATGTATATGATAGGGGCTGATATCTAAAACATATAAGGAACTCACCCTATCAATAAACAAACAAAGAAACATACAAAATAGTGTGTCTGAAAATGGGCAAAAGGGCCTGAATAGATGCTGTCCCAAAGAAGACATACAAATGGAAGTCATACAAAAAGAAGTATATGAAAAAGTGTTAAACATTCACTAATCATCAAAGAAATGCAAGTCAAAACCATGAGACATCTCCCACCTGTTAAAATGGCTATTAAAAAGACGAATGGCTATCAAAAAGACAAGAGATAACAGATGTTGATGAGGTTATGGAAAAAGGGGTACTCTTGTACATTGTTGGTGAGAAAGTAGACAGCCATTATGGAAAACAGTATGGAAGTTCGTAAAAAAGTTAAAAATAGAACTACTGTATGATCCAGCAATCCCACTTCTGGGAATATATCTAAAGTAAATGAAACCAGTATTTTGCACTCCTGTGTTCATTGCAGCATTATTTACAATAGCCAAGATAGAAAAAAGATAAATGTCTCTCAACATATGAATGGATAAAGAGAAGGGTATATGTACATACACATGATAGAATTTTATTCAGCCATAAAAAGGAAATCTTGCCATGTATGACAAAATGAATGGAACTGAAGGACATTATGCTGAGTGAAATAAGTCAGACACAGAAAGACAAATACTTCTGAAAAAAGCCAAACTCATAGAAACAGAACAGAATAGTAGTTCAGGGGCCAAAGGGTGGGAGAAATTGGGCAAAGCTGATCAAAGAGTTCAAACTTTCTTTTTCTCTTTGGTGCCAGGTCTTCACACATGCTAAGTACGTGTTTTACCACTGAACTAGACTATCCAACCCTGGGTCCAACTTTCACTTTTAACATGAATAAGTCTGGGGATCTAATGAATGTCATATATGTAAATGTGAGCATTGACAGGTATGTTAAAAAAAAAAAAGTGGACCACTAGAATAAAGCTTAGCTTTGCCTGAGGAATTTAGTGAATACTTCAGTAAAGAGGCATCATTTTAGCTTTTGGCTATGTTTTGGAAAATGTATAGGTGTTTTCTGTCTGTGGTTTTGTTAGAAATATTCCAGGAAATTGGAATATGAAATTGGGGAATTTGAAATTGGGGAATATGAAAGTGGGGAATGAATTACACATATGCTTACATTTTTGACAATCATTACCAGCATTTAAATCCCTGGAGAGAAAGGAGACCACTTCTTTTGTCTTGGACATGCAGCAGTGTAGCTTAGTTTTGCTTCTGCACATGGTACTATGTTTATTGTTTTGCAAATCTCAGATAGAGTTGAATATGTTATGGTTTGGATCTGGAATGTCTCTCAAAAGTTCTTGTGCTGAAGACTTGGTCCCCAATGCAGTAATGTCTAGAGGTGGGGTTTTAAGGAAATGATTGGATCATGAGGGTTCTAACCTCATCAGTGTGTTAATCCATTTGAATGGAACTGGAAGTTGGTGAGAAGTGTATGCGTGAGGGACATGGATGGAGCACTGGGGGCATGCCCTTAGGGACTATATCTTGTCCCTGACCTCTTCTCCTCTCTCTGCTTCTTGCCTGCCATGAACTGGGCAGTTTTCCTCTGCCTCATCTCAGGCTCAAAGTACTGGAGCTAGCTGACCACGGACTGAACCTCTGAAACTGAGCCAAAATAAGCCTTCCCTCCTTTAAGTTGTTTATGCTAGGTATTTTGATCAGAGTGATGAAAAACTGTCTAACACGTATGGGTTATAGCTTACTCTTCATTTAATTAACATATACTGTGCACCTATTGTGTATTAGCAGTGTTATCAATAAAAATGAGTCACAGTTCCTGACTTGAGAAGCTTGATTGAATTAGAGGATCAGGTAAGTAGACAGGAAACTGTAGTATAGCGTGATGAATGCTTTAATAGATGTATGACCACAGGACTATAACAGCACACAGGAGGGCACCTGCTCCCACTTGAGGTGTGACATAAAGTTCTCCAGTTCTGAGAAGGCTTCAAAAAAGTGATTCCAAACATAGATTTGAATGACAATTAGGAGTTGACTTTAAAGAAGGTGAATATTATAGTACAGGGAACATTTTGCACCAAGTTGTATATTAAGTTTCTTATGAAGGATGGCAGCAAATGATGGTAAAAAGAGGTTGAAAGATAGCTGGGATGAGGCCATGGAGGGTCTTTGGTGTCACAAAATTCTAGATTTTATCTAGTGAGGCAATACTTAGTCACTGAAATACTTATTAAGACCAGTAAATGCAAGTCATAAACCATTAGTGGATTGAAAAATAAATTTAGTGAAATGGGTCAGCATTTTAAGAAGGTGAACTAGAAAAGAATGAGAAAATGTTAGTGTGGTTATTTGTAAAGGTAACTGTTTGGTGAAGCACATGCAATTTTATCATTTATCTACATTTGTGATTATTGTTTTTTTGGGGGGAGGGGTGGGTACCAGGGATTGAACTCAGGGGTACTTGACCATTAAGCCACATGCCCAACCCTATTTTGTGCTTTATTTAGAGACAGGGTCTCAATGAGTTGCTTAGTGCCTTGCTTTTGCTGAGGCTGGCTTTGAACTGGCGATCCTCCTGCCTCAGCCTCCAGAGCTGCTGGCCACCACACCTGGTCACATTTGTGATTATTGTGTTCTGATGTAAAATGGTTTTTGGTCTGTGAGTCATAGTAAAAACTTTTTCTGAAAACACTGAAGGTTCAGTGGTACACAAGTTGATGTATCAGATTACTTTTGCTGGCAATTAACAGAAAATCAATAGAAACCCTGGGCTCAAATGACAATAATCACTAAAGATTATTTCAATACGACTAGCATTCCAGTTTGGAGCATTTTTTTTTTTTTTTGGTAATGGGAATTGAACCTAGGGCCTTGCATGTGCTAGGCAAGTACTCAACCACTGAGCTATAGCCTCAACTTTTTTTAGTTTTTGCCATTCTCAGTGTCATCTTCAGCCTAATTCCAGTTCTTCCAGTGGCACTCTTGAGTAACATGCCAACTTATTTTTCTCCAGCAGAACAGAGTCTTGATTTTCATTGACTCAAATTAGATAAGGTCTGTCTGTCCATCTGGAACTCACCAAAAGCAAGGGATGGAAGTATATGACTGCTTTAGACAAATCTGGGGTGGCTATTTAGGATCAATCCACTGTAGGAAACTAATGCAATGTGATTTCGGTATATTACGGAACCAATATAGATGCATCTAGTTTTTGTTCGTTTTTGGTACCAGGGATTGAACCCAGGGGCACCTAACCACTGAGCCACATCCAGTCCTTTTTATTTTTTAAGACAGGGTCTTCCTAAGTTGCTTAGAGCCTCACTAAGTTGCTAAGACTGTTTTGAAGCTGGGATCTTCCTGTTTCAGCCTCCTGAGTTGCTGGAATTACTAGCGTGTGCCACCATATCCAGCTTAGGCATCTAGTTTGACAAAGTCATGAACTTAGGTTTGGGGAGTGAATGGTGAGAGGATCCACCCAGAAGTTTGTGTATAGGTTAGGTACATAAAAGTTGGAGTGGTCTCTAGATGGTAAGTATTGCACGAACAACAGGAGTTGGATACAGGGTAACAACCAAAGTAAGGACTTCTATGTTTATGAGCATAAAATTAGAAGGGGAATAGCTCAAGTATTGAGCAGACACCTGGTCATGGAGTGGAGTCATAGTAAGGAATCAGGACTCTGTTCTGTAGGAAATGAGCCATTAGTGATCACCAGGGTATTAGATGATCAGGTTTTCATTGCTACAGTTGCAGTGTGGGATGAGGCAAACTGGGAGGTTGTTGTGGCAATCCAGGATTGGTACGTTTTAGATTTCTGATGGGAAACTGCAGATTTGAAACACAACTTAATTCTCTGAAGACAGATGTAAGAAAATAGTCCCTGGCTTTTCTAATTGTAAATATTGGGCTTGCACTATTACCTGTTAAGGCTAATTTGTCTTTTGAGTAGGTGTAGGGCATTACTTCATTAACCTTATTGTAAAGAACTGGAGTACAAGACACAACCTTTGAAAATGGTGAGGCAATTATTATTCTGGGTCTTTCTTGGGTTTGGAATTTATTAAAGCAGTATCTAGATGAACTTGAGGACACATTCCACTGATTGAGGTAATTTATAGGCCAGATTAGTAAAATCTGATACTGTTATTTATTTTTGCAGTACTGGGGATTGAACCCAGGGCCTTGTGCTTTCAAGGCAAGCATTCTACCAACTGAGCTATATCCTCAGGAAAATACTATTATTTTCCTGGAGTTATCCTTCAGCCTTTAGCAAATGTTATAGGACTTGTATACTCTTATTTGGGCCAAAATGTTAAAGGGATGCAGTGTCCCTTAAAGCCACTGTGGCAGTAGCCCACTAGACTGTGAGCTACTTGATGGCAGAGGTTGTTTCTTCTCATCTTATATTCCTAGGATCTATTCCAGGGTCTGACTTATAGTGTACATTTGATAAATATATCTCTAGTGCTTAAAAAGCTATTGGCATTGGCATATACTTAATGAGAATTTGTGGAACTGTTAGAGTCCTAGAGATGTATTTCTGGAGGCTAAGAGGAAAAACTGTGGGAGTCTAGTGACAAATCATCTGTTACCAATACTTAAAGATGTAGTTTTAAGGGAAGTGCTTTGTAGGTGTCAGGGATAACTCTGAGATATCTAGTTGAGTCAATGTTCATGCTAAGACATAAAGAGGGAGGAAATTTGGGGAGAAATATGAGTTGTATAGTTGAATTTGAAAAATGTTTTGCTGGTCTGTTAATGGTGCTCAAAATGTTAAGAGCTTTTGGCACTATTGTTAAGGATAAGCAGAGTAGTGGGAAAGAGATGGAAAGCTCTAATGGGAGATGAGTCTTGGACTAGGGTAGTTGTAACTAAATAGCAATAGACTAATACTGTCACTGAAGCTTTTGTCTACTTACTAAGCCAGTGACCCCTCCAAACTTACCATCTCAGACAATGGAGGGGTTCAGTGGACCAAATATACCCTGAAGCTACAACCTAAGATAAAATCTCTTCTTCCTACTCTGCTGGGAATGCAGTAACTACCAGGTCCTGTTATCAAGTGTTCAGGCCAAATAGGATAGCTTTTTCAAGACTCACTACCAATCTGGTCCAGTGAGTCTAAGGTGGTGGCAGGCTGCTGGGCTATGCCTGGCTTCACAGTAAACAGCAGACAAAAAAGAGCTCCTTGTTTCTCATATCCTGGCCATTCAGAAACCGGATTTCCCATCTCTGAGTTCTCATAAAGGCCGGGTTTTGACAACAATGAAAACTTCCAGGAAATTCCCAGCAGGTTTAACTTTCTAATGCTTTTCTCACTTAAACCCTCTCCTTCACCTCCTCCTGCACCAAGAGGAAGTTTATACTGATGTTCAATATTCTGTTGGATGTCTCTACCCCCTTAGTCAGGGTGGTGGGATGTTGAGGTCTCCTCCAAAACCCACTTTGAGTTGAGGGGAAAACATGAGGGTATTGTGTGACCTTGCCTTGAAAAGTATCCCTTGAAAGTTCCTATGGTACTAGATTTTTAAAAGAAGTTTCCCATGCAGGTGTTCACTTTGCCCCACCCATCAGGAAGTAAATTTTCTCCAAGAAATCTGGAGTATGTGAGGTGTGAGTAGGGAGCAGTGGTGGTGGTGGGTTCAGTCTCTGTGCTAGATGTTGAAACGCAATCATCTTGGGGATCCAACTTGAAATTATAGGATACATGCCCCCATCTAAATTAAGAAAAACAAAACTATACCAACTAAATACAACCCAGAAACATTATCCATGAATTTATTATCCCAGATAGACTGAGCATTTTGGTAGTTATTATCTTTTTAGAAATTCTAGGGGAAGACAAAAAGATTGATTTGCCTATATTCATGTAAGGAATTCTGTTGTGCAAAGAGAGGGCCATGTGTCTCCCCAGAAGGTTCTGGATCTCATTAAGGCTGGCATTTTACAATTCCAGTTCTTCTCAGACATTAAAAGAGCTCCAAAGGCCTGTGATACAGGCACTGAAGGGAGTCAGAGACCTTCCTGCTGCAGTTAAACCCTTGGCTGTTGAGCTGTGTGGGAGCTGCTGAAGCTTGCTTCCTGGTTCTGGTGGAGATCCTGCTGCAAACCCTGCAGTAACTGGTTTAGGAGTGTAAGGTTGCTGTCTCTTCGAGGCAGAGGCAAGGGTGGGAGGCAGTTCCCTTTATATTCGATCACTGCCATCTTGGCCCGATCCTGTGCACGGCTGTTTGGGATCTGCAGCATTCTTGTGTAGCCCCCTTTCTGATCTTGGAACCGAGGGGCCAGTACTTTAAACAGCTTTGGGATCAAGTCCTTCTCCTAGAGGGGGAGAGTTGAGCAGAGTCAGGCACAACTGTAGAGACATTAACTTTTCCACCATTCCTAAAGGTACAGGCTAAATCTTCTCCACTCCCCGATCTGGTAAAGTCAGTGTTAAACCGGTTGTGCAGATGCATATTTACGTGGAGTTCCACTAACGTGCACAGGGTTCTAATTTAATTAATGTAACAAACACCAATCCATAAGTGACTACCTTAACTTAAATACACCCGGTTGTCCTTCCTGCCGTGATCCCCTCCCGCAAGGGCAACAGAGTGCGAATTAGGCGGCAGACCAAGAGCACTCACTGTGAGCCAGAAGTCAGCCATGCGCATAGCTCGTTCATTGGTGTCTCCCAGCTTTCCATAGTCGATGAGCTGTGAGAACAAAACATCATGCGTCCAACCCCAGCAAGAAACGAGGGGCCCATCTTATTCTTCTAAAACTGGACCTCGATCCATTTACTCCACTAGCAAAGCAACTGATTTAAGCCGCTCTTAAATCCACAGCCCTCAGCCATCTGAGGTGAGAAAGGACTGGGCTCGGCTCAGAGTACCAGGGGATCCCACTCCCTTCCCAAGCCCATTAGGATCCCTTCCCCTCGGGCCAGAACGCGCGGCCCCGCGCCTCACAGGGCCCCGCTCCTCACCTTCTCAGCGTAGCCCCTCATCTCGTCCACACGCGCCCATGACGCCTCGATACGTTCATGTCGCACTAGACCTGTGAGCAAGTTCCGCAAAAGGTGGATGCGGGACTCGGGTCCGAGGCCCAGGCGGCGAAACACACGGCCGTGGGAGATAGCGGCACACACCGACAGCCGCATACTCCCCCTTCTCCCCGCCCCTTGGAGGCCGGAACTGGTAACTCGTGGGGCGAGATCCGGCGGAGGCAATTTCAGGTGACGCATGCGCCGTGAGTCTGAGCGTGGTCGACGTGTTTGCGCATGAGTATCAGCGTCTGCCTTGTTGGCAGTGTGAGGAGGGCGGAGAAGGGGTGTGGACCTTTTCCAGAAGCGGCGAGCTGGGCGGGTTTCATGCGCGCCGCGAGCGCACCGTAGAGGGTAGGGAGCAAGCGCCCCCTAGCGGGGCTGTTAGACCATTGGTTCTCCCGGGCTGAGTCAGCCACCTTGAGCCATTCAAGATGACAGCGCGCAGCCCCGGCGCGGGGGCGGGTCGGCCCTGAAAGTGAGTGTGTGCTGCGTTGGCGCCTGTGGGCCGCGGCCCGGGCGTCGTTTTTAAACACAATTTTCAGAAGAAACACACATAATAAACATTTTCTTTAACTGACGTGAGTAAAAATTTCAGTTAAAGAAAAATAGTGCTAAAAGGAAAAATAATGTATTAGTCCTTGTAGATTTCATGTCTTTTTTTTGACGAAAAGCAGGAAGGTCATACCTATACATTAATGTGTTAAAGTAGTGAACAAATAACAAAAAAGATTATTTTTGAGCCTTCGTGTCTGCACACAGTGATTGTCAAAATTGCCCCTTTTACGGATTGAATTGTGTTCTGCCCCCCCCCCCCCCCAATATGTTAAGTTCTAACCTGCAGTTCCTCAAAATGTGACCTTAGTTGGAAACAGGGTCATTGCAGATAAAATCAGTTCAAAGGAAGTCATACTGGAGTAGGTTGGGCCTTTAATCCAAAATGATTAGTATTGTTATATAAAGAAGTCATATGAAGAAAGGCATACAGGGTGAAGATGGCCAGATGAGACAGACTTACAAGGAGAAGGCCTTGTGACCAGTGAAGCAGAAATTATAATTATGCAGTTCCAAGTCAATAAAGGAGTACCAAGCATTGCTGGGAAACAGTGGAAGCTAAGAGAAAAACAGAACAGATTCTTCCCTAGATCCTTATAGAGAATATGACACTGCTGTTACTTTGGTTTCTTCCTTCCTAACTTCCAGACCTACGAAGCAATACATTTTTTGTTGCTTTAAGTCTCACAGTTTGTGATACTTTGTTATGGAAGCTCTAGGAAAAAAAAATACACTCCTCTCACATGCAGTAGACAGTAGAGTTAGATTTGTCACTGTTTCTTCACTTTCAGGTGACCAAAGAACATTTCTTGTAGGGAGAGAGGAAAAAAAAAAAGGTGGGGGCAGATCTCATGAAAATAGAATAGAGGAAGGGGACTGGAGGAGGGAGGAGGGGAAGGATAGGTGGAGCACTGGGGCACAAAATTGATGAAATTATATTGTTACCTGGGTGTACAGATAGATAACAATGAATCCTATAACACAATCCTATGCATTCATAATCCAATGAATTATACATACTGTTATGTATAATTACAATGTACCAATACAAATTTTTAAAAAGAAAAATTGTTAATTTTGGTTTCATACAAAGCAAGAAATATTCAAATAGGAAAAGTTATATACATGTGGATGTATTGTTAGAGGTATATACAAATCACAATCACTTGATAATAAATTCCAGAATTTAGAATACCATTCATAATCTTGTTCTTTTTTGGCAACAATTCTGGCAATTATTTCCACAATCAAAAAATTTTACCAAGATCTTTTCACCAGAAAATGCATCATAAATTTCTTTGGTAAAGACTTGTGAACATTTTCTTCTTCAAAAGTCAGAAAATGAATGTTGACACTGGTGTTATTTGATTCATTGTTTCTTTTTTCCTTTTTCTTTTTTGAGGGGGAGGCGTGTAGTATTGAGGATAGAACCTAGGGTCACTGTACCACTGAGCTACATCCCCATTCCTTTTTATTTATTTTTAAAAATTTTGAGACAGGGTCTTACTAAGTTGCCCAGGCTGGCCTCAAACTTGTGCCCTTTCTGCATCAGCCTCCTGAGTTGATGGGATTATAGACATGCACCACTGTGTTCAGCTTGATCTATGGTTTTAAAAGGTGTGTCCTCTTGGTGAAAAAACTGAAGCATCTGTCATTGTCCTTTTGAGTTTTACTGTCAATTTAAGACCATAATTTCTTGCCTCTTCTGGTAATCTTCAAAATTTGATTCTTTCTTGTATGTCAGTTTCTTCATATTTCATTATTGCAGTTACTTTCAACACAGTTTTTGTGGGCCGATATTCAAGGGACAATTTTTAACCTTGACATTTTATTGTATGTTGTTCAAGGCTTATTCTGGCTGTGTGCAGGTATTTATATATGTGTCTCATTAACCTCATCCAAAACTTGATGTTAAGTAAAAAGAAACCCTTGGAAAAGATAAATCCCATACAACTAAGATTGTTTTAAAGCTACTGTTTTAAAAGCAGGAATGTGTTATACCACAGGAGTTGTGAAATGCACCTGAGGTGAATTTGAAAAGTGATGAACTCTTCTGAATTTACTATCAAAAGTAACATGTATGGCAGTAAATTATAAGTTATACAAAGGGCATTCTGTTCTTACCTCCCAACCCTTGGTACTCACTGGCTGTGAGTATTCATCTGGGGGAGGTGCTCAGAATGGATCTGGATATTCCTGGCTGATCCAGGATTTGGGGTAACTCACAAGGGTCCATGCTGAGCCCCTGATGAAATGTTGTAGTGACTTTACTGAATCTGGCAGAAATGAGAGGAGTGGTTCCAAGCAGTGTTTTGGGATGCAGCTGAAGAAGATCCCAGCCTTTATAAGTACATTTTGTCCATCGTCTATGCTGGGAGAAGGGGGTTGGATCTATGAACAGCACTGTATAGAATCTCTAAATGCCTACATCCTATTCTGTGGAAGCCTTTGTAGTATCTGATGGAATAGTGATAATTTAGGACCAGTTAGTGTGAGTTTTTTACTATTAGAGCCACAAGGATATTGAGAATAACAGCAAGTCAAAAACATCTCAAAAAGCAGGAGCCGGGCATGGTGTTGCACGCCTGTAATTCAGCACCTTGGGAGGCTGAGGCAGGAGGATCACGAGTTCAAAGCCAGCCTCAGCAAATTAGTGAGGCCCGGACCAACTCAGTGAGACCCTGTCTCTAAATAAAATACAAAAATGGTCTGGGGATGTGGCTCGGGGGTCAAGCCCCCCCTTAATTCAAACCCCAAGAAAAAAAAAAAAAAAAAAAAGTGAAGCAGGAGGCCACATAATATCAGACCTTAAATCACACTACAGAGCTATAGTAACAAAAACAGCAAAGTATTGGCACAAAAACAGACATGAAGACCAATGGAACAGAAATCACAGAGATAAACACACACAAACACAGGTATCTCATACTAGACAAAGGCACCATCAATATACATTGGAGAAAAGATAGCTTCTTCAACCAATGGTGCTGGGGAAAATAGAAATCCATATGTAGCAGAATGAAATTGAACCCTTATGTCTCACCCTGCACAAAAATCAACTCAAAGTAGATCAAGGACCTAGGCACTGGATCAGAGACCCTGCACCTACTAGAAGGAAATATAGGCCCAACTTTCCATCATGTTGGCATAGGAACCAAATTCCTCAACAAGACTCCTAAAGCACAAGAACTAAAATCAAAGAATCAATAAATGAGATGGTATCAAACTAAAAAGCTTCCTCACAGCAAAGGAAACAAGAATGTGAAGAGAGAGCCTGCAGAATGAGAGAAAATCTTTGCCACCTGTACCTCAGATAGAGCAATAATCTCTAGGATATAAATAGAACTCAAAAAACTTAACACCAAAAACAAACAAAAACAGCAAAAAAAACCCCAGTCAACAAAATGGGCAAAGGAACTGAACAGACACTTCACAGAAGAAGAAATATGATCAGTCAACAAATACATGAAAAAATGTTCAACATCTCTATCAATTAGAGAAATGCAAATTAAAACTACACTGAGATTCTACCTCATTCCAGTCAGAATGGTACTTATCAAGAATACAAGTAACAATAAATGTTGGTGAGGATGTGGGGAAAAGAGTACACTCATAGATTGATGGTGGGACTGGGAATTGGTGCAACCATTATGGAAAGCAGTATGGAGATTCCTCAGGCAACCTGGAATGGAACCACCATTTGACCCAGTTATCCCACTCCTCAGTCTATACCAGAGGACCTAAAATCAGTGTACTACAGTGACACGGCCACATCAATGTTGATAGCAGCTCAATTCACAATAGCCAAGTTAACCAAACTTGGTGCCCTTCAACAGATGAATGGAAAGAAAATGTACTAATGCACAACGGAATATTACTCAGCCATAAAGAAGAATGAAATTATGGCGTTTTCTGGTAAATGGAATGGAACATGAGACTATCATGCTAAGTAAAATGAGCCAATACCCCCAAACCAACGGCTAAATGTTCTCCCTGATATGTGGATGTTAACACAATAAGTTGGGGTTAGATGGAAGAATAGAAGTTCATTGGATTATACAAAGGGGAAGAAGGGAAGGGAAGGGAGATGGGAATAAGAAAGACAGTAGAATGAATCGGACAGAACCTTCCTATGTTCATATATGAATATACCACCAGTGAAACTCCACATCATGTACAACCACAAGAATGGGATCTTAAGTAGAATAAGTTATACTCCATGTATGTATAATATGTCAAAATACACTCTACTGTCATGTATATCTAAAAGGAACAAATTTTTTAAAAGGAAAAAAAAATCTCAAAGGAAACAAGAAATCTTGTTAAGTAGTTGAATTTAAAAAAATAAGTTCCTGGTCATATACTACATTAAGTTGAGGTGGTCCGGAGCTCTAGAGGGACACAATTTGGTAGCATAACCCTTTATGGTGATGCTTCACTCTTGAAATGGTGACTAGCAGTTTCCAATTTGGTTTCCTCTCTTCATGTGGTGTGTTTTTCCATCCCTGCTTCATTTCCTTGTATTATTGGTGAGATGAATTGCCTCTTGCTGAAATTATAAGGTCCTTCAAGGTTAGAGAGGGACTGTGACTCATGCGTTTGATTTTCTTTCCCCTTGCCTCCACCCTGAAGCTAGTAATCTGCTTTTCTGTTTTTTCTTTCAATACAAGTTTGTAACTCTTTCAATACAAGTTTATAAAAACAAAGCTTAATAAAAAGAAAATTTGATTTTTTTCACCTGTGTCCCTTGATAATTTCATGTTTATTTAAAATAATTATTCTTTCATTGATAGATACTTATTGGGAATTTGTTTTTGGTTAGGCACATTGCTTGTTAGCAAGCTTTTATCATTCCTCAATACTAAATATCTCACTGATTATACCTCTGCATGGTACATTCCTTTCTCTGTGACCTTTCACTACTGGGTTAAAATTATTAGAAAAAATCTCGTCAGCAGACTTCTTTTGAGTCTGACCTCAGAAATGTCACTAATGCAAAGCATTTGATTTGCTTTTGCTTTGGGATCTATTTTTCACTCTAACTGATATAGTTATTTACCAGTGTGGATTGGTTCTTTTTTTAATCTCTTACCTATTTTATTTTATTTTAAATATTTTTAGTTGCCAGTGGATCTTTTGTTTTATCTATCTATCTATCTATCAATCAATCAATCAATCATCTATTAATATGTGGTGCTGAGGATCAATCCCAGGGCCTCACACATGCCAGGCGAGCACTTTACCACTGAACCACAATTCCCGTCCCTCTTACCTATTTTATAATATGCCAGGCGAGCACTCTACCACTGAACCACAATTCCAGTCCCTCTTACCTATTTTATAAACATTTTAACCAGATAAAAGTTGGACAGTAGTACCATCCCAGGAGACAACAGATTGAAATTAGATCCATTTGGATGGAGTTTGGTGATCATACAGTCTAATGGTTCTTAATCTTTTCTGTGCCTTTTGACTAAGACTGACATTGCATTCTGAAAATAATGTTTTAAAATGCAAAGAATAAAATAAAGGAAACTGATTATATTGATATAAAAATATCTTAAAAAATCTCCAAATTCATGCATCAATAATAGTATATGCTATTTGCTTAATACATTTAATAGTGGTGGGTATAACAAATACTATAAATTTTCACAGTAGTGATAAATATTAATGATATATTGAGATATTTATAACAACTATAATATGACACAAAAATAACTGTAATTTCTATTGGTAGAGAATGATTACTACTAATGTTGTGATTTACTGCTCAAACAAAAATTGAAGAAAATGTCACATTTCCATAATAGGTCAGTGAAAATGGGAGCATATTTTTTTCTCATTCAAGTTCAAGGATCTTTTAAATTTTATTTATTGACTGCCTTGGTTGTCTGTGACATCCATGTTAAAACACCTGAATTATTGTGCAGGTGAGGAGACTGAGGGAGATCCTGTGAAAAAAGTGAAAAGAAATTCTGTTCATGAGAGAGAACAGCTGCATTTAAATGTCAGTATAACTCAGTAATGAATATCAAGTCTGTACTTCCACTCCTACCATCTGTTTCTTTCATTCATTTGAGAAGTATATATTGAAACTTATGTACTGAGCACTGTACTAGTCATTGGAAATTCACTGGATAATTACCTTTGTAAGGAGTAAAATTTAAACATTAAACAGATTTGGAGAGGTAATTTTACATGCCTAGAAAGGGACAGTATAGGTTTTTGTTGAAATATATAATGGATGAAGTCTTAACTTAGTTTAGTAAGTCAAGGAAGGATTCTCTGAGCAAGTGAAGTCTAAGCTGGGACCTGAAGTTAATAGGAATTATCTGGATCAAAAAAGTAGTGGAGGTGTGTTCTAAATTAAATAAATGGCATATCTGAAAGTCCAGAAGAAAAAGAATATGAGAGAATTTCTGTACTGGAGAAAAGGTCATTGTAGTTGGAGAAGAAAGAGTAAAGGAAAGTCATAAAATGAATCTTAGAGTGAGGCATGAACCACAATATACATGGCCATATAAATCATTTAAATGATTTTGGGATTTGTCTTAAAAAGAAGCAGGAAGTCACTAGAACTTTAGGTAGATGAATGACACGATCAGATTTGCATCTTAGATAGATCTCTTTAACTTAGTTGTAGAAAATGGGTGGAAAAAGCAAGAGCAGGATCAGGTAAACCAGCTAATAGCTCTTGTGATAGTTTAGATAAGAAGATGGTGAATTGGAAGAGATGGGGATTCATTTATTCCTTCAGGAAACAGGTGGTACACTCAAATGATCTAAGATGTGAACTGATTTAGGAAAAGCAACCAAAAACAATGGTTCAGGACTTTAGGCTAGCAATTACTGGTCCCTTACCATCTTTAGGCGGGAAGGGGAAAGGGTGGGGATCAATTCCTTGGAGAAGGGGAAACTTGATAGGGTAGCTGTATGTATGATGTGAGCAATGCATGGAGATGGGGAAGGAAGTTCAGAAAGAGACCAAGGGAAATCAATAAATGCTCTCCTTTCTCCTTCTGATCTTTCACTCTTGCTTCCCAGTGGTCATCAAGAAAACAGAGAGCAGTGGAACCAAGTTTCAGGGCACAGGACAGAGAAGGATAGAAAGTATATCTGGAGGGGAAAATAAAGTATCTAACATAAGTAATAACAACAAAATGCAAGCCCCATAGGGCTTATATTCTAGGAATGCTATTTTTAAGCTGAGGTATGCCTACCCTTGAAAGCACACAATGATTTTCTAGGGGATACATATTTATGTATACTTTTATGGTAATTACTTCCAGGGCCTCAAGTGCCATATGTCTCTTTTTCAAAATTGATTTCCCTAAGAACATATTTATAGTAGAGGCAGCTTTTTGTCCTTCTTCCCTATATCCCCTTTTATATTGACCCTTATTTTATTTTCTGCAGTTTGATCCTTATTTTTTAAAAAGAAAACCATTCCTCTTGTCCATCTTGAATTTTATTGTGTGTTATGATTTCAACGTGCAATGTGCCCCTAAGCCTTGTGTGAGACATGCAAGAATACTCAGAGGTGAGGATCAGATTATGAGAGCTTTAATCTAATCAGTGGGTTAATCTACTGAAGTGGATTAACTGGGTGGTAACTGTAGGCAAGTGGGTCACTGGGGGGTGTGACTTTGGGGCTTATATTTTGTCCCTGGTGAGCAGAGCTCTCTCTGCTTCCTTGTTGCGAAGTCCTGATCTGCTTTCCTCTGCCATGCTTTTCTGCCTCACCTTGGGCCCAGAGCAATGGAGTTGGTTGTCTTATGGATTGACCTCTGAAATTGTTTAAAAACATTTTTTTAGCTGTGGATGGACACAATACCTTTATTTAATGTATTTATTTTTATGTGGTGCTAAGGATCAAACCCAGTGCCTCACATGTGCTAGGCAGGTGCTCTACCACTGAGCTACCTCTGAAATTGTGAGCACAAATAAATTTTTCCTCCTCTACCTTTTTCTTGTCAGGTCTTTTGGTCACAGTGACACAAATTCTGAGTAAAAAATTCAGAATTAAACAAAGGAACAATAAAAATATTGCTGACTGATAGAAGAGAGATCGGTGGAGTAGATGAAGGGGAGGAGGAATCCAGACAAGGGACAGGAAAAGGAAGGAATGGTGGAATGAAATTGACCAAATTATCCTGTGTATATATATATGAATATACCATAGTATATTAATAGTACATTCATATTTATTTCTTTAAAGCATTAATTTAAAAAACTAAATAAATAGAAGGAAGTTCAGTAGAGTAGAGGAAAGAGAACAGGGGAGGGGAAAGGGGAAGTACTGGGTACTAAAATGGAGCAAATTATAGTCCGGGCTTGTATGATTATGTCAAAATAAACCCCAACATTAAGTGGAACTATAATGCACTAATAAATTTAAAAAGTAAAAATAAATATCTGTGTCTGTGAATCCTCATTTTCCATGCTCATACATAATTGCTGTTAAGAATAAAATGTGGCATTAGAAACAGTGTTTTTCCTCATGATGGAATATACTGAAATCAGATATATTGTAAGGAGTGCAAAAATAATAATTTTTGCTTACTGACTTTATCTCTTTTAACTGGCAATTGTAAACAGACAAACAAATGCACCCTTCCTAAGGATAAGTGTTAAGAAAGTCAGGGAGATTATTGATAGAGAATATTGAAGTTGATGCTAATTGTATCCATATGACAAATTTATGGCAATACCATGTACTCTGATCTGTCTAATGCATCTTAGCATATTCAAGGTTTATGAAATCATATTGGGAAATATTATCTTCTGTCTTGTGTATCTTTTGTTTATTCTAATTCATTTTGTAATGAGAAAAAGCTTACAATTTTCATTCACTTAGGTGTCAGTTGCATATTAATTTGAGGAATTAGGACAAGAAAATTTTGTTCATTTCCATTTCAGTGTTGCATATAAGAAAAAAGGTAACATATCCATATATTGGGGGTAAATTAATCATGAACATTTTATTCAGTTCCTGGGAGAAATGTTTTCATTAGTCCCACCCTTTAAAATAGCTTTATTGAGATAAAACATCCATAACAAAATTCTTTCACTACCTTTTTGTTTTTATTTTATTATTTTTTTCTTCCACACTTTTTTTTTTTACCTGGTGGTCTTATAGTTGTACATAATGGTGGGGTTTGTTGTTATATATTTGTACTTGTACACAGTTATCATTAGTTTTGATCAAGGTTTAGATATTATAAATACATATTCATTTTTTACTCCAGCTAAAAGTCTTTTACTTGTCGTTCTTTAACTAATCCTCTGGTCATTTATTTATTCCTACCATGTAGATAAGAGGTTTATATTAGCTTCACTTGGATATATTAATTTTACTATAATCAATGCCTTCAACAATAAGTAAACTTTTTAAGCCCTATACCTGGACGTTCCTAATAACTTTTCTTTTTGCTGTTAATCTTCCCTGAACCCAGTCTCATTTTAGCATTGGGTATTATTATTCATCATCTAAGGATAATTGAATTATTTTAAAAAGCTTGGCCTATCCATGTCTTTAGGAAATGTATTTTTCAATGAAAATTTTATTTATGTTTAAGAATTATCTTTTTACCTGAAAAAAGATATTTATAAAGTACATGTATACAGGATAAATAAATATCACATCTTAAAAATAAGGCATATGGTCCAATTTTTTAAAATGAGCTCTTCACCAAAAAGATGGATAAATGACTAATAAGTATCTAAGTGTATGAAATAATTCTCAGCATCATTTGACTTCTGATTCATAGATTTTTAAAAAATATATAAACGCATGTTTATAATAGATTCATATATGTGTGTATGTACTAGATATATATATATATATATATATACACACACACATATTTATAGAAAGAATATTCAATTGCTCTAGCACCATTTATTGATAAGATTATCCTATTACCCATTTAATTATTTTGGCAAAGTGATTATATATGCATAGATCTTTTTTGACTCTCTATTCTTTTCCACTGATATATATGTGTCTATCCTTACACAAATACCAAATTTCATTGGTTGTTGGTACTTTATAGTAGGTTTGTTTATTTATTTATTTTTTGTACACAAGTGGGCTACAACTTTTCATTTCTATGGTTGTACACAATGTAGATTCATGTAATCTTACATATACATAGGGTAAAACTGTCTGTCTCAGTCTACTATCTTTCCTTCCCCCACCCCCTCCCTCCTCTACACTATCCAAAGTTCCTCCAGTGTTCTCTTGTCCTCGGCCCCACCACCCCCTCCCCCATTATGTATCATCATTCACTTATCCGAGAAAACATTTGGCCTTTGCTTCTTGGGCTTGGCTTATTTCACTGAGCATGATATTCTCCAACTCCACCCATTTACCAGCAAATGCCATAATTTTATTCTTCTTTATGGCTAATATTCCATTGTGTATATATACCACAGTTTATCCATTCAGTTGATTCCACAATCTAACTGTGAATTGAGCAGCTATGAACATTGATGTGACTGCATCACTGTAGTACGCTGATTTTAAGTCTTTTGGGTATAAACCAAGGAGTGGGATAGCTGGGTCAAATGGTGGGTCCATTCCAAGTTTTCTGAGGAATCTCCATACTGCTTTCCAGAGTTGCTGCACCAATTTGTAACTCCACCAGCAATGTATGAATGTGCCTTTTTCCCCACATCCACACCAACACTTATTATTGCTTGTGTTCCTGATAATAGCCATTCTAATTGGAGTTAGATGAAATCTTAGGTTGGTTTTAATTTGCATTTCTCTAATTAGTAGAGATGATGAGCACTTTTTCATATATTTGTTGATCACCTGTTTATCTTCTTCTGTGAAGTGCTTGCCCAGTTCCTTAGTGCATTAATTGATTGGGTTCTTTGTATTTTTGGCGTAAAATTTTTTAAATTCTTTATAAATTTTGGAGATCAGTGTTCTGTCTGAAGTGTGTGTGGAAAAGATTTTCTCCCACTCTGTAGGCTCTCTTTTCACATGATCGATTGTTTCCTTTGCAGAGAAAAAGATTTTAGTTTGAATCCATCTCATTTATTGATTCTTGCTTTTATTTCTTGCACTCTGGAGGTCATGTTAAGGAAGTCAGGTCCTAAGCCAAAATGATGAAGATTTGGGCCTACTTTTCATTCTATTTGGTGAAGGGCCTCAGGTCTAATTCCTAGATCCTTGATCCATTTTGAGTTGAGTTTTGTACATGGTGAGAGATAGGGATTTAATTTCATTTTACTGCATATGGATTTCCAGTTTTGCCAGCACCATTTGTTGAAGAGGCTATCTTTTCTCCATGGAATGTTTTGGCACCTTTGTCTAGTATGAGATAACTGTACTTATGTGGGTTTGTCTCTGTCTTCTATTCTGTACCATTGGTCTACCTGTCTATTTTGGTGCCAATTCCATGCCGTTTTGGTTACTATTGCTCTATAGTAGAGTTTAAGGTCTGGTATTGTGATACCTCTTGCATCTTTCTTCCTGCCCAGGATGGCTTTGGCTATTCTGGGTCTTTCGTTCTTCCAGATGAGTTTCATGATTGCTTTATCTTTTTCTATGAGAAATGCCATTGGGATTTTAATTGGAATTGCATTAAATTTGTATAGAGCCGTTGAAAGTATGACCATTTTGATTATATTAATTCCGCCTATCCAAGAACACGAGAGATCTTTCCATCTTCTAAAGTCTTCCTCGATTTCTTTCTTAAATATTCTGTAGTTTTCATTGCAGGGGTCTTTCACCTCTTTTGTTAGATTAATTCCCAAGTATTTTATTTTTTTGAGGTTATTGTGAACAGAGTTGTTTTTCTTATTTCTTTTTCAGATGATTCATTGCTTATGTATATAAATGCATTAGATTTATGTGTGTTTATTTTACATCCTGATAATTTGCTGAACTCACTAATTAGGTCTAGAAGTTTCCTGGTGGAGGTTTTTGGATCCTCTAAATATAGAATCATGTCATCAGCAAATAGTGACAGCTTGAGTTCTTCTTTTCCTATTTGTATTCCTTTAATTTCTGTGTCTGTCTAACTGCTCTAGCTAGTATTTCAAGCACAATGTTGAATAGAAGAGGTGACAGTGGGCATCTCTGTCTTGTTTCAGTTTTTAAAGGGAATGCTTTCAGGTTTTATCCATTAAGAATGATGTTGGCAGTGGGTTTAGCATAAATAGTCTTTACAATGTTGAGGTAAGTTCCTACCATCCCTATTTTTTCTAATGTTTTGAGCATGAAGGGGTGTTTTATTTTGTTAAATGCTTTCTCTGCGTCTATTGAAATAAATCACATGGTTCTTAACCTTAAGTCTATTGATGTGATGGATTACATTTATTGATTTCCAGATGTTGAACGAACCTTGCCTCCCTGGGGTAAACTCCACTTGATCAAGGTGCACTATCTTCTTAATATGTTTTTGTAAGCGATTTGCCAGAATTTTGTTAAGGATTTTTGCATCTATATTCATCAGAGATACTGGTCTAAAGTTTTCTTTCCTAGATGTGTCTTTGTCTGGTTTTGGTACCAGAGTGATACTAGCTTCATAGAATGAATTTGGAAGGGTTCCCTCCTTTTCTATTCCATGAAATACCTTGAGGAGTATTGGTATAAGTTCTTTTTTGAAGGTCTTGTAGAATTCAGCTAATAATCTGTCTGGGCCTGGACTTTTCTTGGTTTTGTAGGCGTTTGATGGCTTCTTCTATTTAATTACTTGAAATTGATCTGTTTAAATTGTGTATGTCCACCTGGTTTAGTTTGGGAGGATCATATGTCTCTAGAAATTTGTCTATGTCTTTGGAATTTTCTATTTTGTTGGGATATAAATTTTCAAAGTAGCTTCTAATTATATTTTGCATTTCAATGGTGTCTGCTGTGATATTTCCTTTTTCATCACGAATTTTAGTAATTTGAATTTTCTCTCCCCTATTTGTTAGTGTGGCTAAGAGTTTATCTATTGTGTTTACTTTTTTAAAGAACCAACTTTTTGTTTTGTCAATTTTTTGAATTCTTTTGTTTCAATTTCATCGATTTCAGCTCTGATTTTAATTATTTCCTGTCTTCTACTACTTTTGGTGTTGTTCTGTTCTTTTTTCTTGAGGTCTTTGAGATGTAATGTTAGGTCATTTAGTTGCTGACTCTTTATTATTTTCTTGAAAGCCCTCAATGCAATGAATTTTCCTCTTAGTTCTGCTTTCATAGTTTCCTAGAGATTTTGATATGTTGTGTCATCATTCTCATTTACCTCTAATAATTTTTTTATCTCCTTCCTGATGTTTTCTGTTATTCATGCTTCATTTAATAGCATATTATTTAGTCTCAGTGTTGGAGTAGTTTCTGTTTTTTATTTTGTCATCAATTTCTAATTTCATTCCATGACGATCGGAGAGAATACAAGGTAGTATCTCTTTGCTAATACAAAGCAGTATCCATACTGTTTTTCATTTACTTAGGGCTGCTTTGTGGCATAATATATGGTCTGTTTTAGAGAAGGGTCCATGTGCTGTTGAGAAGAAAGTGTATTCACTCACTGGTGGATGAAATATTCTATCTATGTCTGTTAAGTCTAAGTTATTGATTGTGTTATTGAGTTCTATATTTTCTTTGTTTTTATTTGGAAGATCTATTCAGTGGTGACAGTGGTGTGTTAAAGTCACCCAGAATTATTGTGTTGTGGTCTATTTTATTCCTGAAATTGAGAAGGATTTGTTTGATGTACATGGATGCACTGTTTTTGGGGCTTAAATATTTATGATCATTATGTCTTCTTGATTTATGGTTCCCTTAAGCAGTATGAAGTGACCTTCTTTATCCCTTCTGACAAACTTTGGCTTGAAGTTCACTTTATCTGATATAAGGATAGAAACCTCCATGTTTTTACTACTATTCTTCCCTCCCCCCACTTTATTGTGTGTTAACATCCACATATCAGAGAGAACATTTGACCTTTGGTTTTTGGGGATTGGCTTATTTCACTTAGCATGATAGTCTCCAGTTCCATCCATTTACCAGAAAAGTCATAATTTCATTCTTATTTATGGCTGAGTAATATTCCATTGTGCATATGTATCACATTTTCTTTATCTGTTCATCTGCTGAAGGGCATCAAGGTTAGTTCCATAGCTTAGCTATTGTGAATTGAGCTGCTATCAACATTGATGTGGCTGTGTCACTGTAGTATTATGATTTTAGGTCCTTTGGGTATAGACTGAGGAGTGGGATAACTGGGTCAAATGGTGGTTTCATTCTAAGTTGTCTGAGGAATCTCCATACTGCTTTCCATAATGGTTGCACCAATTCCCAGTCCCACCATCAATCTATGAGTGTACTCTTTTCCCCACATCCTCACCAACATTTATTGTTACTTGTATTCTTGATAAGTACCATTCTGACTGGAATGAGGTGGAATCTCAGTGTAGTTTTAATTTGCATTTCTCTAATTGATAGAGATGTTGAACATTTTTTCATGTATTTGTTGACTGATCTTATTTCTTCTTCTGTGAAGTGTCTGTTCAGTTCCTTTTCCCATTTTGTTGATTGGGGTTTTTTTTGTGTGTGTGTGTGTTAAATTTTTGAGTTCTATTTATATCCTAGAGATTATTGCTCTATCTGAGGTACAGGTGGCAAAGATTTTCTCTCATTCTGCAGGCTCTCTCTTCACATTCTTGTTTCCTTTGCTGTGAGGAAGCTTTTAAGTTGGATACCATTATCATTTATTGATTCTTTGATTTCATTTCTTGTGCTTTAGGAGTCTCGTTGAGGAATTTGGTTCCTATGCCAACATGATGGGAAGTTGGGTCTACATTTTTTTTCTAGTAGACACAGGGTCTCTGATATATTGCCTAGGTCCTTGATCCATTTTTTGTTGGTTTTTGTGCAGGGTGAGTCATAGGGGTTCAATTTTATTGTGCTACATATGGATTTCTATTTTTCCCAGCACCATTGGTTGAAGAGGCAATCTTTTCTCCAATTTATGTTTATGGTGCCTTTGTCTAGTATGAGATACCTGTGTTTATGTGTGTTTATCTTTGTGACTTCTATTCTGTTCCATTGGTCTTCATGTCTGTTTTCGTGCCAATACTTTGCTGTTTTTGTTACTATAGCTCTGTAGTATAATTTAAAGTCCGATATTGTGATACCTCTTACTTCACTTTTCTTGCTAATTATTGCTTTGGCTATCCTGGGTCTCTTATTTTTCCAAGTGAACTTCACGACTGTTTTTTGTAATTCTATGAATAACATCATTAGAATTTTAGTGGGAATTGCATTAAATCTCTACAGGGCTTTTGGTTATATGGCCTTCTGACAATATTAATTTTGCCTGTCCAAGAACATGGGAGATCTTTCTATCTTGTAACGTCTTCTTCAATTTCTTTCTTTAGTGTTCTGTAGTTTTCGTTGTAGAGGTTTTTCACCTCCTTTGTTAGAATGATTCCTAAGTGTTTTTTTTTTTGAGGTTATTGTGAATGAGATAGTTTTCCTAATTTCTCTTTCATTGATTCATTACTGATGTATAGGAACACATTGTCTTATGGGTTTCAATTTTATTTTCTGCTACTTTGCTGAATTCATTTATGAGTTACAGAAGTTTTCTGGTGAAGTGGTTTTGGCCTTTTAAAAATATAGAACTATATTGTCAACAAATAGGGATAGTTGGAGTGGTTCTTTTCTTATTCATATCCCTTTAATGTCTTTTTTCTGTCTAATTGCTCTTGCTAGAGTTTACAGGACTATGTTGAATAGAAGTGGTGAAAGAGGGCATCCTTGTCTTGTTCCAGTTTTTAGAGGGAATGTTTTCAACTTTTCTCCATTTAGAATGATGTTTACCTTGGCTTTAGCATAGATACATAGCTTTACAATTTTGAGGTATGTTTACCTTGGGTTTAGCATAGGAAGTTTTAGAATTTTGAGGTATGTTGCTACTATGTCTAGTTTTTCTAATGTTTTGAACATGAATGGATGCTTATATTGTCAAATGCTTTTTCTCTATCTAATGAGATAATCATTTGATTCTTATCATTAAGTCTATTGATGTGATGAATTATACTTATTGATTTTCATATATTGAACCAACTTTGCATTCCTGGGATGAATCCCACTTGATCATGGTGCACTATTTTTTTAATACATTTTGTATGCAATTTCAATTTTCTTAAGGATTTTTGCATCAATGTTCATCAGGGATATTGGCCTGAAGTTTTCTTTCCTTGATGTATCTTTGTTGGGTTTTGATATCAGGGTGATACTAGTTTCATAGAATGAGTTTGGAAGGGTTCCCTCTTTTTCCATTTCATGGAATAATTTGAGGAGTTTTGGTATTATTTCTTCTTTGAAGGTCTAGTAGAACTCAGCTGAGAACCAGTCTGGCCCTGGGTTTTCCTTTGTTGGTAGGCTTTTGATGGTGTCTTCAATTTCATTTCTTGAAACTGATCTGTTTAATTTGTATATGTTCTCCTGATTCAATTTGGGTAGTTTATATGTCTCTAGAAATTTGTTGATGTTTTCAGGATTTTGTTTTATTGGAGTGTAAATTTTCAAAATAGTTTCTGATTATTGTCTGTATTTCAGTAGTGTCTGTCATGATATTTCCTTTTTTCATTATGAACTTTAGTAATTTGAGTTTTCTCTCTTTTCTCTTTGTTAGCTTGGCTAAGGGTTTATCAATTTTATTCATTTTTTCCAATAACCAATTTTTTGTTTCATTGAGTTTTTGGAATTTTTTGTTTCAGTTTCATTGAGTTTGGCTCTGATTTTAATTATTTCCTGTCTTGTACTGCTTTTGGTGTTGATTTGTTCTTTTTCTAGGGCTTTGAGATGTAATATTAGGTTGTTTATTTGGTGACTTTTTATTCTTTTGATGAATAAGCTCAATCCAATGAACTTACCTCTTAGAACTGCCTTTATAGTGTCCCATAGATTTTGATATGTTGTGTTGCTCTTCTCATTTACCTCTGTTTTTAAATTTCATCCCTAATTTCTTCTGCTATCCATTCATCATTCAATAGAATATTATTTAGTCTCCAGGTATTAGAGTAGGTTCTATTTTTTATTCTATCACTGATTTATAATTTCATTCTATTATGATTTGATAAAATGCAAAGTATTATCTATTTTTTTTTTTTTTTTTTTTAGTATTTGCTAGGAGATCCTTTGTGGCCTAAGATGTGGTTGACCTTAGAGAAGTACTTGTGTGCTGCTGAGAAGAAAGTGTATTTAATCATTGATGGATGATATGTTTTGTATGTCTGTTAATTTTAAATTATTAACTGTATTTTTTTCAGATCTACCTATAGTTTCTTTATTTAGTTTTTGTTTGGAGGATCTGTCCAGTGGTGAGAGATATGTTAAAATTTTGATGTGCCCTATTTGATTCTTGAAATTGAGAAGGTTTTTTTTTTTAAACATATGTAGATGCTCCATTGTTTGAAGCATAAATATTTATGATTGTTACATCTTGCTGATGTCTTATTCCTTTAAGCAGTATGAAATGTCCTTTTTGTCCCTTCTTATTAACTTTGACTTGACCTCCATCTTATTTGATATGAGGATAGAAAACACAGCTTGTTTACAAGATCCATGTGCATGAAATACTTTTTCACATCCTTTTGCCTATGAGGTGAGTCTCTCGGAGACAATATATTTCTGGGTCTTGTTTCTTAATCTATTCTTCCAATCTAAGTCTTTTGATTGATGAGTTTAGGCCACTTACATTCAATGTTGTTATAGAGAAATGATTTTTATTTGTTGTAGTTTTATTTCTTATTTTTGATTTGAATTAATTTCACATATGATTGCCTATTCTTCTAGTGTAGTTCCTTCCTTTGGTGGTATTCACTTTTATTTTTCATTTCTTTTTCATGAAATATTTTGTTGAGTATATTTTATGGTGTATGTTTTCTACTTCTGAATTCTTTTAACTTTTGTTTTTCATGGAAGGTTTTTATTTCATTGCCAATTCTAAAGCTTAATTTTGCTGGGTATAGTATTCTTGGCTGGCATCCATTTTCTTTTGGAGCCTTGTATATGTTATTCCAAGACCTCCTAGCTTTGAAGAGGAGTTGAGATATCTGGAGAGATCTGATGTGGTTTTCCTCTAATTGGGACCTGTCATTTTTCTCTGGCAGTCTTTAAAATTCTATCCTTATTTTGTATGTTAGTCATTTTCATAATAATGTGCCTTGGTGTGGGCCTGCTGTAATTTTATGTTTTGGGGTCCTGTAAACCTTCTGTATTTGTTTTCCATTTAATTCTTAAGATTTGGGAAATTTGCTGATATTATTTCATTGAAAAGATTGTTCATTCCTTTGATTTGTATTTCTGAGCCTTCATCTATCTAATAAATCTTAAATTTGGTCTTTTCATGTTATCCCATATTTCTTGGAAGTTCTGTTCATGGCCTTTTAACATCTTTTCTCCATTGTCAACTTTATTTTCTAGAGTATATATTTTGTCTTCATTGCCTGAAACTCTGTCTTCCAACTGGTCTAGTCTGTTGGTAATGCTTTCTATTGAGTTTATCATTTGGTTTATTGATTTCTTCATTTCAAAGATTTCTGCTTTTTTTCCCCCACAATCTCTATTGAAGTGATATTTCACTTCCTGGGTCTATCCCTGATTTCACTCCTTATATATACCCTTTGCAAAAACAGTGCTCCTGCACTATTATTGTTGTGGTAGGATTCAACTGGCTGTAGTACCCTGAGTTAGCTACATCCTCTATTCTGCAAAATGAACACAACTCACTTTGCTATGATAGGCCTACAACAGCCCATTTGATTTCAATTCAACATCCACACCAGATAGGAACTCAGGATATCTTTGTGCAGTTGAACCCACGAACTCCCTCTGCCTGACCACAATGGACTATATTTCTGTGACTGAATCCTAAAGTTGACACATAGAAGAATTCATTTTGGTTATCAAAAGACTTATATTACCTCAATGCTAATTTTTTCTACTTTTGTAAAGAATTCTTATCTACCTCCAGGCATATAAATACTGCTCATGGACTAAGGGGAGGGCTTATATCCCATGTTAACTAGTCAGTTTAGCAATGGTATCCTACAGAATGTTTAATTAAATTTTGTCTTATTGTCTCAGATGTGGAACATCTATAAAAACTTACACTGAGTAACAAATATTCCACTTATGGTCACTTTCAAATAATTAATTTCATTATTTTAATTATTAACTTAGGACTTAATGAGTTAGCTATGTGTGCAGAACACTGTGCTCCAGAGATCAGCAGATGGCGTGCTACAACATAAAAAGTGTCAGCCAAAGGAAACATGGACATTAGAGAGAGAGAAAAAGAGAGAGAATGAATTAAAAAGGGGAACTGTATCCCAGGAGGCTGAGTTAGGAGGATCATAAGTTCAAGACCAGCCTCAGCAACTTAGCAAGGCAGTACACAACTCAGCAAGATCCTGTCTCAAAATAAAAAATAAAAGGTATTGATGATATGGCTGAGTGGTTAAGAACCCCTGGGTTCAATCCCCAGTACCAAGAATCAAAACATAAGAAGAAAGAAAATAGAAGGGAGACCAGTAAAATAGAGGAAAGGGATTGAGAATGTGGGAGCAGGGAAGGGAATGGGGAAGTAATGGGGAATGAAATCTAACAAAATCTTACACTATGTCCATAAACAATTATGCCACAATGAATATAGCTTTTATATATAAATATAATGCACTAATTAAAATAATAATAAAAATAGAGGTGGATTTGTAGAGTAGCAAGTGGATGGGGGGAAGAAGGAGGGAAGATAAAGAGAAGGTATAGGGGAATGAGATTGATCAAATTTATATTATGTGCATGTATAAATATGACATAATGGTTCCCACTATTATGTTTAATTATGATGCACTCTCCTTCCCCAAAATGGAGATACTTCTCAATGTCATAGTATAAGCCATGCTCTCCACCAAACTTTGGGGAAAGAAGCAGGAAAAGGAGATGCTTGCTAAGTGATTGAGCATTATTTTATCCATTTGAGGCTGAGCACTTCATGTAGCTTTACCAGGAAGTCAGAAATAGGATGGGAGGCCATAGGAAGGTAGCTATAGCAAGAGAGGGAGAAAAAGAAAGAGTAACAAACATTCGTGGATGGCAGGATCTGATACTTTTATTAAGATCGGTAGTTTCTCTTGAGGCTATGATTCTGTCTCTGGAAACCCTGAATTACAGTCCCCATTGTCCTTTGTCTTTGGGACTCCAGAAACCCAGAATAACAAGATGCTAAGGCAAATCTTTGGTAAACTTTATAGATTTAATTTGGTGGATGAAAGGAAAGAATTTTTATTTGTCCTGTAGGTGTCACCCCAGTACATAGAATGAGGAAATTTTCTTCTGCTAGGAATATTTCCAGTCTGGAGAACAGAAGACCAAGGCAAGTCTTATTTTGGCTCAATTTAAAGTTTACCTCTATCTCACTACTCCTAAGGAATGCATTTTCAGGACCTAGCCTTAACCCCACCCTCCTACTCCAAATTCAAATTCTTCCTATTGTCAGGTTGGATTTGGGCAGCTACCGGGGGAGGGAGCAAGGACACCTAGCAACACTCTGCAGCAGAAGTGACCAATCAGAGGCAGACCTACTAACCCTGATGTCCACCTTGGTCCACCTTTTCCTGGGCAGGACCCCTTAACCCCTTCCCCAGTATAAATACCCTGAGCAGCCAAAGCCACGTGTGATTTCTTCTGGCTCTCCCACCCCGACTTTCACCCCCTGGGGCTGGAGATTTCACCTCGGGGGAACAAACTCTAATAAATCCTAATCCAACTACTTTTGTCTGACTCTGGTGGTCCCTAACCCAATCCTGTGAGCTTACATCTTTGGCCACCTGCTGCCTGAGAGCTTATACCTATGCTCATCAGTTTTGCCTCTTTTTTTTTTTTCTTAATTCACCTGGTTTTTGTTTTGTTTTATTTTGTTTTGTTTTTTAATTATCCCTGACTAAAGAGCTGCTTATCAAGTAGCTATGTCTAATGCTTCTCTTCTTTCAGTGACTCTGAGAGCATCATTCTGCCTCCCTTGAGAACTCTATTCTTTTTAATCTTATAACTTTTGTCACCTCTAATTTTGTGACTTACACCTGAACCTAGTGTCTCCCATTTTGATGATTTCATCTCCACTGACTCATTTTCCCTTATTCCACTGTTCCTGTGGTCTCCTTTCCCAGTGATACTCAACTCACCTACACAGTAATTCCCTCCAATTCTGACCCCACCTAGATTATTTTTCTATTTCTATCATTGTAAACACCATTCCTACATAGTAATCTCTGCATCCCAATTAACCTTTTTTCCAGTTTTTTTTTGATCTCTCAAAAAACAACCTCTGAATCTCATTTAGTAATCACACTGCTTAAATATTTGAGGAATAATCAAAAACCTTTTTTATTTATACAAAATATTTTTGGCTTAAAACTCAGAAGTAACATATGACATATGATAATTTTTACTTAAAGGTTTTTATGGATTTATTAAACAAATATAAAAAAACACTGGGCAAATGTTAATTGAACATTGAGCCTTTTCCTAGGATGCAGTGATGTGAGAGATAGGCACCCTGCTGGGTAGGGGTTGTGTTCCCATCACTATTTCAATTTTATCCTAGTAGGAGATACTCCCAGTTTTCACCAAGACTATTTTTCAGAGAACAAAGGGAAAAGCATACTGTTCAGGATCCCTATATCCTTTATAATTTTTCCGTTCCAAGATGTCGAAGACAGGAGTCATTTGACCTGAAACTGACTGATTGTATGCTTTAAACACTTTGCAGAGATAAAAAAAGTCTGTATTCCTATCTTACATTTCTGAAGATTTGAGTTGTTTGAATTCTGTTCCCTTGGCTGCTTTCCCTGCCTGTAGAGGGGTAAAGAGTGTATCTGTTAATGGAAGCTAATGGATGCTTTTATGTTCAACGTGAAGAAATTTTCTTTATATTAAGATTCCTTTAGATCATCAGTTTTTTTAAAAATATTTTTATTAGTTGTAGATGAACCTTTATTTATATCTTTGTTTGTGGTGCTGAGAATCGAACCCATTGCCTCATACATGCTAGGCAAGCACTCTACCACTGAGCCACAGCCCTAGCCCTAGATCATCAGTTTTGAGAACTGAGTACAAGTGGTAGGTTTGCTAAAGGGTGATTTCCTGCTCCTCTTAGGCCTTTGGTTAGCTTCAGAATTTTCTTAATTTTTATTGTGATCATGTCTTTTAAACTCAAATAGTGCAAAAAGGCAAAATGTTTTTTGGAGATAAGCATTTCCTTTTATTTTTATGTACAAAATAAGAATTTTGATTGAAGTACTACAACATTTAAATTTGATTACTGGGAGACTAAAAAGTATGTATGTACATATTCACATATACATGCATATATATGTGTACGCACACAATAATACACACATATATAAATATATACTTTTTGATACTTTTCGTGTAAGGAGTAGTTTTTGTAATCATTACTGACAATTATTTTTACCTTCTCCATAGACATTATTAAAATGTTCTATTTTACTTGATCATTGTAAATTTATTCCAGGAATCAGTCTGTCTTAGATTTGTGCATAATACCAGCCTTTGAATCAACACTTTATGAATAATATTTTTTGGTAGCACAAATAGAGAAATGCAATGATACCAGAAAAAAAAGAGTGGAGTTTAAACAATAAAAACAGTTGTTTGATTTCTGTTTCCTGTATTTGCTTGATAATGTTTCCTGAGTTGATGGAGGTTCTATCCTGGTCAAGTCTCTGGGTTGTTCCTTCCTGGGTTGTACATAAATATTCTTGATGTCTGGGAAATCATGAAATTTTCATGAATGTGTTTTCATTTAAGGGTAATAACTTTTCCTTACAACTTCAAAGAGTGAAAAATTTGGCTTAAAAAATTAAAAACATCAATTTCTAGCTTCCAGCCAAGACATGTATATTGATTGAAATATCCATAGAGTTTTTACATAGAAATTAGTAGCAACCTGCAGTCATTTTAAATTTTGTGTAATAAGATGACTTTCTCTGTGACACTTTATATTTAGATATATTTAGAATAATAGCACTGGGCATGGTGGCTAAGGGCTGTAATCCCAGCATCTTGGGAGGTTGAGACGGGAAGATGGTGAGTTCAAAGTCAGTCTTGGCAAATTAGCGAGTCTTTAAGCAACTTCAGGAACCCCTGTCTCTCTATAAAATATATATATATATTAAAAGGGCTGGAAATATGGCTCAGTGATTAAGTGCCCCTGGATTCAATCCCCAGTACCAAAAACAAAAAATAAAAACAAACAAAAATACAAACCAAAACAAAAAATCCACACAAAACAAAAACAAAAAAAAATATTTAGAATAATAGTTTAAAGTATGAAAAAGGCATTTTAAAATGGATTTTTTTGGGGGAGGTTCTGGGGATTGAACTCAGGGACACTCCACCACTGAGCCATGTCCCAGCCCTATTTTGTATTTTATTTAGAGACAGGGTCTCACTGAATTGCTTAGGGACTCGCTAAGTTGCTGAGGCTGGCTTTGAACTCACAATCCTCCTGCCTCAGACTCACATGTGGCTGGATTTACAGGCGTGCACCACCCCCTCTAGCTTGTATTTTTACCATACATTCATATATATTAGTAATTTGCCTTTAAACGATAGGAATTGAGGCAGAAAGAATGAAATTCTTTTATAAAAAATAATTAAAATTTTACACATTTCATTTTTAAAATGGAAATATTGAAGGTTCTCATAAAGACAAAGTGTTTTAGGATTATTTCGGGACTGTTACTCCTTTTTCTCAGATGCTGGTACTCTTCCGTGGTAATTGAGAATTATTGATTTTTCAAGTCATCAAGCACATCCTGCTTTGTGATTCTGGCCCATGCATCAGGGATTTTACCAGTATCTGTAAATTTTTTCTGATATTTTTCTTCTAGCTTTGATCTGAAGTGTGAGACAAACCATTTCCAATATGTCTGAGTGGATGAATCTGGGGTAATGCTCCATGTGGCATAATCCCCTCCTGCCTCCCGATAGTTCTTATATGGGATTTCCCGGTCATCTCCAAAACGCAGGAAGCGATTACTTGCTACTGAACTAGTACAGCAATCAATTACAAAGTGATCTGTTTTATGCTTATGCCATCCATTGACAGCCTGGGGACGGTGAAATGGAACACTATGATCTCCTTCATGTGTAGGAATTGTGTTTGTACAAATTGCATTACATAAGGGACATTGTTTCCAGCAGCCACAGAGATGTTCAGAGAGTATTTTCTCAATTTCAGGAACCATTTCTTCTATAGGTATACTTGAACAATTCTGTTCCACTTTCTTCATTGCAGGGTCCAAAGCTGCACTCATGGCTTCTTTGAGAAATTCAATATCTTTTATCTCCTGGTGCTCAATGCTTATCAGATCTCTTCGTGGGAAGAGCAAATTGTTTCCCAGGTGATCACAGAACAAATCCAACCACCCAGACACAGTGCTGCTTTTATCTTTAGCTACTGCTGTGGACTCACGAATGGCAGAAAGGATGGCATTCTTGATGCTGTCTAAACTTATTTTGAAAAAAGTCTTTAGTTTTTCACTTCCTTTGTGAGAACAGTATCTTTTAATATGGTTTTCAATGTAACTGCTAAAAAAAGATTTTGTATTATGAAGATATTGCCAATAATTATCAAAGTTTTCTTCTTCTGCCAGAGAAATAAGAATGTGTTTCTCTAGGTTAGCCCTGTTTCCATTGAATGCAGGGCAGGTTGCTTGCATGTCCCCAGCTATGTTAATGATCATTTTTTCCCATATAGTGGCAGAGACAGCAGGAGTTAGCTTGTGCCACAGAAAATCAACAAATGTTTTGATGGAGGTTGCACCTTGGCAGGAGATCTTAAAGCTCATGAAGAAGTCATCTTTCTTGCTTTCTAGATAGTTTACAGGATCATTTGCTCTCTTGAATGCTTTGTGCATTTCCTTAAAACTCTTTGATGCTTTTTGGAAGAGATGTAAAGATAATTCAGTGTTATATTTACTTGTAAATGTGAATCTTTTCTCAGTGGGTGCAGAATTTACTTCCTCATCTATAATTCTCAGGATTTCATGGAAGTAACTTGGATTGTAATCACATTGTTGCCTGTGAATGTTGTTAATGGTTTCATTAAATCTTGAAACGATGCGCTCAGTAATCATCTTAATGGACTCTATATCACAGGCCTTTAGGGTCCTTGTCATAAAGTTGTATTTTTTCTTCATTTTGATATGCTCATCATAATTGATTTGAAACTTTTCTCCAGAATCTCTCTTTAGTATGTCTACCATGTCTGTCTCCTTTTGGAAATATTCCCAGAGGATGCTTTCAGAATCTACATCAATGTCAGGCTCTGTAACTTGAGGGAGATCTGAAGACACATCATAGACCCATTTTTTCCACAGTTGATTGAATTTATCATATAACTCTTCCTCACTCAATTCTTTACCCTTAACAGTTAAAGCTAATTTTCGGCTCCTTTCCAATAGCTCATTTTCATAACCTATCTTTTTCTTATCCAACCTTTCTTGATTTTTTTTAAAATGAATAAGTTCATTTGCTTTTCTTTTACTGTCTGAAATCAGGGCTTCTTTAAGGAAGACTAGCTTATTTTCAAAATTTGCTTTCCATTGAACCAGTATTTCATTATCTGGGTCTTCATTAAAATATTTTTCAAGTTCTTGCTTGATAGCTGTATATTTTTCTGTAACTGAAGACTCAAATACACTAGCTTTGAGTGTCTGGACCTTTCCATTCTGAATCTGTTTGATTAATTGATTCTGCAAGTCCAGCATATGACTCCTGAGCTCCCAGGTCCAGTGGTTGTACATGGTTTCCAGTTTGCTCATGGCCATGACCTCTCGAGTATTCCTAAAACTGAAAATGAAGTTCTCATTTACCAGGGCTCTCCACAAATCTTGAACTCTGAATTTTACATCTGATATCTTCATGATGCTGCCCCTGGATTCCTGTTTGGCAGTCAAAAGGATCCTACTTTTCAGTTCCTGGACATTGTGGCTGTAGCGAGGATTGGGAGGGGCCATGGGGGGATTGCCATCCCAGAGGTGAGCAAAGTAGTACACGTGAGTGTTGACATCAAACTTGATGACGTCACTGAAGTGGGTTACATTTGAGCACTCTTCTTGTTCAGCAGCAGTTAGTGCCATTTCATCTAGCTTCTGCTCTAGGCACCTTCGTCCTTCCATAGTTTGGTCTTCAGCCGTAACTTCTCCCACATTCTGATGAACAAACAGGCAACTTGGGAAGATTTTCACCTTTTTCATCCTCAGAAAGGCTTGCACAGCTATTTGTAGGATGTCCTGCATCTCTGATGGATTCTCCCCAAATATATTGATCAGAGTCAAGTTTCCAAGTCCAATGACAAAGGTTGCTAACTCATTGTCCCAATTCTGGGACTTGTTGCTGAGTTCTGGGGCCCGAAGTCCTTCTGTGTCTATAACCAGCACAAAGTCAAAGCCTAGTTCTTCTGTGGATGTCTCGTCCACCTTCAGGAGCTGCATGTAGGCTCCCTTGGTACATCTTCCTGCACTGACAGTGAACTGCAGCCCAAAAAGAGCATTTAGTAGGGTGGACTTCCCAGAGCTCTGCAGGCCAAGGACAGAGAGAACAAAGAGCCGTTTGTCTCCAAGTTTCTCAGAGAGCTTGTCAAAAACAGCTGCCACCCACTTTAGGGGCACATAAGAAGCATCTCCATCCATCAGCTCTATGGGGACACCAGATATCATCAGGTCTGCAGCAATTTGGGGAAGGGAGAGAAAAATTGTGTCTTTCTTGGAGGAAGTTTCTTCCAGAGCTTCATAGATCTGGCCAACCTCTCTGAGAAATTGCTCAATTCCTAAGGAACAGTCACTAATCTCAGTAGAGATGGATTCTATCTCATTTTGACAGAGTTTCAGGGAGTTGCTGTTTTGTGCCTTTTGCTTTTCAGTTTGTACCATTGACCACAAAGATCTTTGTTTCTCACGCAGTTTTTCCAAGTGTTCTGCAGTCAGGTTATCTAAAAATACACTGAGCCACTGCAAGAAGTAGAGTTTGGTATGAGTTTCTGAATGTTCTTGGAGAATTTGAAGGAAAGATTGCATTAAATCATTAAGAGGAAATGCTCTTTCCAACTGTTGATGCCGTATTCTTTGCTTATCTGCTTCAATCTCACTCTTGTGTTGTTCAATGCTTCGATTTCCCTTTTCTCTCAGATGATAGAATTCTTTGTCCTTCTTACACCAAAGTTGCCACAGTTGTCCTTGAAGGGGTAGTAAGTTCTCCTTGACGTGAGATAACTTTGTTTCTTCCAGGAGGGCCAATATAATTTGTGCCTTTTCTTTGGCTTCCTTGCAATCTCTCTGGTCTTCATCAATAAGAAATCCTTGCTTGCGAGCAATGTCAGAACAGTCCTCTAAACTGAGAGCAGTGCCAGAGAGCTCTAGCAAATGTCTGATGGTAGTTGTTAGCTCCTCTGTCAATTCTGCCTCATTTCTATTCCTGATGCCAATTCTCACTTTTCTACCAAAATTATTGACTTTGGATTTTTCTTTGTCATCAAGCAAGCATATCAAAGGTCTTGATGACTGCCACAGGTCACGGACAATTTTTTGGTTTTCTTTATTGTCATCAGAAGCTGACATAAGGACCACAATGAGAGAAGAGACCTCCTGCAGGAAGGTGAGCTGCCTTTTATACTCCTTTGCATCTCCATGAAGATTGGTGAAGGTCACACAGCTGTCAAACTTGTCCTCCTCTTCCCCTCCAGGGCAGAACCAGCAGATTTCCACCACACCCCCCATCAAGAGGCAGTCTTTGCTGCTTCCTCTGCAGTGTCGGTGGAAAAACACATCATGTTTACGCTTACTGAGAAGACAATTCACAATCTGAGATTTGGAAGCAGAGAGGCCATTGCCAACTCTAAGGAAGGACACAATGGGGGTGGAGACATGACACATATGAAGATTCTTGTAACTGCTGCTTTTTCTTTGTGGTGATTTCCTTGCTTGATGCCAGCTTTTCCTAACTTTATTGAGGGACCAGAGGGAGAATTCGATCTGTGAAGTGCAGGGATTTGGCACCAGAAGAGGGAGGGCAAATTGACAAATGGAAAGTTTGCCCAAAATATATTGTCTGGCAAAATCATCCACACAGTGAAAAATTGCCATCTGAATATCCATTGGGTGAATATGGGGTCTGGGCTTTGAGACTAAAAGATTAGTAAGATTATCACTGTCTTCAACAAAGTCTTCATATGGATCACAAACCTCATTTTCCTCACTTGAAGCACTTGGACAGACCTGATGATCTGTGTTTCCATCATCTTTGAAGATCAAGTGTCTCACCCCATAATCCAGCATCAGTAGTTTCTGAAGGAAATAGAAGGGAAGTTCCTGTTCTGATTTGGGCTGGGTGTTGTGCACAGATGTCTTGTAGATCAGATGGAAATTAGCTCTACTCATCCTTTTTGGGTAGTAATGTTCTAGGCCTAGACGCTGGAGTAAGTCTAGGAAGGCTCCATTTTCAATCACCTCCCATTTATTATTTTCATTACCACATGGTTCCTGGGACTGTTTCTTTCCATGGAAGAGACTTTGCAATTGTTTTCTCACCTTGTCCATTTTCAAAGAAGAGATGGTGGCTTCATAATCCCCATCAGTGAGTAATCTCAAGTCTTTTTCTAGATTTTCCCAATCATGATCTGCACCACGTTTGGTGAGGACTTCTAAAACTTCTTTAGACAGTGACTGTTCCATATGATGTCTCATTAATTCCATGCGCTGCATTTTGTCTTTTGTAGAAATAGCTGCAATTCCAGATGTTGCTGTCAGACCTGTGAGTATAAGGAATGCCTGAGCTCTACAGTTGCAAATATTTTTGAGCTCTTGGTATTTATTGTGGGCAGTTTGCATTTCATCCAGTAAGAAGTTTAAGTCGTTGCACCCTAGAAGATACTGAAAAGTATTGCTTTCCACCTGATATCCTGCACCAGATGCAATGGAAAGTAGCAAGAGCTGCGTGTCTGACTGTTCTGTTACTTGGAGGTGATTCAAGAAGCAGCTGAGAGCTAAGCAGACCTCATAGGTGGCCTTTCTTTGAGCTTCTTCTATTGTTTCTGGGGACTCAGATTTGGCATTCACTACTAAGAATTCATTTTGTGTTTCTTTTAAAATTTTAATGAACTCAGAGAATTGGGAGATGTTGACTTGCTCTTGCTCTGACTCTGATTGACTTATCCATTGTATGATGGAGTGAGCCTGTGGAAAGTTCATCACTTTGTAGATGTGAGGATCCAGAAGGCTGTGAAACTGTGATTTAATAAATTTAGTTTTATGGATTGAAGAGTTTTTGCAGAAGTTGAAAATGTTTACTAGAAAATTCTGCAGATCCCAGTCTGTGAGGCATATGTTAATCCAAGTGTCATAACCTTTTATTTTTTGACTCAATATTTGCTTGAAATCTATGAGTTTTTGAAGCTGCTCTTCAGGATCAGATATCTCCCAGGATTTCACATCCTCTAGGAAATCTCTAGCCTCCTGCATGGCACTCAGTAATTCCTCTCCATCCTGGATCTGGGCAGTGAGTCCAGTCAGAGCAGTGTAGTTGTCTTTCAGGCAGTTAGCCACCTTAAGAGGATCCTTAAAATCCTTTCTGTGGCTGGAGAGAATGATGTCCCAAATGGGCACTAGCTGAAGTCCCCGGTCAATGACACACCAGGTTTGATTACTGGCAACAAGGCCAGCTTTCCACTGAATAAGGTCATCTGCTTCTGGTAGGCCACCTGTCTTGGCCACAGACAATTGGACTTTGTTTTGGAGATTTTGGAAAGTTTGGTCCTGAGAGGCTTTTTTTGAAAGAGCATCTGACACATTCATTCCTGCAGCTACATTTACTCCAAAGCCACTGTAGCTGCCCCTTATGTAAATGTTCAGAGCCTCTGCTGTCTGCTGCTTCACATCAGCCAGCTGCTCACTTTGGAAACCCTCTGAAATTGCCTTCCACCAGTAGATTCCGCCCAGGTGCAGGGGGCCTTGGTTAGCATGAGAGCCAAACCTTTGGAAGAAGTTCTCAGTCCTCTGCCTCAGCAAGTGGTATTTGTCTGGATCTGCAGTCTGATCCATGAGGTTTTCAATGCATTTCAATTCCTGTAGAGCAGGCTTGGAGAACTGGAGTTGATCAATGGGAAAGTGGCAAGAGGCCAGGGGAATGTAGCTGAACTTAGTTGAGCAGAAATAAGAGTGTTTAGAATGAAATTGTTCAGTTTCCTTGGATTCTGAATGGTTGCTTTTATCCACTCCAGCTTTCAGACTGGATTTCCAACCTTCACCTTTGCCAGAGGCAGTGATACTGAAGCCCAGCTTCTCTATAGTTTGGGTGAACATGGATTCTTCTTGAAAAGATGTAAATTCCTTTGTTTCCATCCATGTGCCCTGCTGAGGGCCCAAAAGTGAGAAATTCTTAGGGACACTGAGTAGCTCCTCTCTCTTCTGTATCAGATCAATTTGGTGACAGGTTTTGTAAATTCCCTGCAAGGCCAGCCCTCCTGATGCCCATTTTATTAGATCTCTATCTGGGAGGTTTTGTGTGTGGGACAGTGTCTGATCCAAGAGACTGAGTTGTCTCTGCATGATTTCCATGACTTCCCTTAGGGTCTTTTCAGGCATTGGCCAGTAATCTTCAGGGACCTCCATGGCTTGTCTCAGCTCTGCTTCTTTCTTCCTCACTGCCTCTTCCTGTCTCTGCATCCCTTCTGACAGCAAATTTCTCAGCTCCTGTAGTGCTTGTTCTGCCTCCTTCTGCTTTTTCTTTGTCTTCTCCACTAGTGATTCCTGTAACTCTGGAAGACCAATTGAGTGTGACAGTTCAATCAACTTCTCTAGGGCCCTTTTCTCCCACGGATGTTGTACCTGGGATTTCAGTTTCTGGAGGTCTTTTTCTTTTAAATATTGTAAGGCCTGGGCACAAGTCACACCAAGGTCTTCCTGCAGCTTGGGCAGCCAGTACTCAACATCCAATCCTACTTCTCTCAGCATCTCTTGAAGTTCTTGCCTCCTTTGGCCTCTGAACAGAGGCTCATCAGGGGTGTATTCTGCTGTGGCCATGGCTGTATGAAAAACAAAACACTCAGTTAATCTTAACTGTGTCCTGACCTTAGGAAGTGTCAGCCACATGATCAAACAGATGAATGTACTAATGATGCATGTCTTCAATGCCTTTTCACCCCCTCCTTTAATTGTTCCACCATACATTTTTTGTTAACTACTTTTTGTGTGTGTACAGGGTATCAGTGTGTGTGTTTTCAACATAGATTCCCCTTTTTTGGGGGAATTTAACTCAGGGGAACTTGACCACTGAGTAACATCCCCAGCCCTATTTTGCATTTTATTTAGAGACAGGGTCTCACTGAGCTGCTTAGCATGTCACTTTTTCTGAGACTGGCTTTAAACTCCAATCCTCCTGCCTCAGCCACCCGAGTGGCAAGGATTACAGGTGTGCATCACAGCACCTGGCTGGATTTCCCTTTTTATTTGCTAGGGTGAATTGCAGCTTAGCTTGATTTTTGCATTTTCTTTTACACAGAATCAATTCCATAGAAAAGCTGAGGGATGGAGTAAGCTGAGAGATGGAGTTTGATAATATGCATGAATTGATAGCGTAATGTTTAGTGTAGTTTTTTTTTTCTTTTTTTGTACCAGGAATTGAATCCAGGGGTGCTTAACCATTGAGTCATATCTCCAGGTTTTTTTTTCTTTTTTTTCTTTGCAGTGCAGGGGATTGAACCCAGGGCCTTGTGCTTGCAAGGCAAGCACTCTACAACTGAGCTATATCCCCAGTTCCTTTTTTTTTGTTTTGAGACATGGTCTCACTAAGTTACCAAGGGCCTCACTAAGTTGCCGAGGCTGGTTTTGAACTTGAGTTCCTCCTGCCTCAGCCTCCTGAGTCACTGGGTTGACAGGCATGCACCACCATACCTGGCTTGATGTTTAGTTTTTTAAAACTAATGATAACATCAATTGATTATGTTTTCTGTTTTAGTTTATGTGAAACCTGTATTGATTGGTTCCATTCCTTTCTGTCACTTCTTTGTATGTAATTTAATGATATTTATTTGCTCTCTTGCCATTTGAATTTACTACTGACCTGGTTCATGTCCCATAGTTCTTACTCCTCGTCTTCCTGTAGTTAATATTATGTTTATATCATATCACATGAATAACTGTCTATATATTGATGTCATTCACTATCGTGTATATAGACTCAAATGCTCATTAATGTACATTGATGAAATATTGACTACAGGACAACATCCTCTCCTCCCTGCCCTGCCCTCGGACAGCAGATGAGATTTCATATATTTTCATTTCTTACCTTATTCAAGGTTTTTTTTTCCTGTTGTAATTGCTGTCTTACTGAATGGCACTATCATACTTCCAGGTCAATGAGTGTCCTATTTATTTCTTTACCTCCTAACATGAAATTAGTTTACCATATCTTTTTAATTTATCCTCTTAAATCTCTCTTCAGTCTCATTTCTTTTTTATCCTCTCCCACTTTTTCCTTAGATTTCACTTTTATTATGTCTTTCTTGGTTTACTTTAATAGGGATGACATTTGCTAAGTTTCAGTGTTTATCCTCTGCAAAACTCATGTTTAAACTTAGTTGCTATTGTAACAATATTAAGATGTGAGTCATTTGAGAGATGATGAGGTCATGAAGTCTGTGTCCTCGTGGGTGAGATTAATGCTGTTGTAAAATGCTGTTTTGCTTCTTTGCCTGTTGATGCTGGCATCTTGACCTTTCTAGCCTGTAGACAAGTTTCAGGTGTTCTGTTATGGCAACCCAAAATGTAGTAAGACAGTAATTGGTGCCAGAGAAGTGGGGTGTTGCCACAACAAAAACTTAAGAAAGGTAGAGTGGTCTTGCAACTGGGTAACTGAGAGAGGCTAGAAGAATTTGGAGGCATAGGCAAGAAAAACTTGAATTGTCATGAATGGAGCATAAAGGGAAATTCTGGTGAGTGCTCAGAGGAAGAGAAGAACTGCAGGTAAAGTCTGAAACTTCTTAGAGATTACTTAAGTGTCTTAGCCTTAATGGTAACAAATGTGGATAGATAAGGTAATTCTGATGAGTTCTTAGAAACAAGGATTGAGGTATTTGAATCCAGAAGAAAGGACATTCTTGTTATAAAGCTGCAAAGGACTCGGCTGAATTCAATCTATGCCTTAGGGCTCTATGAAAGGCAGAGTTTTAAGAGTGATAAACTAGGGTATCTGTCAGAAGAAATATCTAAATAGCAATTCATCCAGAATGTTCCATAGCTCCTCCTAACTGGATATAGTAAAACGTAAGAAGAGAAAATGATTTAAAGACAAATTTTTATTAAAAAAGAAGCAGAATATAATGATATGGAAAATTCTCAGCCTGCCTATGTAAATAATAAAGAAGTATGTTAGGAGAAAAGCCAAAGATGTCCTCAAGCAGTCATTTCATTAGTATGACAGAAGGAAGCCAGGTGCTATTCTTCGAAAGAGTGGAAGAATGGCTCTGAAGGCATTTCAGAGATCTTTGAGGCTCAGAATGCTAGGGCCCAGAATCTAGGCCTAGAATGCTAGGGACTTTAGGGTAGAAAGTATTTTATAGAGGGGCCCAGGGAACCCATGGGACCTCAGCATTCATTCCCCTATCCTGCCTCAAGTGCTGGTTCATCACATTCTTGTGTAGTGCTCCTCGACTGCCCTCATTGTGGCTTAAACAAGCTCAGATTGGGCTGTAGTTGCTTCTCTGGAAGGTGCAAACCATATATCTTAATGACAGCACAGTCATATTGTGCTAATTTTGCAGGTCAGGGTCTTCATATCCCTTTCAAGGGCATGTCCTCAATGACCCACCTTCCTTCTATTAGGCCCCATCTTCTAAAGGTTCTACCATGTCCCATTCAAACCACAGGCTAGGGACCAAGCTTTCAACAGGGGGACATTCAAGATCCAAGCTATAGCAGGACTATATCTATTAAATTGAATCAATAATGAATAATCTTTCAAAACAGAAAGCACCAGGCCCAGTTTGGTTCACTGGTGAATTCTATCAAATATTTAAGAAAAACTTATACCAATTCTCTATGACCTATTCCAGAAAATAGAAACATAGAGAATATTCTCTAACTCATTATGTGAGGGTAGCAATACCTTAATATCAAAACCAGACACAGATATTACAAGAAAGGAAGACTACAACCAATATCTCTTATGAACAAAATATAATCATCCCTTGGAAGGCAGCCATGTTCACCACTATATCACTGATATCCATTCAGTAATTCTTTGGTATTCAAGGGGAATTGTTTCCAGGATCTTCCACAGATCTAAAAATCTGTGGATACTTAAATCTCATATAAAATGACATAGTGTGTGCATGTAATCTATATATGTACACCCTCCCATATACTTTAAATCATCTCCAGATTACATATAATACCTAATATAATTAAGTGCTATGTAGTTTTTAAAATTTTTAAATTTATTTTTATTTTTTATTTTTATAGACTGCATTTTGATTCATTGTACACAAATGGGATACATCTTTTCATTTCTATGGTTGTGCATTATGTGGATTCATACCATTTGTGTAATCTTATTTCACTTAGCATGAAATTCTCCAATTCCATCCATTTATCTGCAAATGCCATAATATTATTCTTCTTCATGGCTGAATAATATTCCATTGTGTATATATACCACAGTTTCTTTATCCATTCATCTGTTGAAGGGCATCTAGGTTGGTTCCATAATCTAACTATTGTGAATTGAGCTGCTATAAACGTCGATGTGGCTGTGTTACTGTAGTATGCTAATTTTAAGTCCTTTGGGTATAAACCGAGGAGTGGGATAACTGGGTCAAAAGGTGGGTCCATTCCAAGGTTTCTGAGGATTCTCCACACTGCTTTCCAGAGTGGCTGCACCAATTTGCACCTCCATCAGCAATGAACAAGTTTTCCCCCACATCTATTATTGTTTGTGTTCTTAATAATAGCCATTCTAATTGGAGTAAGATGAAATATTAGAGTTGTTTTAATTTGCATTTCTCTAATTACTAGAAGTGTTGAATGCTTTTTCATATATTTATTAATTGTCTGTATATCTTCTTTTGTAAAATGTCTGTCCAGAAATCAAAGCAAGAATCAATACGTGGGATGGATTCAAACTAAAAAGCTTTTAATCAGCAAACGTACAATGAATAATGTAAAAAGAAAGCCTACAGAGTGGGAGAAAATCTTTTCCACATGCACTTCAGATAGATCACTAATCTCCAAAATTTATAAAGAACTTACAAAATTTTACACCAAAAATACAAAGAATCCAATCAATAAATGGGCTAAGGAACTGTAGATATTTTTGTACTGTAATGTTTGGAGAATAATGACAAAGAAAAGTATGTACATTTACAGTTTAGACATAACCATTTAAGGCCTGACTACACAGCACATGATCTATGTTTAGTTGAATATATGAATGCAAAATCTGTGGTTTTGGAGGGTCTACCATATTAACAAATAAAATCTAATAATATAGAAAAGAAATATACATTACAAAATGATATTCTAGCTGTGCAAAACTGTGTCAACATTTGAAGATTAATTAACAATACATCATATAAACAGAATAAAGAAGAAAAATCATATGATCATATCAATAGATGCAGAAAAACCATTTGACAAACCCAGCACCCATGATAAAAACTCTCAGAAAACTACAAATATGGAAAATTCTTCAACTTGATAATCAGAATGTTACAAAATACCTACAGAGAACATCATACCTAACAGTTAGAAATTAGATGCTTTTGTCCTAAGATCAGGAACAAAGAAGGTTAGCATGTACTTTACAACTACCAATATTTAACATTCCACTAAAGTTCTAAGTAATGCAAAAAGACAAGACAAGGAAGTAAAAAGGCATACAGATTGGGAGAAATAAATAAAAAATACCTTTGCTCACAAATGATGTGATTATGAAGACAATTCTAAAGAAAAAACAACTTAAAAAACCTCCTCAAAAGAATAAAATGAATATAACAAGGTTATAAGATTAGTATAAAAATAAACTGGGCTGGGGATATAGCTCAGTTGGTAGAGTGCCTGCCCTCTAAGCACAAGGCCCTGGGTTCAATCCCCAGCACCACAAAACAAAAATAAAACAAAAACCTGATTTCTGGCAATAAATAAGTGGAGTTTGAAAATAAAAACACAATAATACCATTTGTATTAGTGTTTGTGCACACACACACACTACTGAGATACAAACCTGATATGTACAAGACCTATATAAGGGTAACTACAAAACTCTGATGGAAAAAATTAAACAATAAATAAATGAAGAAATATTTCATGTTTAATATTGTTAATAGGTCTCTTCTTCCCAACTGATCAATGCAATTCCAACAAAAATATTAGGAAGTTATTTTTTGGAAATCAACAAATTGATGCTAAGGTGTATATGGAAAAGCATAACTAACACAATATTGAAGGAGCAGAATAAAGTTAAAGGGCTGATAATCCCAGATTTCAGGACTTATTATAAAGCTACAGTAATCAAGACACTGTGGTTTTTGATGAAGAGATAAAAAAGGAATGGAACAAAATAGAGCCCAGAAATGCATCCACATAAATACTGTTAATTAATCTTTGACAATGGAACAAAAGTAATGTAATGGAGAAAAGGTAATATTTTCAAAAATGGTCCTAGACCATTGTGTCTAGATGTGAATTTTTGTGAATTGTACCATTCACAAAAACTAACTCCAAATGCAACATAGCCTTAAATGAAAAATAAAACTCTAAAAAACTCCTAGGAAATAACATAGGAGAAAACCTAGATGTCCATGGGTATGATGTCTTCTTTTTAGATACAAACAAAAAGCATGATCCAGGAAAGAAAGAATTGATAATCTGGATGTTATTAAAAGTGAAACTCGAACTGTGGTATATATACACAATGGAATATTACTCAGCCATAAAGAAGAATAAAATTATGGCATTTGTAGGTAAATGGATGATGTTGGAAACTGTTATGCTAAGTGAGATCAGCCAATCCCCAAAATCCAAAAGCCGAATGGTCTCTCTGATAAATGAATGATGATGCATAATGCGGGGGGGAAGGGTGGCAAGAATGGAGGAAGGATAGATAGCATAGAGGGAAGGGAGGGGTGGGGGCGGGTGGGGGGTAAAAATAATAACAGAATGTGTGACAGATACCATTGCCCTGTGTACATGCATGAACGCACAGATGGTGTGACTCTACTTTGTGTACAACCAGTGAAACAATAGCTGTACTCCATTTGTGTTCAATGAATCAATAAGTAAATTAAAATTAAAAAAAAAAAGTGAAACTTGGGGCTGGGGTTGTGATGCAGTGGGAGAGCGCTTGCCTAGCATGTGTGAGGCACTGGGTTCCATCCTCAGCACCACATAAAAATAAATAAATAAAATAAAGGCATTGTGTCTATCTACAACTAAAAACTATTTTTTAAAGAATGAAACTTACTCTGTGAAAGACTGTGAAGAGAATAAGAAGGCAATTACAGACTAGGAGAAAATATGTGCAAAAGACATATCTGAGCAAGAGATATTATCCAAAATAGACAAAGAACTCTTAAAACTCAACTTTAAGGACCCCCCCACCAAAAGAAAATAAACACAATTAAAAGATAGGTCAAAGACCTTAACACACATCTCATCAAAGAAGATAAACAGATTCAAATAAGGACATGAAAAGATGCTTCACATCATATGTCATTAGGGAAATGCAAATTAAAAAAGCAATAATATACCACTACATACCTATTAGAATCACCAATTTATTCATCCACTTTCTGTTATAACAAAATGCTGGAGGCTGGGTATTTAATAAAGAGAAGAGGTTTATTTGACTCAGATTTGGGGACTGAAAGTCTGAGATCAAATGACTGCCTATGTTTGGCTTCTAGTGAAGGCCTCATGGAGGGTGATATCACAATGGCAAGAGCTTTTATAGAAAAGATCACATGGTGAGACAGGAAGAGGGGGGAGAGAGATAGATATTTGGGGACCAGACTAGGTCGTCGTCTTCTTTTTTTTTAAACAACTTGCTGTCATTAAAACTAACCAAAGTCCCGTGAAAATTATATGAATTCTTTCTGAGGGTCATGCCTCGTAATGACCTAATTATCATCCTCTAGGCCTTGTTTCTTAAAGATTCCATTACTTCTCAACATTGGCATACTGAGGACCAAGCTTCCAGCTCACGAAACTTTGAGGGATACACCCAAATCATATCCAAACCATAGTGACTAACATCTAAATTACCAACATCGCCAAATGCTGGCAAGGTTGTGGAGTAATAGGATGTGAGTGCCTTCATTGCTGGCATAGTGCAAAGTAGTACAGCCACTTTTGAAGATAGTTTAGTGGTTTGTAGCAAAAATCCCATACTTTTACCATAAAGCCCAGCAATCACATTCTTTGGTATTTTTCCAAAGGAGTTGAAAATGTATGCCTACCTATACACATAGCTGTTTATAACATCTTTAATCATAATTTCCAGAACTTGGAAGCAACCAATATATTTTTCATTTGCTAAATGAATAAAGTGTTATATCCAGATGATGGGATTATTTAGCACTAAAACGAAATGAACTATTAATCCATGGAAAAAAGTAAGTGAAAGAAGCCAATATGAAAAGACTACACATTCTATAATTTTAATTATACAACATTTTGGAAGAGACAACTTGGCAATAGAAAAAAGTAGCAGAGTTTAGTTGGGAAGGAGAGATTAATTAGTGGACCACAGAGGATTTATTTTAGGGAAGTGAAACTATTCTATTATGTATGATGCCATAAAGGCAAATGTATGTCATTATACATTCGTCAAAACTTAAAGAATGTACAACACCAGGGAGAACCCCAAGAGTGTCACTGTGCTGTTAATAATTGATAAAAAATCTTTTAGTCTTGTCAAAAAGGAACTGGGCATCTGGGTAGGGAACAGCCAACCTTTTGGGGGTTGCTGGTGGATAGCTGACAAAAGGAAAGAATAAATTTAAATGTCCGGGATGAGGGAATGAAGATATATATTTTGAGAGCCAGTCTAGGGGTTAGTCTAAGACACAGAAGAGGTCTTCAACCGGAACTCCCCATGAGAGTGGCTCGAAGCAGGATGTCCCACACTTGCTTTCCTTTCTTCCTCCTTTTGTTTTCCCAATGTAGTCATCCTAGGCCAATATTTCCAGGTTCTCAGGTTTCATATAATCATCTTTTACTTCTATCTGTCTTTAACATCCTATAGTGACTTATTGTCAGAAATTTTCATCCATGTTAAATGCAAGGAGCCATCCATGGCTTGTAGGAGAACCGAGCGTAGCTTGAGTCATTAACCAGGAATATCTGGCCTCAGGAACTCACAGTTCCTAAGAACTGTTTGAGGATGCTTGAGTCATATGGTTATCCTGTGTTAGCTCACTGCTCAAGTTCAAATACAAGCGTTGGATGTGGGAGTGACCCGCTAAAGTTAAATGGCTTGCTTACCTCCACCCCCACCCTGCTTTTTAGGGAAGAAGCTGCTACTGTACCCTTTTGATCTGTAGTGCTATAAATAAAGCAAGCAGGCTCCTTTCTTTATTAGAGCCAGACCCTTCTGGGTGGCTCAATCAGTCATGTCCCTGCTCTTAAGATAATTTTGTCTTCTGTCCTTATTTCTGATAAATTTCATAGCTTATATTTTGCAGCCAACCCATTTCTCCAACGGGAACCCTTCCCCTCACTCATTCAGGATGTGCGGGGAGAGTTAAACACAGAGTTTCATAACAGATTATGTGCATTATGCAAAATAAATGATTCATGAATTACATCAGTGAATATTATGAAATAAGTAGCTCCAGGGTTTATCCTTTTACTGAAACAATGAACAAACAAGTGGAAATCATCAGAGTCATCTTTGTCAGAACTCTGGAAAACACTAAATGATTTATAGAAACCACATAAAAAATGAATTAAGAAAAAGGCAACTTATAAGTGGTAGGAGAGTGTTGTGATATTTTTACTTGCCCTTGGCCCATTTTCCTTCCCTTCTCAGGAGGGATCTTAAAGATAGCCTGCATTTCCAGTGCAAGTCTCTGGTTTGAAAGGGAGAACTTGTTCTTATTCTCAAGGAATGTGTTTGTATATTTGGATCAATCTCTGTGCTACCTGAAGGACTGATGTAGGCACTTTTTAATTTTTGCCTACCTTAGTGGTTTCAGGCCCCTGCCCTACCCCTGTAGATGGTTTTGTGGAGAGTATTCTTTGAAACTACTGAATGGAAAATGAACAGTATACTGCTTCCTATAAAATGGTTATGAAGCAAACTGTAGATGTACAGATGACTTAGGAGGAAAGACTGGGGAAAGATTTTTTTTTTTGGGGGGGGTAAGTTGGACATTGAGAGGTTCCTCATGCATGGAATTTAGAAAAACACATGCATTCCCACAGGATATATATGCAGACGCTACCTGAGAAGATCCTAAGCTTTCATGTCTAATTGATCTTTAGGCTCAGTAAATGCAGTAAGTGAAGACTAAGATAGAATAATAAAGGACCTGACTAAGCATCAAAGGAATTCTTCAATACTTTTCCAGTGCAAAGATGGGAAGAAATTGTTTTTTGCCCCATCAGGGCAGGTACAAAAGGTATAAAAGAATACTCTATCAACATTTGAACTAACTTAGTTAAAGGAACAGAAACTTCAGAGACCACAGATGACAAATACAGTCTTTACACAAAAAGATTTAGGAAGTCCCCTAACAATTACAACCCACAGCAACCAACAAAAACAAACCCTGAGCATGAAGAAGAGTGTGATTTCTAGACTAATCACACTATAATTTTAAAATGTCCAGTTTTCACAAAAAATTAAAAATCATGGAACTACATAAGCAAGTATGATCCATTCACAGAAAAACTAACAGAAATGGTCTTTGATGAAATGTCAGTGATTTACTGGGAAAAACTTTAAATCACCTGGTTTAATTGTGCTCAAAGAGTTAAAGAGTTAAAGAAAATCATGAATAAAGAACTAAAAGAAGGGGAATAATGTCTCCTAAAATAGTGGATATAAATAAAGATATACAAAATGATAAAAATGAACAAAACTCAAATTCTGAAGCTCAGAATTGTAGTAACTGAAATGAAGGATGCGTTAGAAGCTTAATAGGAGGGTTGAACATGTAGAAAGAAGAATCAGATAACTTTAATAAAGGTCAATTTTTCATGTTCAATTTTAGGAGCACAGAAACAAGGAAATGAAGAAAAACAATGAGAGACTATGAGATCTGTGGAACACCAAGTGCACCAAGTGCACCAACTTACACATAATGGTAGATCCAGGAAAGAAGAGGAGTTGGGGAAGGAGAGAAACAAGGTGAGGGAAGGTGGGGCGGGGGAAAAAGGGAAGGTGGGGAATGGGTAGGAAGGATAAAGGGCTTTTGAAGAAACAATAACACCCCAATTTGGTGTAGCAAGATATCAATGTAGTAAAATTCTTTGGCAATAATTTCCCCCACAGAAGCATCAACTTGTATAGCTATTCATACATAAAACCACCCTCATTACAGAGAGTTACAGAAACCTGACCAGAAATCACAGTACCTGGCTTTAGCATAATAATAATCAGACAACAGTGAAGGAAACACTGAAGGAAAGAGTTGCCTGCATTATCCTTCCCCATCTCTAAATATAGCATGGAGAGAGACACTTCCCACTTGTGGGAGGAAAAGGAAATTAAGAACAGGTTTTAGACTTGGAATACAGTACCAGGGCCACCCTTGTGAAACAGTACCAGGCAGATTCACAGCCTCTGCTGTTAAGGCAGCACAGAAAAAGAAAAAGACTCCATTCTCTGGGAGGTAGGAGAGGGAAGTAAGCATAGGACTTTGTTTTGGAGCTCGGTGCCAGGATGGTGAAACATAACACTGGGTAGTTCCCAGAGCCCATGGATGGAGGCTCTGGACCTGCTCTGATGCCTGCTTCTGACAGAGACAGAAGCCCCAGCAAGACAGACTTGGATTTGAATATCATCATCTGTGGCTGACTGCAGTGGTCTTGGGCTATGAGTACACTATAGCAACCGAAAGGTCATAGCAACATGGGCTTTGGTCCTGCCCCTGTGCTGTGTGTTTTGGTGGGCTGTGGTAGGCTCCAGGAGCAGATCAGAATTATGGGGAATAAAAGAGTGCTCAACTAAAATCAGAGTCAAAAATAGAAAGGTTCACTAGATACTTAAGAGTAACTATACACCAATAATTTTGATTATCTAGAAGAAATAGAAAATGTGAAAAAATCAGTGATGAATATCAAGATTCAATCAGCAATAAAAAGTCTCCCATCAAAGAAAAGCCCAGGAACATATGGTTTCACTATGGAATTCTCCCAAGCACTTACAGAATATCTAATTTCTAAATTATTCCAAAATTTGAAGAGGAAGAAATTCTTCCAAAGTCATTCTGTAAGACCGGCTTTACCCTAGTGCTAAGACCAGACAAGGACACGAGAAAAAAGAAAGATCCCCTGTGCACATAGATGTAAAATCTCAACAAAACACTTAGTAAACTGAGTCTGTCTAATAACACATTAAAAAGATTATTTGCCATGATCAAGTGGGATTCAACCCAGAGATTCAAGAATGATGCAACATACACTAATCAATAAATATAATATACTCCATCATCAGGATGAAGAAAACCAATATGATTATCTCAGTAGATGCAGAAAAAAACATTTGATAAACCTCCCTTCACGATAATACTGAATAAAGTAGGTATAGAAGGAATGTATCTCAGCATAATAAAGACCACATACAACAAGCCCACAGCTAATAATTTACCAGGGAAAAGTTGAAAGCTTCTCTAAGACCTGTAACTAGATAAGGATGCCCATTTTCACTACTTTTATTCACATAGTACTGGAAGTCCTCGCCAGATCAATTGGGTAAGAGAAAGAAATAAAGGACATTCTAATTTGAAAGTGTCAATCCCTCTGTTCTTGTGACAAAATACCTAAGACAGAGAGAGAAAATAGCTGTGGTAAGGCAGGAAATCATGGTGGGGATAGGGTTCATCGTAGGGCAAAATGGATTACCTTAAGGAGGCAGGAGGCAAGAGGCAGGCTAGGAGGTAGGATGGGGCAAGGGGAAAAAGAGGGAGGTAGAGAGAGGGACAGAGATAGACAGATAGAGTCAGGGACAAAATGTATTCCAAAATACACTCCAGGGATCCACCTGTTCCAAGAAATCCCCACCTCCCAAGATTTCTCCCACTATCCAATAGCATCACCAGCTGGGGACCAAGTCTTCAACCCATGAGTCTTTTGAGAAAATTCCAGATCCAAACTGTGACAGAAAGGAAGAAGTTAAACTGTCACTGATATCAGATGACTTTTCTTTGTGTGTGTAGAAATCCCCATTCTACCAAAACCTACTAGAATTATTAAAGTCAGAAAAGTTGTAGGATATACATTCAACACACATGAATCAGTAACATTTCTGAAGGTTAATAGTCAATTATCTGAAAAAGAAATCAAGGAAGCAATTTTCTTTACAGTAGCTACAAAAAATTAAAATACATAGGAATAAATTTTACCAAAGAGTTGAAAGATTTCTACAAAGAAATCTATGAAACATTGATGAAAGAAAATGAAGACACAAAATGAATGGAAGGACATTCCATATTAGTGGTTTGGAAGAATCAATGTTGTTGAAATGTTTATCCACATTTCAACCTGAAGTAATCCACAGGTTCAGGGCAACCCTTTTCAAAATTCCAATGACAATATTCACAGAAATAGAAAAAAATAGTTTTAAAATTCATATGAAATAACAAAAACTCCAAATAGCTAAGGCAATCTTAAGCAAAAAGAACAAAGCAGGTAATACTATACTACTTGATTTAAAACTATACTACAAGCTGGGCATGGTGGAACATGCCTGTAATCCCAGCTACTCTGGAGGTTGGAGCAGGAGATTACAAATTTGAGGCCAGCCTCAGCAACTTAGTGAGGTCCCTAAGCAACTTAGAAAGACTGTTTCAAAATAAAAACTAGTAAGGGTTGAGTTCAATTTCCAGTATCCCAAAATAGAAATAAAATGATTACAAACCTGTAGTATTAAAAATGGAATGGTATTGACATAAAACAGACATATATACCAATGGAACAGAATAGAGTACCTAAAAGTAAAACCACGAATCTATTGCCAATTGATCTTTGACAAAGGTGTGAAGAACATGCACTGAGGAAAAGGATAACCTCTTCAATAGAAGGTGCTTGGAAAAGTGGATATGTATATGCAGAAGAATTGAACTAGACCCCTATCTCTCACTGCATACAAAACTCATATCAAAATGAATCGAACACAAATTTAATATCTAAAACTATGAAGCTACTAGGACAAGACAAGGGAATTGTCAAGGGTTTTAAAAATAAGACCCTCAGCTTCCGGGAAAAAGACGACTCCCTCTAACTTGTGCCCCGGACTCGCGGGAGGCCAACCCTAACCCCCCGGAGAATGTTCTAGCTGCCCCGCGGTTTCGAGTCCCAAGCTCTCGAGGACTTGTGGCAGCGGAGTTCGGCGGAGTTGGGGGAGATGTTGAAGCGCCAGGAGAGACTTTTGCGCCACGAAAAATTCACTTGCAGATTGCCCGACAAAGGTAAAAAGATCTTAGACACTGTCGCCAAACTGATAGCTGCGGTTGCAGAGCGTGAAGAGGTTAGAAGAAAACGTGAACTGTTTCATTCTGCTAGTTTGTTCTGTCAGCTAAGGCAAAAAGTAATTGCAAGGGTTGATGTGGATGTCGAAAAGGCCCAGAGTCCTGACCGAATACTTGATACTTCAGCACTAGTTCCTGGCTGTTCCTTTGTAGGTAACACCAAATCATCTAACACAACCTCGGAAAAACAGGGACTTGTGCATTCCACTCGCTGAGGCTACGAAGAGATTCCAGAGATTGAGTACACAGTGAACAACGGTCCAGCTTCCCACAACGGAGCCAGGGGACCTGCCTCACCTGAAGCTCGAGAGCATCTCCCTCAGCATTGTGTTTCAAGTCAAGCAGAAGATATTTCCAGCAGTTTTGACAACCTGTTTATTGATAAGTTCCAAAGGTTCACGGTTGGAGACCAAGTGCAAGACTCCGAAGAAAACACAAGTGCTGAGAACTTGGTGGGCCTTCGTGGAAGGACTCCTAAGAAGACCCATTACATGAATTGCTAGAAATGCGAGCCAAAACCCATGCCCCCACCACATAAATTTAAAACCAGTGTTTTACCATCACAACAGAATGACTCACCTGATCACTCTTAGAGAGGAGAGTCTTCGGTTTCCTCAGCAAAGTAGAGACGCAGGGACAAGCAGCATCTCCATGACATCACAGCAGCACCACTCCTGCCACTTCACCATCTGCCTGCACAGCTGCTTTCCATAGAAGACTCTTTGGCACTTCAGAAACAGAAACAGAATTATGAGGAGGTGCAAGCAAAGCTCGCAACACAAAAATTAGCTGAAAGACTGAATATTAAAATGCAGAGTTATAATCCAGAAAGGGAGTCTTCAGGGAAGTACTGAGAAGTAAGGGACGAAGATGACGATCAGTCCTCTGATGATGAATTATGAAGATGGACATTGAGATTATCTCCTAAATCTTTGACTTTAGAGAAGTCATTATCTTTCATCAGACTTCCTAACAAGTATCAAGATTGGTGTCAGACATTGTTGAGGAAAAAAAACTTTATAAAGTTACAAAAACGTCACTACAAAAAATAAAGCTTAGTTTGTCTTTCAGAAGGTGATCTTCATGTGTTTGAAAAGTTTAATATTTCAATATTGTGTTTAACCACATTGTGTTAAAGTTTTGCTGTATGTCATGCATTGGTCTGATATTTTAGTATGTAGTAGAATATTTTTTTTTCTTCTAAGTCAAATGGAAGTAGATAACTTTGCCTTTTTCCATATTCTTACCTCTACCAAATGGCATTTATTATGTCTTTCAATGAAACACTTAGTTGTCCCAGACACCTGAAATAAATTAGGAAGAGAAAGTTCCCTGCTTTTTTGAGCAATGAAGGGAGCAGTCCAAAGCACTGTGTGTATGCTTACATGGAATTACTGAGATCTAGGATGTGAATTACCTTGAAAGACACAAAAAATTGCTTTACAAATGTGTGTTTTATTCTCTTATCTTCCCTTAGGAAGATTATCATCTTTCCTCTGATGAGGAGTAAGAAATACTTTGAGGAGATGCTGGAGGGCAGAGGGTTTTCTAGATGACCAGATTTGCTTGGAGTAACTTGTGGTATAGGAAAAGCAGATTGAGAGCTAAGTGAAAGAAGTAGCTGTTCTCATGCTTCACCTGACAGGAGTTCATTGCTCTAACAGATGAGGTTCATGTATAGCACATTCGTATTTGGTAAGAAAACCAGTTATTTTTTCAAAGTTATAATTGAATTGTCAGTATATTGCTTCCCCCACTACCTAAAAGAGGCATATATAGGCTGCAGAAACCTCAATCTCCTATGTATACATGTTCCTGTCATTTAAAATGATCATGGTTGTCTCCAGAGAAATTGTTATTGAAAAAAGTCCTTGTCTAATGTGGAGCCTTTAAAAGTATTGAACAGAAAAATAAAATATTAATTAGAGCAACTTAAAAAAATAAGACCTTCAAAATACATAAAACAAAAGCAAAAATGGACCAATGGAACTATATCAAACTAAAAAGCTTCTGTACTGCAAAAGAAATAATCAACAGAGTGAAGGGACAACTTCCAGAATGGGGAAAACATTTGCAAATTATGTTTGTGGCAAGGGGTTAACATCAGGAATAGAAAAGGAACTCAAAAAACTCAATAGAAATGTAAATAATCAGATTAAAAATGAGCAATAGACCTAAATAGATATTTCCCAAAAGAATAAGAAAAAAATGGCCAAGGGGTACATGGAAAAAACTGCTCAACATGACTTATCATCAGGGAAATGCAAATCAAATCCACAGTGATACATCATCTCATTCCAGTTAGAGTGGCTCGTATTTTTTAATTTTTAAAATATTTTTAGTTGTAGATGGACACAATACCTTTATTTTATTTATTTTTATGTGGTGCTGAGGATTGAACCCAGGGCCTCACATGTGTGAGGTAAGGGCTCTACCTCTGAGCTAGGGCCTAGCCCCTAGAGTGGCTCTTATTGAAAAGATGAAGGTAACAAACACTAGCAAGGATGTGGAAAATATAAAGCATTTTCACACTGTTATTGAGAGTCTAAATTAGTACAGCCATAAGGAAAATAGTATGTACATTCCTCAGAAAATTTGAATTCTGTTATGACCCCATAATCCCTCTTCTATGTATATATCCAAAGGAAAAAAAATAGTAAATTGAAGAGACATTTGTACTTCATGTTTATTGAAGTACTATCCAAAATTAACAAGAAATGGAAACAACCTAAGAGTTCATCAAGGGGTTGATGGGTAAAGAAAACGTTGTACACACACATAATGGAATACTATTCAACCATGAAATCCTGTCATTTTTAATCACCTGGATGGAAATGTAAGACATTATTTTAAGTAAAAGATGCCAGTCACAAAAAGACAAATGCCACATAATTTCACACACATGTGGACTCCAAAATGGTTACTCCTACAGAAGTTGAAAATAGAATAATGGCTAGTGAGGCTAGGAAATATAGAGCAAAGGGAGGAATGTGTAAAGATTCATCAATTGGTACTAAATTACAGTTAGAAAAGAGAAATGTATTCTGGTGTTCTATTGCACAGTAGGGTGACTAGATCATGCTAATGTACTGTGTATTTCAGATCAGTGGGAAGAAGCAATTATGGATATTTTCCCCAGAGAGAAATGATAACTGTTTGAGGAGATAGCTATCCTCACCCTAATTTGAATATTAAATGATATATACACTTATTGAAATATCACTTGATACTTCACTATATGCACAAGTTTTATGTGTCAATTAAAAAATATAATTAACACAGGTAAACATTTGTAGAATTTGATAAGAGACACAAATCTACATTTTTAGGGTGCCCAGCAAACTCAAAGAAAGGCAAACGTAGGAGATCCACACTGGGACACATTTTAATCCAACTTTCTAAAGCCAAAATTAAAGTCATAATCTTGAAAGCAACAAGAAAGAAGCAATTGGTACAAAGAAGCCTCAATAAGAATAGGAGCTGTTTTCCTAGAAATCATGTGGGCTTGACACATTTAAAATAGGAAAAGAAAAACATTGTATTCTAACAACCTTATATCTGACAAAACTATCTTCCAAACATCTGGCAATTTAAAATATTCCCAGATAAATGAATAGTGATGGAGATCATCACCAGGAGACTTACCTCACAAGAAATATAGAGTGAGTTCTTTAGGTGGAAATGAAGGACACTAGAGAGTAACTTACAGGACATGTAATGAAATGAAGAACATGGGTAATGGTAACTATGAAAATACAAACCTTGATGTTATATTTCTGGTTTGTGACTCTTATCACTTCGAATATGATTGAAAGGACATATGCATAAAATGTTAATCATAAATCTATGTTAATGGGCCTATAATTTGTAAAGATGTAATTTTTGACAACACCACATAAGTGAGAGGAATGGAGAAGTATAGGAGTAGATATTTGTGTTATCTCTATCTCTGTTGTTTATTTATATAAAACCAATAGCAAAGTGGTGGATGTAGGTTCTTTATCTGTGATTAATATAAAAGTATTGAAGGAAACAATTAAGTTTTACCATAATGGTTGGAGATTTCAGTGCCCCACCTTCTTTTTCATTACATTTTTAATTGATGTATTATAGTTGTACATTATCATGGGATTTATTGTTACGTACTTGTACATGCATACAATATAACAATATAGTTTGGCCAGTATCACTCTCCAGCACTTACCCCTTTCTTACCTAACTCCCACCCCTTGGTCCTTTCTGTCTACTGATCCCCCTTTGATTTTCATGAGATTCACCTTTCATCTTTTTCTCCTTTTTTTCTCTTTAGCCTCCTCATAAGAGAAAAAACATAGACCCCTTGACCTTCTGAATTGGATTTACTTCATTTAACACAATGGTCTCAAGTTCCATCATTTTTCTGCAAATGACATAATTTTATTTTTCTTTATGGCTGAATAAAACTCCATTGTGAATATCTATACCACCTTGTCTTTATCCATTTATCCATTGATGAATACCTACCTAGGCTGGTTCCATAGTTTAGCTATCGTGAATTGTGCTGCTATAAACATGGGTATGCTTGTATCATTGTAGTATGATGACTTTAATTCTTTAGGATAAATACTGAAGAGTGGTATAACTGGGTCATATGGTGGTACCATGCCTAGTCTTTTGAACCTCCATACTGGTTCCATAAGTGGTTATACTAATTTACAATCCCACCAACAGTGTTAGTGTAAAAGCATTCCTTTATTCTCCACATCCTCTCAGCATTTATTATTATTTGTATCCTTTTTTAAAAAATATTTTTTACATGTTGACAGACCTTTATTTTATTCATTTCTTTGTATGTGGTACCGAGAATTGAACCCAGTGCCTCACACATGCTAGGCAAGCACTCTACCACTCAGCCACAACCCCAGTCCTTTATTTGTGTTCTTGATAACTGCCATTCTGACTTGTAAAAGATGAAAACTCAATGTAGTGTTGATTTGCATTTCCCTAATTGTAATTATCTTGAACGTTCTTTCATCTGTTTGTTGGTTGTTTGCATTTCTTCTTTTGAGAAGTGTGTTTAATTCATTTGCCCGTTTATTAATTGGATTACTTGGTTTTTGGTGTGAAGTTTTTGATTTTTTTATGTATCCTATATATTAATCCTCTGTCAGAACCCCACTTTCTTTGCAATTAGATAGAAGTTTAATAAGGAAATAGAGGACTTAACTAGCACTAAAAACCAAGACCTGACACATATGTACACAGCATTCCACCCAAAGACCACAAAATATACATTCTTCTAGGGGACACATGAAACATTCCAAATTAATAAAGGAACAAGTAAAAGTATTCTGAATAATTTTTATATAATGTAAAAATTGAGAATTAAAATTGGAGCTGATTTAATATAATATGTAGTGTTGTATGGATGAGGACAATGTGTGTGGTAGTGGTGGTGAGAGTGAATATATGCAAAATCAGTAGAAAATTATTGTTTAATGTGTCAAGTAACAGTGGAGGGTAATCATGACATACACAAAACAGGATAATTATAACATAAATAATGGGATGATAATATGAAAGAAATCTCAATATCACAAAGGTGGGAAAGAAAAAATCTAAACAAAACAAGAAATCATGGATTCACATAAAATGAAATGGCAGAAACAAGAATTCCATTTCTAGCTATATGCCAATATGCACACACATACCTCAAGACACACCCATGAGAATGTTTATGGAAGTATTATTCACAAAAGTTTCAAGTTGCAAACAATCTAAATATCCATCCACAACCAAATGGCAAATAAATTGTAGCATATTCATACAAGTAAATACAAATGTAACAATGAAAACAAACATCACAGCTATGTACAACAATGTGGATTAATCTCAGAACGTTAAATGGTGAGAAGAAAGCCAAATACAAAAGAATACAAATTGTATGCTTCCACATAGAAAGAGGTAAACATCTGGCAAAGAAATAATATTCCCATCTTCTCAGTGTCTCAGGTCCCAAAGATAATCATCTTTGACTTTTCTCTTTCCTTCACTCCCTACAACCAGACATCACATATTCATAATTTTACATCTAAAATTATTTGCACACATTTATTGATCTCCTCCTAAGTGATTTTGTTAGACAATGAGGTTGGAGAAATAAATAAGAAAAGATCTAAGAGTTTTGCTTGAAACTATAGTTTAGCAGCATAGAGAGGATGTTATGGTTGCAGGGAAAAAAATCATATAAAACTAACATTAGTTGAGGCTCTTCTCACCTTTGGCAATCTCATTTTATGATTCTAGAGAGTAGATAAACCATCTGGTCAGACATTTCTCTCTTTTCAATATTTTGATCTTCATATTTAAGAATATAATTGATGTTCATCTTTATATCTTCCCTCTGGTCCCTAAGGAAGAAATGTCCCTAACCTCCTGGCAAAACTAACTCTGTGTCCTCTAAATCCTGTTCCTATTTCTTTTGGGGTATTATTTTCTGTAGCTGGAGTTTAAGATATCTTGAACACCTTGCTTTCTGTTGCTGCACTTTGGACAAGAAAACATGCTCAAGTCTTTCCAGTTTATTTAAATGCAGATTGGGTCTTAACTGTAAGTTGTTGTTGTTGTTGTTTTTTTTTTTTTTTTTTTTAACCTTCTTTATATGTCCTTTATTGCCAGATTTTTCAAAGAAATATTTGAAATGAACATATCTGTCTCCATGTTTGTTGACAGAATGAATTGGTGAATGTTGGTGAATGTATATTGTCTACTTCTCATTATTTTAATTAGTTTCACTTTGGCTCTCACCTTTTTCTAGAAAAAGTTCCCTAATAAATCTGATACATACATTTAAATTGCCAAGTGAGGATGTCTTTCCAAACTCATTGTAGGGAACTTTCTTTTTTTTTTTTTTAATTTTTTTCATCAGTTGTTGATGAACCTTCATTTATTGTATGCAGTGCTGAGAATTGAACCAGGTGCCTCTCCCATGCTAGGCAAGTTCTCTACCGCTGAGCCACAATACCAGCCCTGTAGGGAATTTTCTTTGTTCTCTATCTCTCCTTTCTCAGTGTCCAGCAGGATAGTGTGACTTTGAAGCAAAGCTGATCACACAAGTAATATGGATTAGAGATTTAGCAAAGAGATGCAAGAAGTTCCAGAATCTATTCTATACATACTTATTGAGGGATTTCAGTGTGCTGGGAAATAGTCTGTGTGCTGTAGGTTGTCTAATCAATAAGACATATGAGATTCCTGTCCTTATGGAGTTTACATTTTCTTAGGGGAAGCAGAGCATGAATAAAAACATGGATAAGTAACATGATTTCAGAATATTTTAAGTGTTAAGAAAGGAATAAGCACATAGTGGGCTATGAAGTAGCTGAGGACAGCTTTAGATTGTATGATAAGGGAGTACAGCTTTAAGGAGTTGTGACTCTGCCGCTAAAAATCATGGGATGCTTTAGGCTCTTCTTGCTTTTTCTATTTTCTGTTAAGTTTTAATTTGCCTCTGTATCTCCTGAGATCTTACTATTTATTTGGATTTGGAGCTGCTCTGTGGACTTGAATTAATTATGAAGAACAATTTATTCAGTTTGAAACATATCCTAAATTCCTGGTTCTAGCCATTGGCTAAATTTTTTCTAGGAAATTTTTTGATGGGGAAAATCGATCAAAGGTTTTTTTGTTTGTTTGTTTGTTTTGTACTGGAGACTGAACCTAGGGATGCTTGACCTCTGGGCTACAGTCCCAGCCTTTTTATTTTTGAGACAAGGCCCTGCTAAGTTGCAAGGCTGTCCTTCAACTTGCAATCCTCCTGCCTCAGCTTCCCAAGTAGCTGGGATTACAGGCTTGGACCACCACACCCAGAAATCCAACCAGTTTTGATGGGGAAATGGTGAAGTGGGCAACTTTTATGTCTCAGGACCCTGATTTTCCTAGTTCTTCCATTATAATTATGCTCCTTTTGAACATCTATTATATAATGCATTGTACTGTATACAAGTAGCCCTTGAACCTATTTTCTCTCTCCTTTTTGTAGTTCATATTTCAAACTGCATTCTGAAAATAATATTTAAATCATCCATTTTTTTTACAAAAAATTGAAAATGGTAAACATATACTTATGATAAAATCCAAATTACTTGGCCCTCATATTCAAGGTCCCTCATGAATCAGCAGCATCTAACCTCTATAATTATTTTTATAACCATTCTCTTTCCTTTTCTTACCATCTAGTTCCTTCTCTGGGACCCTTAGAAGCCACCCTCAACTATTTTCCCTCCACCTCAAGGTATTCCTTGACCCTGCCTATTATATTTCCTGAGCCCTTCCTCACCTTCTCCGCCTGGGGCTCTGTACTCCTAGCTCAGTTCAAGTTCCTATTTATTTGTGAAGACTTTCATAAATCTTCCAGGTCAAATTAATGGTTTCCCTTCAGGACTTGCAATAATCACACTTGCTACTCACGAGTCACATTAACCATGTTATGCTTTACCTGAGCCTTTTGTTCCTAGAAAACAGGGATAATTGAAAAAAAAATCCCATTCATCCTTTTATTTTTTTGAAAAAAGGGCTTACTGAAATGAGTCTCATATGACTTAGCTAAAACTCATGTCTTCTACTTCTTCTTTTTGGACAGTGCAGACACAGACCCTTTAAATTCTTATTCTTTGTCCCATGAAAGATTAACTGAGGGGCATCCACATATCAGTAGAAACAAAGTATTTGTTAACCAGACCACACATTAGTTAAGCTCCTCTTCCTCCGTTCTCCTGAAGTCTGACCTCCCCTCCCCTTGAGGCAGTACATAGCATCCTCCTCCGTCCTATACAGAACTAATAGGTAAATGAACCCTCACAAAAATCTGCTGACCTCAGAGAAACATTCCTTCATTATTCCACTATATTCATACCAGGCCTTTTCTAGCTTTGTTGACCCTTCCCCATAAAAGAAAAGACTTTTCTGCTTGGCCTCTGAGATGTCTGTAGCTCTTGAAGTTGGATTTTTCTCCCTATTGCAGTAGTCCCCTACTCTTGTTGCAATAATCCCTCCAAATTAGGTCTCTCTATACTTAAGTCTGAGGTTGTCTTTATTTGATAATACAGATTACCAACTTGTTTTTTGACTGTTGGGAGTATGTACTCCCTCTTCTCCCAGATGTTCTTGGCATGTTTTAATCTCCTTGTTTATTTGACTGTTCCCTATGACTATTTCCTTTGATTTCTGTTTCTTTTTTAGTCTTTGTGTCTGTTGTATCTCTGTCTATCCCATTTCCCACCTTCTTATTCACCTACTTGTCTCCTTGAGGGCAAGTTCCTGTCTTCAGGCTGCTCCAGACAGACCTACATGGAGAGTAGGTTCCTTCCCCAAAGCCGAAAGGCTGCTGATGCACAGCTTGAGCTTGGGCTTTGACTCCTTATGTGAGAGAGGGGTGTGAATTCATTCTCAGAGTAGGAAATGAAAGACTAGGTTCACATTTATGAAAAATCTTATCATGATATATTTTGTATTGTTATGGTTCAGGGTTTAAAAATTACCAAAAAACTAAAGTACACTCATGACAAGAACCTCCATAAACCTAACCGATCAAAATCAAACAACTCAAAGTTCAGGCAATAAAGATAACTTCACAGTATTTGGGTCCAATTTCATAATCTTTGTTTAGCATGGCAGTTAAAGACAGTAGTTTCCTATAAAATGGCCTGATTTAGAGGCATAAGTTTGTGTAGTTATCCTAGCAACATGAATCATAGTAACCTGGAAATCTATTAAAGAAACATAAATATTAGAAAGTCTTGGAATGGTCAAGTTTGTCATCTACTATTCAGGATACCTGCAAACCAACTGTTAGCTATTCCTATAAATATATCATAAGTCCCTTCCCCCTTAGAATTTTCCTTAATGTATTTGGGTCAGTGTCTAGAGAAACACCATTACCAACCATGTTTAAATTAAGTTTTCTGTAGTGATCAATTCAGAGGCAAGAGAAGTGCAACATTCAGCTTTGTTCAGCACTATATACAAACCTCCAAAATGGGCAACAAGGAGATCTAAAGCTAAAGTTGTGTGACATTCCATTGAATATTTTTCTGTTCTCATCCACCATTCAGAGAGTGACTTCTACTTGTGTGAACCCCTGGGAGGTCTGATTAGCTATGAAATTCAAGATTTTTCTCAATTGAAAGATTAACTTCGAATTCCATACAACCTGGACCCCACTACTGGCAAGAGTGAACACTCAGAAACCCTTTCTCAGTGGACATTTTCTTATCTTCATCTATTTTGAACTTGGTATTAATTTCAGTTGTTGAACACTTTGGCCATTGATTATGGAAAGTATTATGGGAACTTTCAGAGAAAGCTATTCTCAATTCAGGCCCAAATAGCAAGATTGGAACTCATGAGGTAGAATAAAAAAATTTTCCATAGACCCAACATAGTGACTGAGAAACAGGGCCACCTAGCGGCAGTTGAGCAGAGTTCATTTAAATTTGTTCACCCATAAGTCTTATTTAGCTTCTGAACAAGGTTCAGTAGGAAACAGACTTTTTTTTGTGGACCCTTTAAAGCATGATGTGAGGGTGCAGAATCACATTGATGGAAATAGATATTTCTGTATTTACTCCAGTGACATCATACAAGCAATTACCCACACCTACACACATAGTCCCACAGGATGACTGGAAGCACAATGTACCTTTTGCAGGCATCACTAATATAGTTATATACTTGGTAGTGATTACGGTACTTTAAAATCAAATTAAAATACATTAAAAAGTTTATTTTATTCTTTTCTCATTTTTTGAGTAGACACATAAATATATATCTCTTCGTGAGCTACCATGTAATGTTTCACACATGTATACATTGTGTAATGTTCAAATCAGAATAAATATGTATCATTTTTTTCTAGTGAAAACATTCAAAATAATTTCTTACAGAAATTTTGAAATGTACAGCACATTATCATTCTATAGTTACCCTACTGTGTAATAGCACACCAGAATTTCTCACTCCTACCTAAGTGTAATGTAGTAACTGTTGATCAACCTTTTCTCATCCCTCTCTCACCCTCTACATTCCCTAGACTCTGGTTGCCATACTCTACTCTCAACTTCTAGAAATGAGGTCAAATTTTTAAGATTCCACACGTGAGTGAGATCTTGTAGTATCTGTCTTTCTGTGCCTGGCTTATGTCACTTAGCAATATCTTGTTGTTGTCATGAATGGCATCCATGTTGTCACAAATGACAGGATTTCCTCCTTTATTTGTGGCTTAAGAGTATTCCATTTTTCACCATCCTAGGTGCCTTTCAACAGGTGAATGGGTAAAACAAATGTGGTATATATACACAATGGAATATTACTCAGCCATCAAGAAGAATGAAATCATGGCATTCCCTGTAAATGGATGGAACTGAAGACTATCATGCTAAGTGAAATAAGCCAATCCCCAAAAGCCAAAGGCTGAATGTTCTCTCTGATATGTGAATGCTAACACACAATAAGGGGTCGGGGAGAGAAGAATAGAAGTTTACTGGATTAGACAAAGGGGAATGAAGGGAAGGGAGGGGTGACAGGAATAGGAAAGACAGTAGAATAAATCAGACATAATTTTCTTATATTCATATATGAATACATGACCAGTGTAACTTCTTATCATGAATGGGAAGTTATACTCCATGTATGGATAGTATGTCAAAATATACTCTATTGTCATGTATATCTAAAAAGATCAAATTAAAAAGTATTCCATTTTGTATGTATACCACATTTTGTTTTTTAAAACACATTTTCTTTATAAACTCATCTTTGATGGACCCGTAGTTGATTCTACTTCTTGGCTGTTGTGAATACTGTTGTAATAAACATGGAAATGCATGTCTTTTCAACATACTAATTTCATTTTCTTTGGATATATACTCAGTAGTGGGATTGCTGGACCATATGCTAGTTCTGTTTATAATATTTTGAGGAACATTCATACTGTTCACTATAATGACTACACTAGTTTTCATTCCCACCAACAGTGTATAAGAGTTCCTCTTCCCCATACTCTAGCCAACATTTGATATTTTTGTCTTCTTAATAATGGCCCATTATTAACAGAGTGAGGTGATATCTTGTGCTTTTGGTTTGCATTTACCTACTGATTAGTGATGTTGAGCATTGTTTTCATTTAACTGTTGGCCATTTGTATTTCTTTTGGGAAATGTCTATTTAGGTTTATGGCCTATTTTTATTTATATTTCTGCTTGAGTTTTTTGAATTCCTTATATATTCTGAATACTAACTCCTTATCAGATATGTAGTTTTTAAATATTTTCTCCATGCTCCATGTGATCTCTGCACTCTGCTGATTGTTTTGCAGAAGCTTTTTAGTTTAATATAATTCCGTTTGTCTATTTTCACTTCGTTTCCTATATTTTTAGGTTCTTATCCAGAAAATCCTTACCCATTCCAACATCCTGAAGCATTTTACCCTGTTTTCTTCTAATAGTTTTATAGTTTTGGGTCTTACCTTTGAGTCCAATACATTTTGAGTTGATTTTTTAATATAATGAGATATAAGGGTCTAGTTTTATTCTTCTACATGTGGATATCCAATATTCCCAGTACCATTTATTAAACAGACTGTCCTTTTCCCAATGCATGTTCTTAATACCTTTGCTGAAGATCAGTTGGCTACAGATGTGTGGGTTCACTTCTAGGTTTTCTATTCTGTTCCATTGATCTGTATGTCTGTTTTTATGCCAAAATCATGTTGTTTTGGTTATTATTGAATTGTAGTATATTTTGAAGTCAGGTAGTGTGACGCCTCCAGCTTTGTTCTTTTGCTCATGATGTGTTTGACTCTTGTGGTTACATATGAATTTTAGAATTTTTTTTCCATTTATTTGAAGAACACCATTAGTATCTTGATTGGGGTTGCATTGAACCCATGGATAATTTGGGGTAGGATGATGTTTTAGTTAGCTTTTTTGATGCTGTGACCCAAAGACCTGAGAAGAACAATTTTAGAGGAGGAAAGTTTATTCTTTTTTTACAGTTTCAGAGGTTTCAGTTCATAGACTGCCAACTCCATTCTTTGAGGTCAAGGTGAGGCAGAATGTCATGCCAGAAGGGTGTGGTGGAGGAAAGTGGTTTAGGATGTGATAAGCAGGGAGAGTTTTGTTAAACAAAGGTAAAATATACACCCCAAAGGCACTCCCCTAATAACCTACCTCCTCCAGTCACACCCCACCTGCTACAGTTACCACCCAATTAATCAGGGGTTTCACACACTGATTAGATTAAAACTCTGAAAACCCAATGATTTATCCTTTAAACTTTTGTGCATTTTCTTACACATGAGGTTTTGGGACAGAGACACATCACATCTAAACCATAGTATATGGTTCTTTTTGATGAAATTATTTATTTATTTATTTATTTGTTTGTTTATTTATTTATTTGTTTATTTATTCATTTGCTTTTATTAGTGCTTTATAGTTTTACATAATTGTTGGGTTCATTTTGACAAAATCATACATGAATGGAGATCGATATACTCCCTTTTAGTCCCTGGTGCTCCACCTTTCCCCCTATACTTCCTCACCCTATTCTACTGGTCTTCCTTTCACTCAATTATTTATTGATTTTTAATTGGTGAATTACAGATACACATAAAGGTAGAATTTACTGTATATATTTATACATGAACATAGAGTGATTTTATTAAATTCATTCCTCATTTTCTCCCTCTTCCCATTCCTCTCCCTCCCCTCAATCTTCTTTTCCTGCACCACTGATATCTTAATGGTAACTGATTAACCCCCTCTTTCCCATTTTTCTCTAATTTTGCTCTAGATTCTACATATGAGAGAAAACATTTGACCCTTGATTTTCTGAGTATGGCTTATTTCATTTAGCATGATATTTTTATACCATAATTTCATTCTTTATGGATAAGTAAAACTTTATTGCTCAAAAAAGGAGACACAAATGGTCAACAAATATATAAAAAATGTTCAACATCTCTAGCAATCAGGAAAATGCAAATCAAAACTACACTGTTTTGGTTTCACTCCATATAGAATGGCAGTTATCAAGAATACGAATAATAAATGCTGGTGATGATGTGGGGGAAACGGGTACACTCATATATTGTTGGTGGGACTATAAATTAGTACAACTACTCTGAAAAGCAGTATGGAGATTCCACAAAAAACTTGGAGTGAAACTACCATATGACACAGCTATCCAACTCCTTGATATTTTTTCAAAAGAACTAAAATCAGCATGCTACAGTGATACAGCCACCTCAATGTTGGTGGTAGCACAATTCACAACAGCCAAATTATGAAACTGGCCCAGATGCCCATCAATAGGTTAATGGGTTAAGAAAGTGTGGTATATATACATAATAGAGTGTTACTCCATATAGCATATTAATTTCAAATCATAGACTTGGGTGTCTTTCCATATTTTCTGTGTTCTCTTCAATCTCTTTCATTAATGATTTATATATATTTTTTAATCATAGAGGTCTTTTACTTTCTTGGTTAAATTTATTTTTTAGGTGTTCTTTTGTGGCTATTGTGAATGGATATTTTTTCATGATTTCTTTTTCAGTATCTTATTGATATACAAAAATTCCACTGAATTTTGTAGGTTTTCCTTGGAGGAAATGCTCTGCTTTTCCCCATTCAGTATAATGATTGTTATTTGCATTTGTTACATGTAGGTTTTATCATGTGATATGTTCCTTCTAAATTTTTTTAGTTCAGAATTTTTCTCAAGAGTGGTGTTGAATTTTATCAAGTGCTTTTTCTGTATCTATTGAGATAATCATATGATTTTTGTCTTCTTTTTTTGATGTGATACATTATATTTATTGATTTGCACATGTACCATCTTTGAATTTTTGGGATAAATCCAAGTTGATCACGATTAATCTTTTTGACATGGTTTTGCATTTGATTTGATATTATTTTTGATAATTTTTGCATCTACGTTCATTAGAGATATTGGTTTATAGTTTTACCTCTCTCTCCACCCCCCCCTCCATTTGGTTTTGGTATCAGGGTAATGCTAACCTCATAGAATGATGTTGAAAGAATTCTCTCTCTTTTGATTTTTTTGGGAATAGTTTGAGAAGAAAAGATAAAAGTTTTTGTAGAATTCAGTAGTGAAGCCATCTCATCCTGGAATTTTGTTGTTGTTGTTGTCGGGAGGCTATACTACTGATGCAATCTTATGCCTTATTTTTGGTTTAAGTTTTCTGCATGTCTATGATTCAGTATTGGTATTTTATATGTGCCCAGAAGTTTACTTATTCTTCTAGGTTTTCCAATTTGTTAGTGTATATTAGTTTATAATAGTCTCTAGTGATCCTTTATATTTTTTTGTGGTATCATTTTAAAATGTCTAATTTTATTTGTTTATGTTTTCTCTCCTTTTTAGTTAAAGGTTTGTTAATTTTATCTTTTCAAGGAACCAATTTTTCATTTTATTGCTCTCTTGTATTTTTCATCTCTATTTCATTTATTTCTGCTCTGATACTTTTTTCTGTCTTTCCTTCTACTTTTTTTCTTTTTCTTTTCTTTTTTATAGTTCTGGGGATTAAACCCAGGAATTTATGCATTCTAAGCAAGCACACTGCAATGAGGGGTCTGTATGTCCAGACCCCCCCCCCTTTTTTTTTTATTTTTGGGGGGACTTTTCTTTTGCTTTTCTTGGTCTTTGGGGTACATCATTTTGTATTTTATTTGAAATCCATTATTTTGATGCAGGCATTTATTGCTATAACCTTCCCTGTTATTACTGATTTTTTGTGTGTGCCCTAGGTTTTAGTATGTTATATTTCCATTTTCATTTGTTTCAAGAAAATTTTTTATTTCCCTTTTGATTTCTGCAATGACCCATTGCTTATTCAGTAGTATGTTGTGAAGTCTCCATGAATTGTCAGTGTGTTGCCAATTATATATGGCCTTTAGTCCAGAGACAAGGATCAGACCTTTACCTCTCTCCTAGTTGTCTCACATCCAAGAGCTAATAGACCGCTTAGAGAGAGCCTTGGGCTCTGCTTTCATTACATTTCCTAATAGGAGAGGCTTGTCTTTGTCTCTTTTTTGGAGTAGTTGTACACTCTCCCTTTCTGACTGTTTCCCTTTTCTTTCTTTTATTGAGATGTAATGACTGAAACCTCTTGTGTTTTAGCATTTATTCTCATAACTGCATCAGGATGGCATTAGGCTGTTTATCTATTTTCCTTGCATTCACTTCTGCTTCTAGTAAACCTACCCACACCTCTTTACAGGAGATTTGAAGAGGTTCTTTCAATTTGGGCTGGATTTTATGAACTCCTGTTTTCTGCTGCAATTATTCTGTTTCTTCTAGGTTTGCTATCAGTCATGCTGATTTCTGGAGGGACTTCCCTATTAATGGGAATAATATTGATACCAGGTTATCATAAATGGATGTTGTTGCTGCATATAACACTGCATCCCTCATCCTGGCAGGAAAAAGTTACACTGTCTGGTCCTGGGAAAGGCTGCACATAAATAGCATGTTTCATTGCTGGTTTCTGCAAATAGTTCTGTAGTACTTGCATAGAGCCCCAGATTCCTTTGGATATAGGTATATCTCCTGAATATGGCCACATATTATGAGTGGCAAGAAGTACCCAAACCAGTAATGACTCCACACTTTCATCAGTGGAGTTGGGGTAAAGCCATTGACATAAAGCAGAGAGAGCAAGGGAAGTTTTTCTTTGGTGTTAACTTCCAAAAGACTTAATATTTAGATTCTGGACTATGAAGTCTAGTTGTCATCACTTGGTGGGTCATAAAGCACTTATTTTACCTGGTGAAAAGTACCTTCATCATAATGGTAGAATGAATTAAAATCTTGCATTGTTGAGTCATGTCAGAATTTATAAGAAAGGGAGTTAGTTGAGGTTCCATTATTAGGGAAATAGACCTTCCATTAACTATTTCATAAAGGGTCAATCTATGTTTTCCAATGGAGTGGATCTGGGAGCCATCAATTAGTAATTTCTTTGACCAAGGCAATCCAATTGATTTCAGTTAGTTTTGCCTTATGCTGTTGTATTCATGATAACTGATTTGTTTTACAAGTTGTTTGGTGAAATGAGTGCCTCTATCATTGGAAATTTCTAAAGGAACACCCCATAAGGGAAACACATTTTTAAATAACATTTTAGCTACTGTTATAACACCAGTCTTCCTGTATGGGAAACTTTTTATACAACCAGAAAAACATGCATTGAAGATGAAAATGGAATGAAATCCATCTGTAAGTGTTCAACTGATCCAGAAGTTACCAGAAATGCATTCCCTGAAGTTTTTATTGTCTTACCAGAATTATGGGTTTGACAAAGCAGAGATTGGTTACAAACCACCTTAGCAATTTTAGATTAGTCACCCACGAATACATTCATAATTTGAATCATTGAATTTCTTCCACAAGGAGTCACGTAATGCAGAGATTTTTAATAATGGAAACTTTAAAGACTCAGAAGGGACTATGTGGCTGCCTATGCTCTCCAGAAGTCTACACTTAATATTGGATTATGTCCTCTTAAATACAAATTATTTTTCTCCAATTTAGGTGCGTAGTACTGTTTATTCAATTTAACTTGGATCAATCCTTTGGTGTTTGTTAAATTGTGTATCTCAAAAATTTCAGTAATAGCTGACTAAGCATGAAAATTTGCCAAATAACTTCCTTGATGTTCAGTTAATTCTTACTAGCTTGATGTTAGGTTAGTAGTTTCATGGACCAGTTTCTTTATTAGAATTCTGGAAATTCTTATCAAGTCCAATGATGTGATCTTACAGTTATTAGAAATCTGTACTTGTCAGGGTTCTTTTCATGAATTCCCTTGAAGATGAAACACATTGGGATTATTGTTGCTCAGTATAATTGTACAGCAATAAATTAACCCTGAACAGCAAAACTTAAAATGGCCATAAAGAACTGATTAAAGTTGATTGCAATAATGACACAAATGAAAGGAAGTTTGGTTATTTTTGTTGTATACAACATTTTAAAGTACTAAGTAGAATCACGACTGATAGCATTATACCAGGAATATTTGGTTTCTGTAACTTATGATTTCTGAAACCCATATTAATAACACATTCATATAAATATAACCCAAAGAAGGTTTAGTATTACTTATTATTTGATATTTCCCATGTAATTTAAAATAGCAAATTACCCCTATAAGTTTAATATCTGCCTTTAAAAAATAAATAGATATATCCTTTGACATGTTTTGAGGCTCATCAGGAAGATCCCAAAATTAATTTGAGGTAAAGAAAAAAAACTTAATTTAGGATTTGGTTTTAGGAAGTTTGTTGAAAATGTCAAGGGTTAAAACACTTTATCAAAACAGGATTGTAGGTCACCATTAAGTAACAGTCTTCATTTAACCAGAATGATTATTTAGAAGCTTTAAAGGCAAATACAGACAGTTGCTTAGTTATAGAAAAACATTGGATTTTCTTCTTTCTTTCTTCTTCCTTTTTTTTTTTTTTTTTTTTTTTTTTGTGGACTCAGTTTTCTAAGCAATCAAAAACCTAAACCCAAACCTAATGAAGCCCAGGAAACCATCTTGGTGAAACACACAATCTTTATTTCCTAGGCCAATGACCTAAAGTTAAAGAAAAGTCTTCCAATATTTTCTACTGGAATCAGACCAATGTTCCAAGAAAAATTTACTATTTTAATAGAGAAGACCAAATTATCTCCCCTTACCCCCACAAAGTAAGTGTTTACACAAACATCTCACAACTACTCAAGGGAAATACTTTTACTTTAGGGAACTTTAAAAATAAGAACAATTTATTTGAAATGATTTAATCAATTGACATTAACAATGCTACTTGAAATTCTTCACATTATTTAAAAATTGATGATCTCTTTTTAAAAAGGTATCATCAGCTTCCTGAATAACTGGGATTCCAGGTGTACACCACTGTTTTGATTTGCATTTCCCTGATGATCAATGATATTGAAGATTTGTCTTAAGTTTGTAGGCCATCTATGTCTTCTTTTGAGATAAGTCTGTTCAGATCCTTAGCCCATTTAAAATTGAGTTATTTTCTTTTTGGCCACTGATTTGTTTGAGTTGTTGATATATTTTGGATATTAACCCCTTCTTAGATACATAGTCTGAAATATATTCTCCAATTCTGTAGGTTGTCTCTTGCTCTACTGATTGTTTCCTTTGCTGCATGGAAGCTTTTTAGTTTGATGCAGTCCCATTCATAAAATTTTATATCTGTTGCCTGTGTGTTTGGAGTTATATGCAAAATATCATTGCCTAAACCAATATTCTGAAGCATTTCCCTTATTTTCTTTTATTAGTTTCATAATTTGGGTTTTACATTGAAGTCTGAGTTATTTTGAGTTGGTGATGAGAGATAGTGGTCTATTTTCATTTTTCTGCATGTGGATATCCAGCTTTCCCAACATCATTTATTGAAAAGATAATATTTTTCTCTGCATGTATCTTTATTTGTCAAAAATCATTTGCTGTAAATACATGGGATTATTTCAAAACTCTCTATTCTGAGAATGACATTGATATTTTGAAAAGGATTGCACTGAATCTGTGGAATTCTTTGGGTAAAATCGACACCTTAATATTAATTCTTTTAATTCACAACACAGGACATCTTTCCACTTAATTGTATCCTCTTAAACTTCTTTCATGAATATATTATTGTAGAATCTTTTACTTTTCATGAAGTTATCTCTAAGTATTTTTTTAAAAGTTTTTGTAAATGGGATTTTTTTTTCAGATAGATTACTAATTGGCGTATAAAAATACTGTAGATTTTTGAGCACTTGCTTTGGTGGGGGGTGCTAGGGATTGAACTCAGGGGTACTCAACCACTGAGTCACATTCCCAGCTCTGTTGTGTATTTTATTTACAGACAGGGTCTCACTGAGTTGCTTAGTGCCTCACTTTTGCTGAGGCTGACTTTGAACTCGAGATCTTCCTGTCTCGCCTCCCAAGCTGCTGGGATTACAGGTGTGCATCACTGCACCCACTAAGCACTGATTTTTTTTTATCCTGCAAGTTTACTCAATTTACTCAAGAGTTTTTTAGTGGAGTCTTTAGAAAACTATGCACAAGATAATAGAGGAAACTAAATTCTAGTTTTGCATTGGTATACTTTTGGTTAAGACACATAAAATTTAATTGTCATACATAAAATTCCTTCCATAAGATTCATGTCTGACAAAACTTTCTCAACTTTCCTATCTACTCTTCTTTTTTTCCTGTAGTATTCCTCTTTCTCGTTTTGAAACAACCAGTCACTCTACTTTATGATGAAGATTTACTCTCTTTTTCCTGTAACAAAACATTTTTATACTTGGAGCATCTACTTACCAAAAGCACATCTCATTTTTCTTGTATGTTGTTTTAAAAAATGAGTTACATATGTAAACTAGAATTCTTAACTCTTAGGGACATAAGTTTATAATGAACAGTAGAAAGCAAGAAATTGTGAAATGTCACATCAGAATCCTACAGAGTGATATGTCTTTGAATCAGAATTTCTAGAAGTTTTTATCTTCTCATCGTAATTTGTTATTGTGGCACAGAACGTGTTTACTAACAGTCTCAAATAATATTTTTAGTCTCTCCATAATAAGAAACTGCCAGAGGTGAAATTTTATTTCTATCCTTTAAGGCTTTTTTTCCCCTTCATTTTGCTTTTGTTTTTGCTTGTTTGTTTGCTAGGTCTGAGAATAAAATTGTTGGTATGAAGTTCTCTTAGTCTCAACTTTGGTTCTTAATGACAAGAATGTTAAAATCTTCAGGTAGAGGGAAAACATGTTTTACATAGGAATTTTACCTTTTACATCAATTTAACCGATTAATTTTTAAAAATTTATGCTTGGATTGCTTATGAAGATGAGACAATAACCAATAAACCACCATCTTAAATTATTTTCCTTGCTGACTGTAAATTTTTTTATTTTTAAAGACTGCATTTTGAATCATTGTACACAAATGGGGTACAACTTTTCATTTCTATGGTAAGTATGATGTAGATCATATCATTCATGTAATCATACATGTACATAGGGTAATGATGTCTGTCTCATTCCACCATTTTTCATACCCACTTCCTCTCCTATTCTCATTTCCTTCTATGTAATCTAAAGTTCCTCCATTCTTCTCTCACCCCTCACCAAGCCAATTATAGAGCATCATCCACTTCTCAGGGAAAATATTCAGCCTTTGGTTTTTTAGGATTGGGTTATTTCACTTAGTATGATATTCTCCAATTCCATCCATTTATCTGCAAATTCCATAATATTATTTGTCTTTATGGCTGAATAATATACACAATATTCCATTGTGTATATGCAATATTCCATTGTGTATATATACCACAGTTTCTTTATCCATTCATCTGTTGAAGCTATTGTGAATTGAGCTGCTATAAACATTGATGTGGCTGTGTTACTGTAGTATGTTAATTTTAAGTCCTTTGGCTATAACCTGAGGAGTGGGATAATTGGGTCAAAAGGTGGGTCCATTCCAAGCTTTCTGAGGAATCTCCACACTGCTTTCCAGAGTGTCTGTACCAATTTGCAACTCTACCAGCAATGTAAAAGTTTACATTTTTCCCCATAGCCATGCCAGCATCTGTTTTTGTTTGTGTGCTTGATAGTAGCCATTCTAATTGGAGTAAGATGAAATCTTAGAGTTGTTTTAATTTGCATTCCTCTAATTACTAGCGATGTTGAACTCATTTTCATATATTTATTAATTGCCTGTACATATTCTTCTATAAAGTGTCTATCCAGTTCCTTGACCCATTTATTGGTTGGGTTCTTTGTATTTTTGGTGTAAATCTCCAAAATTTATAAAGAACTTATAAAACTTTACTATAATTTTTTTATTAGAGCATTATAGTTATACATCAGTAATTGGATTGATCCTGACAAAACCATACATACTGGGAATTTGATTTCAGTTCACATTCTCTTGCTTTCTCTCCCCTCCTCCCTCCTGCCATTCTACTTCCTCTACTGATCTTCCTTTGTTTATCTATTCACTTATATAGCATGATTAAAAAAATTCATTTCTCATTTCCTCCCCTTTCCTATTCCTCCCGCCCCTCTCAATCCCCTTATACTCCACTGATCTTCCTTATTTATTTATTTATTTATTTATTTTTAATTTATTTAATTTTGATTCATTGAACACAAATGCAGTACAGCTATTGTTTCTCTGGTTGTACACAAAGTAGAGTCACATCATCTGTGCATTCATACATGTACACAGGGCACTGTTGTCTGTCACACATTCTGTTATTAGCCTTACCCCCCCAACCCAACCCTACCCATCCCTTCCCTCTATACTATCTATCTTTCCTCAACTCTTGCTACCCTTTCCCCCCGCATCATGCATCATCATTCTCTTATCAGAGAGATCATTCAGCCTTTGGATTTTTGGGATTGGCTAATCTCACTTAGCATAACAGTCTCCAACATCATCCATTTACCTGAAAATGCCATAATTTTTTTCTTCTTTATAGCTAAGTAATATTCCATGGTGTATATATCCCACAGTTTCTTTATCCATTCATCTATTGAAGGGCATCTAGGTTGGTTCCACAATTGAGCTATTGTGAATTGAGCAGCTATGAACATTGATGTGGCTGCAGCACTGTAGTAATCTTTAGGTACAGGCCACTGTAGTCCTTTGGGTATAGGCCAAGGAGTGGGAAAGTTGGGTCAAATGGTGGATCTATTCCAAGTTTTCTAAGGAATCTCCACACTGCTTTCCAGAGTGGCTGCACCAACTTGCACTCCCACCAGCAATGTAGGAGTGTACCCTTTTCCCCACATCCTCACCAACACCTGTTGTTGAGTGTATTCTTAATAAAAGACATTCTAATTGGGGTAAGATGACATCTTAAGGTGGTTTTGATTTGCATTTCTCTTATAACTAGGGATGTTGAACATTTTTTCATAAATCTGTTGATTGCTTGTAGATCTTCCTCTGTAAAGAGTCTGTTCATTTCCTTGACCCATTTATTGATTGGGTTATTAGTGTTCTTGGTGTAAAGATTTTTGAGCACTTTGTAGATTCTGGAGATTAGTGCTCTATCTGAAGTGTGTGTGGCAAAGATTTTCTCCCACTCTGAAGGCTCTCTCTTTACATTGCTGATTGTTTCCTTTGCTGAGAAAAAGCTTTTTAGTCTCCCAATCATTGATTCCTGCTTTTATTTCTTGTGCCTTGGGAGTCATCTTAAGCGTATCTGGTCCTAGGCCAACATGATGAAGATTTAGACCTATTTTCTCTTCTATTAGGTGCGGGGTCTCTGGTCTAATTCCTAGGTCTTTGATCCAGTTTGAGTTGAGTTTTGTACAGGGTGAGAGATATGGGTTTAGTTTCATTTTGTTGCATATGGATTTCCACTTTTCCCAGCCCCATTTGTTGAAGAGGCTGTCTTTTCTCCATTGTATGTTTTGGCTCCTTTGTCAAGTATGAGATACCTGTATTTGTGTGGGTTTGTCTCTGTGTCCTCTATTCTGTACCATTGATTTACCTGTCTATTTTGGTGGCAATAACATGCTGCTTTTGTTATTATTGCTCTGTAGTACATTTGAAAGTCTGTTATTGTGATACCCCCTGCTTTGCTCTTCTTGCTAAGAATTGTTTTAGCTATTCTGGGTCTCTTATTCCTCCAAATGAATTTCATGATTGCTTGCTCTATTTCTATGAGGTCTGTCATTGGGATTTTAATTGGAATTGCATTGAATTTGTATAGCACTTTTGGTAGTATGGCCATTTTGACAATATTAATTCTGCCTATCCAAGAACATGGGAGATTTTTCCATCTTCTCAGATTTTCTTTAATTTCTTTCTTTCTTTTTTTTTTTTTCTGGTGCTGGGGATTGAACCCAGGGCCTTGTGCTTACGAGGCAAGCACTCTACCAACTGAGCTAGATCCCTAGCCCTAATTTCTTTCTTTAGTGTTCTGTAGTTCTCATTGTAGAGGTCTTTCACCTCTTTTGTTAGATTGATTCCCAAGTATTTTAGTTTTCTTGAGGCTATTGTGAATGGTATAGTTTTCCTAATTTCTCTCTCAGAGGATGCATCACCTATGTATAAATATGCATTAGATTTATGAGCATTAATTTTATATTCTGCTACTTCACTGAATTCATTTATGAGTTCCAGAAGTTTTCGGGAGGAATTTTTAGGGTCTTCTAAATAGAGAATCATGTCATCAGCAAATAGGGATAGTTTGAGCTCCTCTTTTCCTATTCGTACTCCTCTAATTTTTTTGGTTTGTCTAATTGCTCTTGCTAGAGTTTCAAGGACAATGTTGAACAAAAGTGGAGAAAGAGGCATCCCTGCCGTGTTCCAGTTCTCAGGGGGAATGCTTTCGATTTTTCTCCATTTAGAATGATGTTAGCTGTGGGCTTAGCATAGATAGCCTTTACAATGTTAAGGAACGTTCCTACTATTCCTATTTTTTCTAGTGTGTTGAGCATGAATGGGTGCTGTATTTTATCAAATGCTTTCTCTGTATCTATTGAAATAATCATGTGGTTCTTAACTTTAAGTCTGTTGATGTGGTGAATTACATTGATTGATTTCCGGATGTTGAACCAACCTTGCATCCCCAGGATGAAACCCACTTGATCATGGTGCACTATCTTTTTAATATGCTTTTGTATGTGATTTGCTAAAATTTTGTTAAGAATTTTTGCATCTATGTTCATTAGGGATATTGGTCTGAAATTTTCTTTCCTTGATGTGTCCTTCTCTGGTTTTGGTATCAGGGTGATATTAGCTTCATAGAATGAGTTTGGAAGGGTTCCCTCCTCCTCTATTTCATGAAATACTTTGAGGAGTATTGGAATAAGCTCTTCTTTGAAGGTCTTGTAGAACTCGGCTGTGAATCCATCTGGTCCCGGACTTTTCTTTGTTGGTAGGCTTTTGATGACTTCCTCTATTTCATTGCTTGAAATTGATCTATTTAAGTTGTGTATGTCCTCCAGATTCAGTTTGGGTGGCTCATATGCCTCTAGGAACCTGTTGATGTCTTCCAGGCTTTCTATTTTGTTGGAGTATAAATTTTCAAAATAGCTTCTAATTATGTTTTGTATTTCAATAGTGTCTGTTGTACTATTTCCATTTCCATCACAAATTTTAGTAATATGGATTTTCTCTCTCCTTCTTTTCGTTAGTGTGGCTAAGGGTTTATCAATTTTGTTTATTTTTTCAAAGAACCAACTTTTTGTTTTGTCAATTTTTTGAATTGTTTCTTTTGTTTCAATTTCATTGATTTCAGCTCTGATTTTAATTATTTCCTGTCTTCTACTACTTTTGGTGATGATCTGTTCCTCTTTTTCTAGGGCTTTGAGCTGTAATGTGAGGACATTGATTTGTTGACTTTTCATTCTTTTCTTGAACGCACTCCATGCAATGAATTTTCCTCTTAACACTGCTTTCATAGTATCCCAGAGATTCTGATATGTTGTATCTTTGTTCTCATTGACCTCTAAGAATTTTTTTATTTCCCCCCTAATGTCTTCTGTTATCCATGCATCATTCAATAGCATATTATTTACTCTCCAGGTCATGGAGTAGTTTCTGTTTTTAATTTTATCATTGATTTCTAATTTCATTCCATTATGATCTGATAGAATACAAGGTAGTATCTCTATGTTTTTGCATTTGCTAAGAGTAGCTTTGTGGCATAACATATGATCTATTTTAGAAAAGGATCCATGAGCTGCTGAGAAGAAAGTGTATTTGCTTTTTGATAGATGGAATATTCTATATATGTCTGTTAAGTCTAAATTAATGATTGTGTCATTGAGTTCTATGGTTTCTTTGTTCAATTTTTGCTTGGAAGATCTGTCCAATGGTGAGAGAGGAGTGTTAAAGTCCCCCAGTATTATTGTGTTTTGGTTTATTTGGTTCCTGGAATTGAGAAGGATCTGATTGACGTACATGGATGCACCATTGTTTGGTGCATAAATATTTATGATTGTTATGTCTTGGTGATTTATGGTTCCCTTAAGTAGTATGTAATGTCCTTCTTTATCTCTTCTGACTAACTTTGGCTTTAAGTCTGATTTATCTGAAATGAGGATGGAATCTCCTGCTTTTTTACTAAGTCCATGTGCATGGTATGTTTTTTCCCAATCTTTCACCTTTAGTCTGTGGGCATGTTTTTGTATGAGATGCATCTCTTGAAGGCAGCATGGTGTTGGGTCTTTCTTTTTAATCCAATCTGCCACTATATGTCTTTTGATTGATGAGTTTAGGCCATTTCCATTTAGGGTTATTATTGAGATATGATTTGTATTCCTGGTCATTTTGACTTATTTTTGGATTTTAATCTTACTTGGTTTTTTCCTTTAATTGGCTGTTCCTTTAGGGTAATTCCTCCCTTTGCTGACTTAAATTGTTGTTTCTCATATCTTCCTCTTGGAATATTTTGCTGAGGATTTTCTGTAGGGCAGGCAATTTGTGAATTCTTTTAGCTTGTGTATCACAAAAGAATTTTATTTCATCTTCAAATCTGAAGGTAAGTTTTGCTGGGTATAAGATTCTTGGTTTGCATCCATTTTCTTTCAATGCTTGGAATATGTTGTTCCAGGCCCTTCTTGCTTTTAGGGTCTGTGTTGAGAAATCTGCTGATATACATATTGGTTTCCCCCTATATGTAATCTGATGTTTTTCTCTTGCAGCCTTTAAAATTCTATCTTTGTTTTGTATGTTAGGTATTTTCATTATAATGTGCCTGGATGTGAATCTGTTGTGATTTTGTGCATTTGGTGTCCTATAAGCCTCTTGAATTTGATTTTCCATTTCATTCATCAGATTTGGGAACTTTTCTGATATTATTTCATTGAACAGATTGTTCATTCCTTTGATTTGTGTCTCTGTGCCTTCCTCAATCCCAATAACTCTTAAATTTGGTCTTTTCATGATGTCCCATAACTCTTGGAGGTTCTGTTCATTATTTCTTACCATCTTCTCTGTCTGGTTGAGTTTGTTTTCAAGATTAAATATTTTGTCTTCATTGTCTGAGGTTCTGTCTTCCAAGTGATTTAGCCTGTTGGTTTAGCTTTCTATTGAGTTCTTAATTTGGTTTATCGTAACCTTCATTTCAAGGATTTCTCTTTGTTTTGTTTTTTTTCAGAATCTCTATCTCTTTATTGAAATGATCTTTTGCTTCCTGCAATTGCTCTTTTAGCATTGCCTGCATTTGGTCTCTTGACTCCTCATTCGCTTCTCAGATCACTTTAATTATGTACAACTCCCTTTCTGACAATGCTTCTGCCATGTTGTCACAGGGTTCTTTTGGTATAGTATCTGGATTTGTTTGGGACGTTTTCTTCTCATGTTTTCTCATGTTGCTAGTGTATCTTCCCCTCTAGTAGTGCGAATCCTAGGTATTGCAGTTTCCCTTTAAAAACTTCTAGGGTTCCTGCCTATTTTCAATACCTCCCTTTGAATTGAGAGATCAATAATTGTAGCACCCCATAAAAACAATATGTGTCCTTAATCTAAATAGTCCCTATTAAGATATTACAGTGTTGTCTTAATAAACAGAGATGAGTTCAAATTATTATCTATAGCATAACCAGTAAGTTTGCAATAAGGACTGCAAATCCTAATGTTGGACAGAGAGAATGAGGAGGAGTATAGGACAAAACACTAATGAGATAAGAAGTGAGTCTATAGATATACTACGTCATATGAATAGTGGAAGTGGAATGAAAAGAAATAGGTTGTTAGCATGAGGAAAAAGCGATTCTCCAAGGAAACAGATATGTAAGAGGGAGATAGAGTGATAAGCACAATAATAAAAGAAAAAGGTAGGAATCTAGTGGGTATATTAGGAATAATCATAGTATTACAATTAATTTAAAAAACAATCTGCGATAAAAATATACTGTACAGTTCAAACCTCTTATTTTTCAATGGCCTGATGTTTGAGAGGTGCTTGATCAAGTGGTGACCCAAGAGGGGTGCTGTCCCACTACCTCCAGGTTGGGAATGATCAATGCTTCTGGGCAGAGGCAGCCTGGTGTTGATAGAAGATCAGAGGCAGCACAGGTGATAGACACTGGGCCATGGTGTGGGCCTGGGCACTAGACCAAGTTGGGGTGGAGGCGCAGAACTGTGCTCAGTGATGGAGACATTGGTCTTGATACCCAGGCAGGCATGAACTCCACGCTGGGGACTCAGGCAGCTGCAGGTGGTTGCTTTCTCCCAGGGAAGCTGTAATGTGGCACAGAAGGGCCTTAGATCTCCGCTGAGGCTGGGGACTCCAGGAGCCCACTGGCTGGAGTTCTCTCCAGGAGCCACAGCAAAATCCTTAAATATTTATAATATCTGATCCTCCTCTCCTTTTTTTCCTTATTTTGATCTCGTTTCCACATATGAGAGCTTGTTTGGAGGTGCTAACAGGGGAAGGCAGCTATTCCTATAGCCTATCATTCTCTATCTGGGAAGGTCACTCTTTTCAGGATGGGGAGCATATGGAGCAATGAGGGAGGAAGAATCTAGCCAGTCAAATCAACTCAATCAACCCTGGTGAGCAGTGGGGTGACAGATGTTGCAGCTGAATGGCTTTCACATCCACAGTTTTCACATGTAAGAGAAAACATTTGACCGTTGATTTTCTGAGACTGATGTATTTCACTTGGCATGATTGTTCTCCAGTTCCATCCATTTACTGGCAAATGCCATAATTTCATTTTTCTTTTGGCTGAGTAGAGGGCATCTGGATTGATACCATAATTTGACTATTCTGAATTGTGCTGCCATAAACATTGAGGTGGCTGTATCACTATAGTATATTGATTTTAGTTCTTTTGGAAAAATACCAAGGGGTGGGATATGTGGGCCATGTGCTGGCTTCATTCCTAGTTTTTTTTTGTTGTCGTTTTCTGGAGGAATCTCCATATTGCTTTCCAGAGCAATTGTACTAATTTTCAGTCCCATCAACAATGTATGATTTGTCCTTTCCCTCCACATCTTTGCTATCATTTATCATTTTCACATTCTTGAAAATTGCTGTTTTGACTGGAATGAGATGAAATCTTAGTGTAGTTTTGATTTGCATTTCCCCAATTGCTAGAGATGTTGAACATCTTTTCATGTATTTCTTGGCCATTTATAGTTCTTCTTTTGAGAAATGTCTGCTTAGTTCTTTCACTCATTTATCAGGTCATTTGATTTTTTGGGATTAAAATTTTTTGAGTTCTTTATATATTCTGGACATTAATCCCTTGGCAGAGGAACAACTGGCAAAGATTTTCTCCCAATCTGTAGGTTTTCTCTTCATGTTCTTAATCATTTCCTTTGCTGTGCAGAAGCTTTTTAATTTGATGGTACCCAATTATTGGTTCTAGGTTTTATTTTCTGAGCTGTAGGGGTCTTATTAAGAAACTCAGTACCAGTACCAATATGATAGTGTGTTGACCATATGTTTTTTTCTACCAAATTTTATGTATGACAAATTTTATGTGTCTTAACCAAAGTACACCGATGCAAACCTAGAATTTAGTTTTCTCTATTATCTTGTGCATAGTTTTCTAAAGACTCCACTAAGAAACTCTTGAGTAAATTGAGTAAACTTGCAGGATCTTCTCTTTCTTTTGGATAGTTTGGCTAATCATTTACCAAGTTTACCTATCTTTTCCAAGAACCAACTCTTCATTGCCTTGATCCTGCATATTGTTTCTATTCTCAATTTCACCCATTTCAGCTCTGATCTTTATTATTTCCTGTCTTCTACTAATTTTGGAATTAATGTGTTCTTCCTTTTCTAAGACCTTGAAGTCTTAGCTTCAAGCATGAGCTATTTATTTGGGAATCTGTTTTTTAAGGTAGGCACTCAATGCTATAAATTTTCCTCTTAGAACTGCCCAGAGATTTTGATATGTCATATCTCTGTTCTCATTTATTTCTAGAAATTTCTTGGTTTCTTCTCACATTTCTTCTTTGATCCATTCTTCATTTAAAAGAGTATTGGCCAATTTCCATGTTTTTGTGGTTTTTATTATTTTTCTTGTTGTTGATTTCTAGTTTCTTTCCATTATGACCCAATAAGATGCACAAGATTATATTGACTTCTTTGTAATAGCTAAGACTTACCTTGTGACCTAAAACATGATATATTTTGGAAAAGTTTCCATGAATTGCTAAGTAGAGAAATCCAGCTGTTTTGGGGTAAAATATTCTGTGGATGTCTCTTAAGTCCATTTGATTTATAGTATTATTTAGGTTGGAAATATCTTTATCAATTTTACATTTTGATGATGTATTTGGTGATAAGTGTGTGTGGAAATCACTCATTATTTTTGTATTCGGATCTAGCTGAGATTTAATGTCAAGGGGTATTTATATTTATGTAATTGGGTGCAATGACATTGGGGTACATATTTTTACTATATTTATATCTTCTTGTTGGGTTGCTCTCTTTTAAGGCTCACTTCTTTTTTTTTTTTATTGAACACAAATGGAGTACAGCTATTTTTTCACTGGTTGTACACAAAGTAGAGTCACACCATCTGTGCATTCATGCATTTACACATGGCAATGGTATCTGTCACACACTCTGTTATTAATTTTACCCCCCACCCACCCCCACCCCTCCCTTCCCTCCATTCTTGCCATCTTTCCCCCCCACATTATGCACCATCATTCATTTATCAGAGAGACCATTCGGCTTTTGGATTTATGGGATTGGCTGATCTCACTTAGCATAACAGTTTCCAACATCATCCATTTACCTACAAATGTCATAATTTTATTCTTCTTTATGGCTGAGTAATATTCCATTGTGTATATATACCACAGTTTCTTTATCCATTCATCTACCGAAGGGCATCTAGGTTGATTCCATAATCTAGCTATTATGAATTGAGCAGCTATGAACATTGATGTGGCTGCATCACTGAGGCAATCTGATTTTAAGTCCTTTGGGTATAGGCCAAGGAGTGGGATAGCAGGGTCAAATGGTGGATCCATTCCAAGTTTTCTAAGGAATCTCCACACTGCTTTCCAGAGTGGCTGTACCAATTTGCACTCCCACCAGCAATGTAAGAGTGTACCCTTTTCCCCACATCCTCGCCAACACCTTTTGTTGCCTGTGTTCTTGATAAAAGACATTCTAATTGGGGTAAGATGAAATCTTAAGGTGGTTTTGATTTGCATTTCTCTTATAACGAGTGATGTTGAACATTTTTTCATAAATCTGCTGATTGCTTGTAGATCTTCCTCTGTAAAGTGTCTGTTCATTTCCTTGGCCCATTTATTGATTGGGTTATTGGTGTTCTTGGTGTAAAGATTTTTGAGTACTTGGTAGATTCTGGAGATTAGTGCTCTGTCCGAAGTGTGTGTGGCAAAGATTTTCTCCCACTCTGAAGGCTCTCTCTTCACATTGCTGATTGTTTCCTTTGCTGAGAAGAAGCTTTTTAGTTTGACTCTATCCCAATCATTGATTCGTGCTTTTATTTCTTGCGCTTTGGGAGTCATGTTAAGGAAATCTGGTCCTAGGCCAACATGATGAAGATTTGGACCTATTTTCTCTTCTATTAGGTGCAGAGTCTCTGGTCTGATTTCTAGGTCCTTGATCCACTTTGAGTTGAGTTTTGTACAGGGTGAGAGATATGGGTTTAGTTTCATTTTGCTGCATATGGATTTCCAGTTTTCCCAGAACCATTTGTTGAAGAGGCTGTCTTTTCTCCATTGCATGTTTTTGCCTCCTTTGTCAAGTATGAGATACCTGTACTTATTTGGGTTTGTCTCTGTGTCCTCTATTCTGTACCATTGATCTACCTGTCTATTTTGGTACCAACACCATGCTGTTTTTGTTACTATTGCTCTGTAGTATAGTTGGAGGTCTGGTATTGTGATACCCCCTGCTTCGCTCTTCTTGCTAAAGATTGCTTTAGCTATTCTGGGTCTCTTATTCCTCCAAATGAATTTCATGATTGCTTGCTCTATTTCCATGAGGTCCATGATTGGGATTTTAATTGGAATTGCATTGAATTTGTATAGCATTTTTGGAAGTATGGCCATTTTGACAATATTAATTCTGCCTATCCAAGAACATGGAAGATCTTTCCATCTTCTCAGATGCTCTTTAACTTCTTTCTTTAGTGTTCTGTAGTTCTCAGTGTAGAGGTCTTTCACATCTTTTGTTAGATTGATTCCCAAGTATTTTATTTTTTTTTTTGAGGCTAATGTGAATGGGGTAGTTTTCCTAATTTCTCTCTCGGAGGATGCATCACTTACGAATAAAAATGCATTAGATTTATGAGCATTAATTTTATATCCTGCTACTTTGCTGAATTCATTAATGAGTTCCAGAAGTTTTCTGGTGGAATTCTTAGGATCTTCTAAATAGAGAATCATGTCATCAGCAAATAGGGATAGTTTGACCTCTTCTTTTCCTATTCGTATTCCTCTAATTTCTTTGGTCTGT
>JAJEJO010004049.1:83986-144113 GCA_020662805.1 Glaucomys volans | reverse complement strand
GTATTAGTTCCAACTCCCCGCCAGAGTCCGCGATCTCCACAGCTGGCCGCCCCAGGAATCTGGAAATGGACCCCCTCTGCCAGGGAAGCCACCAAACTCAGAGCAGTTCCAACTCCCCTCTGGAGTCAGTGATCCCAGGGGCTCTGGGCAGACCTCTTCCAGGAGCAGCTGGAGGCCAAAGGAAGCTGGAAACGGAACTTCTCCGCCAGTTAAGCCGCCAAAATGGCGTGGATTAGTGGATTAGTTCCAACTCCCCGCCGCTGGATGTTCCAGGTAACCTGAGATGCTCGGTCTCCGCCTGAGAAGGCCGCTGGCTGGTGCTGGAGCCGCAGCCAGCGACTCCAAAGTGCTGCTGGGGACCCGCACTCACCCGTTGGCTGGCGCAGACCCAGGTCGGTGGCTCTGAAGCAGCTGCAGGGCCCGGTGCTCCCGGATGGCAGCTGCCTGCGGCGGGGCCGAGCCCAGCCCAGCGGAGTTGGCTCCGGAGCGGCGACTGGGGACCCCCTATATGTGCCTTGAATATAAAATCTCGTTGAGAGTCATATTCCTGCTGTTTGAATCCCGAGCAAGTAGGAATCCACGGAGCAAGTAGGAATGCAGCCTTCCTCTAGCCCGCCATCTTGGATCCCCCCAATCAAGGCTCACTTCTGACTTCTCAACTCAGACCCTAAAAACAAGGAAGGCCAGGAATAAGAAATTCCAAGATCTAAAAGAAAATAATTGCCAGTTTTTTCCTTGAAACTAGCATTGTCAGATATAATAGTTACTTCTGCTTGTTTTTGGACTGCATTCACATGGAATATTTTTCCATCCTTTTACCTTCAACCTGTGAATGTCTTTGCCTATGAGTTGAATCTCTTGTAAACAGCATATAGTTGGATCTTGTTTTTTTGATCCAGTCTGCTAATCTGTGGAAAGTTGAGACCATTCATATTCAGTATTATTATAGATATGTATTTGCAGTTTTCTGTCATTTTGATTTTTTGATATATTTAATTATATCTTGATTTTCATTTAGTTGATTACCCTTCTATTGAGTCTTTCTTTATTTGGGAGCTTTGGAATTTGTTTTTGGTTTTCTCTCTGTGCAGTTTATCTTTGAGTATTCTTTTTAGTACTGGCTGATTGGTCATGAATTCTTTTAGTTTGTCCTTGTAAAGAAAATATTTTATTTCCTCACTGAATTTGAAAGAGAACTTTGCTGCATATGGAAATCTTGATTGGCAATTGTTTTCTTTTAGAGCTTGGAATATCTCTCATTTCAGGCCTTCTTCGGTTTTTGTGTCTGAGTTGAAAAGTCAGAAGTGAGGCTTATTGGTTTGCCTCTAAATGTGACCTGATGTTTCTCTCTTACAGCTTTTAATATTCTTATTTTCTGCATTAGGCATATTGATTATGATGTGTCTTGGAGAGCTTCTTTTTTGATTTGGTCTATTTGGGATCCTGTATGTTTCCTGTATGTGGATGTCTCTCTCACTTCTGATATGGGGAAAGTTTTCTGTTACTTTCTCATTGAAAGTGTTCTGCATACATTTAGCCTATATCTCTATGTTCTCCTCTATCCCAGTTATTTTCTAGTTTGGTTTCTTGATGTTGTTCCAGAGTTCTTGTATATTCTGATAATGTTCTATTGTTTTTCACCTTTATTGCATCCTGTGTACTCAAATTCATGTACTCTGTCTTCAAAGCCTGAAGTTTTCTTTCAAGAGCTGAGTTCTATTTTCTTCACAATCTGATCTCTTGATGATACTTTCAAGTGAATTTTCAATTTGGTTTGTTGTGTCTTTCTTTTTTCAGGAGTTACAATTTTGTTTCTTTTCAATATTTTTGTTTCTTTATTGAAATGGTCTTTCCTCTCCTGTATTTTCTCTCCTAATTAATTCTTTAGACCTTTTTTTAGTTCATTGAACATTTTAATAATCAGTTTTTTATAATCTTTGCAATTTTATCTACCTCCACATCTATGGGATGCCTTGTTGAAGATTGTGAATATTGGGGGGAGATTTATTTCCCTGTTTCCTCATGTTTTCAGAGGTTGGACTTGAGCACAGTTTAGTTGCATTTTTCTTCCTTTTTTATACATGTGTTCTTTTGTGTATAATTATCTTTTTTTGTTCTGTGATCTCTCTCTGTTTTTGATATGTGAGTCGATGTTGGAGGGGTATGATGTGAGGGCCTCCTTTGATTATTCCTCCTTGTGGCCTGGTGGTTAATTTTTTTGTCTCCTCAGTTTTATGCATTGAAGAAATGTTAAAGCTCAGGTGGGGCTAGGTTCACTGTTGCTTGGCTGAATTGTGGGTATTTCTCAGCAGCAGGTTCTCTACTCTGTAATCTTGAAGTGTCACAATCACCTTCCAGCCCCTCTTAAAGGGAGGGGAAGCCAGGAGTAGCACTAATGTCAGCAACAGATATATAGCCTTAAGATAAATGTCCGGTGTCTACTTTGACACCTATAACACCCAATGACACCTATGTAGAAATGGCAGGGTCTGCATTAACGTCAGTGCCCATGATAAAAAACTGTGAACTGGATCAGGCTTTTGACAGCAGATGTCTACTGTGTCATTCACTGTATTGATAATCTCAACAACATGAATGAGGTAGGAACTATGTAAACTATGTAATTCTATTATTTAGTGGGGTTTAAGTTTCTAAAGTAAGAGAAAATAAGGTAGGAAGGTGAAAAAAGTTTGAAATATTTTGAAGAAGTTATCAGAGGAAAGAGAGGAGATAGATAGCAGATGTAAACTGCAAAAAAGAAAAAGAAAATTAACTGAAAAAATTTAATGAAAAAATAAAGAGAGGAAGAAGTAACATGTTAGTGGAAGAAAAGAGTGAAGAAGGGGAGATAGGAGAGAAAAGAAGCAAGGTATGAACAAACTTGCAAGTGTAAGATCAAAATAACTCGAACGCTTGTATAATTATACCCAACCTAAGTCAATTCAAGGCTAAACAATAATAAAGTGCGGAAAAAAGTTATCATTGTGAAAGTAAAACTATATGATATATATGACATATTTTTTCAACTTATCTACACAGTAAGAACTCTCCCTCTCTCTCTCTCACACACACACAAACACACACAAAATCATGCATATGGAAAAAAGTAAAATATGATACAATACAGTGAAATGATATTTGAAGAAATTTTAAAAAACTGAAATTTTAAAAATGAATAAAAATTAAAGGGAATACAGAGAAAACAAGAAATAAGGAAAAATGAAAGAATATTATTAAAAAATATTTTGTTTTAGCTGTAGATGGACTCAATATCTTTATTTTATTTATCTGTTTTCATGTGGTGCTGAGGCTTGAATCCAGTGCTCTACATGTGCTAGGCAAGCACTCTACCACTGACTACAACCCCAGCCCCCAAAATGAATCTTTTAAATTTTTTTTTCTATTTTTCTTTTTAGTTATACATGACAATAGAGTGTATTTTGAGATATCATACATTCATGGAATATAACTTCCCATTTTTATGGTTGTACGGGTTATGGAATTACACTGCTCATGTATTCATATATGAACATAGGAATGTTATGTCCAATTCATTCTACTATCTTTCACATTCCCATCCCTCCTCCCTTCCCTCCACTCCTCCCTGTCCAATCTAGTGAACCTCTACTCCTCCCACTCCCCTATTGTGAGTCAGCATTTGCATATCAGAGAGAACATTTGGTCTTTTTTTTTTAGGGATTGGCTTATTTCACTTAGCATGATAGTCTCCAATTTGATCCATTTACTGACAAATGCCACAATTTCATTCTTCTTTATGGCTAATAATATTTCATCATATACACCACATTTTCTTTATCCATTCATCTGTTGAAGGGCACCAAGTTTGGTTCCATAGCTTAGCTATTGTGAATTGAGCTGCTATAAACAATGCTGTGGCCGAATCACTATAGCATGCTGATTTTAAGTTCTTTGGGTACAGGCCAAGGAGCGATATAACTGGGTCAAAGGGTGGTTCCATTCCAAGTTTTCTGAGGAATCTCCATACTGCTTTCCAAAGTGGATGCCCCAATTTGCTGTCCTACCAGTTATGTATGAGTATACCTTTTCCCCACATCCTCACCAACATTTATCGTAACTTGCATTCTTCTTTTTTTTGGCAGTGCTGGGGATTGAAACCAGGGCCTTGTGCTTGCAAGGCAAACACTCTACCAACTGAGCTATATCCCTAGCCCCTAGTAACTTATGTTCTTGATAATTGCATTCTGACTGGAGTGAGCTGAATCTCAGTGCAGTTTTAATTTACATTTCAGAAAATAATCTTAATAGCGTATTATTTCTTATATTCTGTTAGAAGTTTCTGACTTTCTGTGTCTTTACAGTCACTTTTATAGTCCACTATTAAGTTTCAGGGAATTTCCTTTGTTACCTCACTGAAGAGCAGTCTTCTCACTGTAAATGGGGTGCTGAGGAACTGCTGGGATTGCACCCTTCCTTGAGTCTGCCGTTTTCTGCCCCCTCACTAACTGTAATGTTTACTGCTTGGTTGTGCTAGGGCAGTGTGATAGATTGCCAAGAGACAAATAAGGACACCTGGAGGTGGGATATGAGATATAAGGTTCATTGAAAAATGCTTATGTGGAAGATCTAGTGGCAATGGTTAGATAGATATTTCAGTAGAAAGTCCATTGATGGGCTAGGGTTATGGCTCAGTAGCAGAAGGCTCGTCTTGCATGTGTGAGGCACTGGGGTCAGTCTTCAGCACCACATAAAAATAAATAAATAAATGAAATAAAGTTATTATGTCCATCTACAAATAAAAAAATATTTAAAAAAACAAAAGAGTTGTACCTCTGCTTCCATGTGGTACCTTCAGTACCTTGCCAGAAAGCCCAACAGCAATGCACTAGACAGGTGTGCCTTGGCCCCACACAGTGCTCTGGTATCTTTCCAGAAAGTCCAGGTGGCCACCTGGATGAGTACTTCCCTCTCTATGGTGTTCTGATCCACCCCAGTTACAGCAAGGAGAGGGGTTTTATAAGTTAGACTGTAGAAGAAGTGACAACAATTTGCTTAGTTTCCTTTGTTCCTTGTATGATTAGTATCCCAAGGAGCAGTTGCCCCTGAGCTGCGTACATGTAAGAAAGGAGCTTTCTGTAGAAAACACTAACCTGCTCTTATTTCCAGAATACATGAGAGAAAGTCAGAATCCTTCCAGATAATTTGTATCTGGACATTGTGACCCACACCCACTTTCATTGTTCCCTTAACTTGGCTAGGTGTTTTGGGAATGGAAAAGGCATTAAGGGATATGGTATTTTATTTTCTACCTTTCTTTAGGGGCAACATACTGACAAATTTTGTAATATAGAGATAGCATAAGCTCATTATACTGTAACCTTTTGTAGGAAAATCATGCATCTGTATTGTACTTAATGCTTAAAATGCTCTAGACATGCCTGATTTACTCAAATCAATAATCTTATTTTCCAAGGGTTACTCAAGTCATGTGAACTTGAAAAGCATTTGGATTGTGTAGTGAACCGTTTGTCAAAACGAAGCATTGGATACAGCTAACTTTGCAAAGAGAAGAGGTTTATTTAGTTCAGTTTTGGAGATTCAAGGGCTTGGTGCTTCCATCAGCTCAGTTCTGATGGGAACTGCCACATCATGTCAGATAGGAATGGTGGGAGTGTATTTGAGAGTGTGGTTGCATCTTGAGTCAGGAAACAGAGAGAACTGAGTGGAGATCAGACCTGCTCCTTTCATAACAATCCTTTTTGCAAGTGCTACTTAAGGAGTCACATTGGAAAATATCTCCTGGTTCCAGTGATCTAAGGACCTGCCACTAGAGAGGGAACCAAGCCTCCAATTACAAGAACCTTTGGGAGGACAAAATTAAATCATGTCAAAACCATAGCATGTTTAGTTCTTAGTTGTCTTAATTTTTTATTTGTATAAGCAAAATAGGAAAATATCACACATACATATAGGTATACATAAACATATAATCAGAAACAGATCTTATTGCTTTCACTTAAAATTTTTAGTAATGTGCCAGGTACAATAATACAAAAGTCACTAATTTGTCAAAGGATATCTGATCCAAATTGGTTTTTTTTTTTTTTGATCGAATGAATAGTATTTCCTTCTCAGATGGCTAAAGCTTTTGAATATTTGTTAAAAAAAAACTTTTAGGATTTAAAAAAATAATTTTCCTCCTGTCAGTAACCCTTTTTAAAGAGGCAGTCTTTGTTTCATTTAATCTTTTAGATGCCTTTTTGTGCCAAATAAATACTTTATCTTATTGATTTTATGGCATTTTAGATCCTGTTTTTCTTTTGTGAAATTACTTTATCGTCATATGATAATTATGGTGGAACAAAGATCATTAAAATTTAACAATAAAACAAATAAAGCATAAAGCTGTTCTAAAAAGGTGGTGCAGTTTTGATTATACACGAACATTGTACCTGCACTAAAACTTTGTATTATAGCATGTTTTGACCTTATCTTAAGTGGTAAAGTTTGGCACTTTGATAAGTATTTGGTTTAAATAATCAGGGAGAAAAATTTAAATTAGAAAAAAATATTTGAGTTCTTTAAACTATACTAGGAATTTTTTGAATGCTGTGGTATCATGTGAGGCAAAGATAATATGATTATGGGTAAATAAGATCCCTAAACTGAAAACTGTCCATTGAAGAGCATACAGGAAAATGGGTTCATTTCAATGGTCTGTAGTTTGAGTTAGATAAGAAATTTTAAGAGGCAGTTGTTATTGCCACAGCAGGAAGAATGGGCTTATGTCTTTAACTATTAGCAATTCATTGCATGTGAATGTTGTGCTCAAAGGTCAAGGTAGATTCTTCTCTACATATGTGAGGTTTTTTTCTACCTTTGACTTTTATTAGAGTGCCCCAAATTCAATGTATCTTTTATCACCTTGCATTCTAATAGTGCACCAAAATTGGTTGGCCATTTGTAATGTTGTTTTAAAAAGTGTTCTGCTAAAAGAAGATGAAACAAGTTTGAGAGGAATGTAGACATGTTATTTTTCCATGGACAGATCTCAGGAAATACAATTATAGAATTGTCTTGTTTTTCAAACTGAGGATGGTGCAAAATTCTTGAAGCCAATTCACTGGACATACAGGCTCAACTCAGAAATTGGACACAAGTATCTAAATGCTTGTGCTTTCAAAGGTCAAAGTGCAAGTCTTCCTTACATATAAATTCTCTTTGCCTATTTCTTTTGGTTAGTCTTGAAAAGTATTAACTTACGTCCACTAAATTTGTATGTTCCCATCTATTTACCTATGGGTGTATCTTTCTTTCCTGGTATGTTTAATTTCTTCTTTTACTCCTACAAGCTTCTCATCCTTTGATTTCAGAGACACACAGAACAAATGGTAAACGAGTAGAGACCCCCCTTATAGGAAGAAAAAGGTAGAGACTCTCTGATATAAAACAAATACGAAATGAGTGTAAATAGAATCTTTGAGTTGTGCTGACCATGGTAAATACAAGGACAGTACCTGAGATAAAATAATGTAGCCACGAGTTAAGGACATTGTGACTATCTCTGTGAAGCAACCCATCCCTTCTGAGGTCCCAGAAGCTGTAGGTTTCAGACAAGGGTAGTCCAGCTCCCCCACCTAGCTCGTCCTGCTAACCCACCAGGTGCAGCCTGAAATACATAAGCTGGAGCTGGTCACTTGCATTCTCCTTGATAAAAAAGAAAAAAAAAAAAAAAAAAAAAAAAGGGATTAATGTAGGCCTGCCAGGACTTTTTTTTTTTTTTTTTTTTTTTTTTTTTTTTTATGGTTTTTCACTTTAAAAACCAGCTTGTTGAAGTGACTCACTACTACTGCTTCCCTTACTTGGAGTAGTGGTCCTGATATGTCTGTTTTCTTTTTTTTCTCTCTTTCCCCAAAATAAACTTTTTTCCTACTTTAGTTTCTGGTGGTCTCACTATGTGTAGATAACCGGACCCCACAACACAATAACTTAACTATATTTCACAGCACAAAATCATATATAATTGAAAAATGATTACCATTGTTAGCTAATTACATTGAATACAGAAAAGTTACATTTATTTAAACTGCTTTGATAATTTTCCTGCAAACTGATGCATTTTTGATGATAGCTCATTCTGTGGCAAAAATGAATTCATTCTCTTCTACCATTCAACTTGTAATTTCTCGTGACTTGTCCATCACCTTCAACAAACATGCCGTCTGACCAGGATTCAAAACTTAAAATCATGCGCTATGTTCTCTACCTCTCTTTTTTGTTTTCTTCAGACTCCAATAGAACTAAAATAAACCATTCAAACTTGAATTTCTCCGATGCATTTGCTACTATCTGTTGATCCCATTTAGAAATTCTCCCAAGTATTATCAGACCTTATGCTGACAACTCTCTAGTCCTCATCTACATTGTGCCTTCTCACTTTATTAACTGTCTTTTAGAAACAGCCTCTCCAGCTAAATAAACTATTAGAATGCCCAATTTAATTTTCGTTGTAGCTTAACATTAAGATTTTCTCCAGCTCAACAGTTCTATTCTTAATTTCTATTGCAACTCTCTTTAAACTGACTTTCCTGCTTCTAGGTTTGAACTCCAGACTCGTATTCTTATGCATCCAGAAGCTTAAATTTATTCATAGCACTCTACCACTTAAGCTCTGACTCAAATTTTCCACTTCCTGTAGGATATATTTCAAATTCTTCAGTATGGCATTCATAGCCCACCATGATATAACTTATTTCCTTTCCAGTCCTCACTAAACTTGAATACCCTTTCTTCCTGCCTCACTTTGCATGGTACACTCCAGACATGATTAGTTCCTTGTGGAATGCCCAGATAGCTTCACAAATTTCCTGTTTTTCCTCAGTGAAGCCTCTAATAGACTGCCAATATGATTCTGTTTATCTGGCAAATGTAAACTCAAATTCTATTGCTTCTTTGAAATGTTTCCTAATCTATCTTCCTACATGAAGGCTGGACTTCTTTCAAAGAACCTGTAACACCTTAAAGCATTAATCGGCATATTAAAAGTTCATGTGGCAGAAATTGCATATTAACTCCCTCAGTCTTCATGTACTTTCTCTCTGACCTATCTTGTTAAAGACATTGGACACAAGAAACTACATTAGATCCTTTAGATGTGTAAAAGTCTCCACCAACTTGACTATCTTATGAGAACACAGAAGTCAAACGTTTTCTTTTTTCTCTCCTTTCCCTGCCCTTGCCCTTCCTCCCTATCTTCCTGCTTTAAAAACATATATTTTGCTAATAGTATGCAGGGCACGGGATGTGAATATGTAGATTCAACGACCAGCCTCAGCATTCGACCATAAGGAAGCCCTCCTCATGGGTAACCGGAGACAGTGTAGCTGTGGTATCAGTGGAGTGCTGCCCTCTGCCTGCAGCTTCATGATGTGAACCTGAATTCAATAGTCTAGTAATGGGCCACTAATTTTGGCTCTTCTATGCCTCCCAGAGTTTTTAGAGGTGCCTATTTCCCTATGGTACATATCTTGTGCCTGAAGTGCCTGAGATGGTTTAGTTTTCCTACATTGAAATCTGATTCAGTTAGCTTCAATTAAACTGTAACACCTTTGAAAATAGGACTAAGGTTTTTAAAAAATTATATATTAATAAACCATAGTTTATGTATTTATGGGGTACAAAGATATTTTTGAATTCAGTGTGGAATGATTAAATCAAACTAACATGTCACATTTAACTTTTTTGTGATGAGAACATTTGAAATTAACTCAGTAATATTAAAATATACAGTATTGTATTATTTGTATTCATTATGTTGTGCAATTGACCTAAAAAATCATGTATTCCTCTAACAGGCTTTGCACACTTATTTATTATTTCCACATTCCACCCTCCTCACAACCTGTGTAAATCATCATTTCTATTCTCTGGTTCTATGAGTACGATTGTTTTAGATTCCATGTATGAGTGAGAACATATGGTATTTATCTTCCTGTTCTTGGTTTATTTCACTTAGCATAATGGTCTACAATTCCAAATTCTACAAATTCATTTACAATGAAGTCATTGTAAATGATGGAACTTCTTTTTAAAGGTGCTATTCCATGAGGAATTCAAGATAGCAGATTAGAGGAAGGCTGCATTTCCAGTTGCTCTGTGGCTCAGGAAATAAGCAGATGCATCTCAGTGAGCATCTCAGTGAGGTAGGTGAAATTCAGTATCAGATGATCAGAGTCTCTTAGAGACTTAGAAATTTGGGTGCATTGGCGTCAAACTGGTTGCAGCAGTGGCAGAAGCACTGGTTCCATTCAGAGGGGTGGGATAACACAGTGAAACACAGCAGACAAATTTGGCATGGTAAAACCTAAAGAACAGAAAAGCAGCCTGAATTTAGGTGATCCAGAGGCTGCACAGTGAACTGATGTTTGGAAAGTACTCTGTTTCTCAACTGGCAGCAGAGAACTGAGGCAGGGGGCCATCTTGTGGAGTCCACATTGCAGCTTGCTACTGTGGGAGCCTGGGTGATCAGAGCAAATATTGCCATAGTGTCCCAACAACCACCTACCCTTGGCCTAGGGTGTAACTAGCAGAACACGAGCAAACCAGACACAGAGAAGATTGTATCCAGGGGTACTCGAGTTGGAGAAATGGAGGAGAATACAACTTGCTTTCCCTTTGAATCTGGTGGTTCATGTGACCAGATGAAGAGGTTGAGAATCTGAACTGGCAGCACAAACAGACTCAGGGACAAAAACTGGGAAGACTGCATTCATGGGCAATAGAGTGTGTGGGACCTGTGGAAGGTTGGCTTTCATGCCCCATGAGTAGAATTCTCAGGAGACTCCTGAGATCCAGACTTCTAGCAGAGATCAGCCTCTACCTGGCCACAGGGGTTTGTTGATCTCATCTCTCTAGAACAGTTACCATCCAACAAAATTGCTAGGGCCTGATTAGAGCTAAGTCCTATCTTCTGGAACTCCCCACTTAAAACTCTGCATTAGTCCCACACCGGGAGTGCATCAGTCTGGTATTTCCAAACAAAACTCCAATTGAGAGTAAGTACTTCCCATTTTGTCCTATCTTATATTGGGAAATTGAATGCTATTTCTACCAACTTCAGATTTGGCCACTCAAACTGATAGCTCAGTGAGAAACATACAAAAAGGAGGGGTTTAATAACCACCAGCCCTTGTTTTCTCTCTTTCTCTCTCCCTCTTCTCTCTCTCTCTCCCTCTCCCCTTCCCTCTCTCTTTCTTTCTCTCAGTATATAGCCTAAGAAGGAACAAAAAGAAGGATAGTTGGGCATAGGTGTAATCATCCATCCTTACTAAGGGTTTTGACCACATCAGTGGGGATTATTCTTTCATTTTTCATTAAGAATCTTTTCTGTCTGTCTCTCTTTTTTATAGCCATCACTTGCTACGTCTGTTTTGCTTTTTCTCTGTGCATATTTTGAAAATTCTAAACTTTCAATTACTTTCCTATCACATTTTCTTTTCTCTTAATGAACTGTTTTTGCCATCATTTAGAAATTTTTGGTTTGTATAATTCCTGCCTCCACCATTAATGATTTCATGATTTTGCTGTACATTATTATGAGTGGCATAGCTGACAGCTGTTGTTTCATGTCAGATCTAGGTCATAAATATTCATTGCTGTTCCTTTTGGCAATTTCTGACCCCACTTTTCCTGGGATATTTTTTTTAGTGCTATAAATGTGATAGTAGGCACTGGACATATGTTTTAATGCTGGATATTGCTTACTTCTCTTCTTGCCATTATTTAACAATTTCCTGTGAGGTGCTGGGAATATACTGGGACACTACAAATTCCCAGGATAGAGACTCTGCTGCTGACCTAAACCCAGCCAGCAGACAGCCGAACTTGATCCACACAAATCATTCAAGCTTGTTTTAATCAGTTTTGTAGCTGTTGTGACCCCAAAAGTTCGAGAGAGAGAGAGAGAGATAGAGAGATAGAGATAGAGAGAGATAGAGAGAGAGAGAGAGAGAGAGAGAGAGAGAGAGAGGCTGTTTTAACAAGGACAAGATATATACCCCATATATACCCCAAAGGCATGTCCCCGGGGATCCACCTCCTCAAGCCACACCCTACCTGCCTAGGTTACCCTCCAGTTAATCCTTATCAGTTGATTAACACACTGATTTGGTTAAGACTCTCAGAACCAAATCATTTCACCTCTCACTTTTCTTGCTTTGTCTCAAACATGATGGGACACCTAATATCTAAACCAAAACAGGTTGCAATAAACACAAGCATATATGTACCACTATGGTATGCTGAGTTTATTCTTTAAGATAAATATCGAGTTATATAACTGGGCATATGGTAGTGGTTCCATTCCTAATCTTTTGAGGAAACTCCATATTGATTTCCATACCATTTTTACTAATTACAATCCCACCAACAATGTAAAAGTGTTCCTTTATGCCCACATTCTTTCCAGCATTTATTATTGTTTGTATTTTTTTTGGACAACTTTTATTATAATTTTTTATCACACTTTTACATACCTTGCTATTCATTTATCATTTCATCACTTTTTTTTGATATATTTCTTTTCTATTCTTTTTTTCTTCTTTGTACCAGGGATAGAACCCAGGGGTACTTAACCACTGAGCCATACCCCCAGCTCTTTTTATTTTTTATTTTGGGAAACTGTCTCACTAGGTTACTTTACAGTCTCACTAAGTTGTTGAAGCTGGCTTCAAACCTGCGATCCTCCTGCCTCAGCCTCCTGAGTCGCTGGGATTACAGGTGAGTGCCACTGTGCCTGTCATATTTCTAGTATTGTTTATATTCTTGATGACTGACATTGTAACTGGAATGAGATGATTTTGAGTTGAATTTCCCTAATTGCTAAAGATGCTGAACATCTTTTTTTTTTTAACCAGGGATTGAACTCGGGGGCACTCGGCCACATTCCCAGACCTATTTTGTATTTTATTTAGAGACAGGGTCTCACTGAGTTGCTTAGGTCCTTGCTAAATTGCGAGATCCTCCTGCCTCAGCCTCCCGAGTCACTGGGATTACAGGCACTCGCCACCGCGCCCGGCAAGATGTTGAACATTTTTTTGTATACTTGATAGCTATTTGAATTTCCTCTTTTGGGAAGTGTTTGTTTAGTTCACTTTCCCTTTTATTAATTGATTTATTTGGGGGAGGTGTTAAGTTTTCTGAGTTCTTTATATATTCTGGATATTTATCCTCTGTCAAAAGAGCAGCTAGCAAAGATTTTTTTTCCTAGTCTGCAGGTTCTCTCTTCACATTTTAGATACTGATGCCCCTGTATCTAACATATTGAAATTCAAATTTCTTGATGGTCCCTCTACTCTGGAGTCCTGTATTTTTATAAATTAACCATGTATCTAGGATTAGGTAGTTTTAAAGTTTCCTATCTAGCATGTTCAATTAAAATGGGAGAAAGAGAATATTTGCACAATTATCTATTTTCCCAGTGGTTTTTGAAAGGAGTGTCTCCCATTCAGACATTATACCCATTTTGGTAGAAGATAGACCAGTTCCATATACAACATTTTTATATACAATTTTACGTTGGGTCATATTTTACATCTTTAATCTCTCCATAGTTGCATCATGGTATCTCCCTCACTTAATCATGTTTCCCTTTATCTTTTCCTTGATGACAGAATGTGTGCATTATTATTCAGCAATTCTGATGTAGTTTTTTCACAATGTCCAGACCAGTTTGCCCATATTAATACAAAGACATCCAGTCCTCTGCTGGGACTTGTGCCAAGAGACCCTTGCCTTTCCAACATCTACCTAAAACATACTCTTCTCATTTACCTTGCACCATTTTAATTTGTTTTTGCTCTGAAGGCATTGTAGATTCTTTCTTTATGTAACCATCATATTTAAAAATTCCTTAAGGCTAGAATAAATTGAACTAATGTATTAATTTACAGTTTTAATTAAAAATAGTTTGACTAGTAGGTTTAGGCAGACTATGCAATTTTTCATAACAGTCCGCTAAATTGTAATAGTTACTCCAGCTATTCTTATTTTTCATCCTGTTTTAAATTTACTTTGCTCAAATGTTTTGAGGTATTGTTTTACTCTTATTGTTTCCTCTCTTCCAAATAATCCTAACATTTCACTACCATTCATCACCATTTGGGAGGGTTGAGCTAGGAGATCCACAATAGTTTTCTTTACATCATCTTGTATCCCTTAATAGTAAAGTCAAATTAGGAGTCCAAGTAGCTGGAGTCCCTTTTATAACAGTATCAATCTTTTCTTAGGGCAGAGGTGTATTATTAGATAAAACTTTAGTATTACCATATAATCAGTTCAAAGGTGATTGCATTATCAAATTTCCTTTAGTCTCAGGACTATTCCATTTAATATTTTTTTTTTAACCATTGTTGCTATATGGCCCTTTATCCAAATGAACAAACTGGGAGTTCCCCTTTATCCACATTTTAGCAAAAATTTCAGCTCTTGGAAAAGTCCTTTATTCATGAGCATCTAATAGAAGGAAATTGCTCCTTGATCTCTCATGTGCAAAATACATTTCAAAAGGCATAAAATAGTTACACAAATGACTTTAAAGAATAGTATATACCTGTGAAAGGATTGTCCTTAAACATCTTGCAAAAATATAGCACATTCAATAGGGTGAATTTTAAGAATTTAATGAAGGAACTATTTACAATGATAGGGGTAAAGGAATGGTGAATTATGAAGAGGTAGCAAGAGCAGGAAGAATATCTATATTTGCTGACCTATGCCTGCCAAAGAGGGAAGCAGAGGGACAACTATTATAATATCCCTCCTTCCTACTTCCAATCTCCTGTAAGCGACTCCCATTGGAAAAACTCAAACTGAAGTCAGAAGGTAAGAAGGGCTAGTTAACTTAAGACATCAAAATTGGCTTCATGGTGTACAATGCAGAGCATAGAGGGGTAAGGGTGAGGTCTGAAGAGACAAAAGGAAATTATACAGCACAATTATTAATCTTTTAAAAAATTTCATCCAGGAAAAAATCAAATATCCTTCTGAGGGTCAAGATTTATTCAAGATTTATTATATAACATGGTAACTGCCTTTCTGTCTAAATTAATTTCCTCTCATATTCCACATACAACTGTGCTTTATGCATATCAGTGAAATTCTACTTCCTCAAAGGGTGTAAGTTTTTCCCTTTGCCTGAAAATTTTTTTTTTAACTGACAATTTTTATTCTAGATTTAGATTAGGGTTTACCTTCTTCAACTTACGAATATTTTCTGATGGTTCTCCTGCTTATATCTAAGCTAAGCCTTATTCCCCCTGTAAGCGCAAACAGGAAAAGGGGAGGCAGACCTTGATGGATTCAGAGAAGCCTTTATTCCTTCACAGACTCGGGTGTCATTCAGGTCCACTTTCCTGATGGAAAGTGGCCATCAGTTACAGAGGAGACTTTGGTTTTATAGGGTATAATGATGTCATCATTGGGAACAGTCTTGACAGGGCCTGGTTGAACAGGTTAAAACCTTAATTTAGGAAGGCAGTTGTAAAAAGGTTGAAACTCGTTGTCTGGGGAGATAAGAGTCCAGATCCCAGGGATGAGTACTCAAATCTTGCCCATTGGTGTTAGCTGTGCTTCCATTTAGGACTGATTAGCCATGGGGGAAGGCCATGGTTTAGGGCCCAGCATTCAGCATCTGCCTCTTTCCCCCAGGGCCCATTGTTATCAGGAATGCACTGGGAGAGGTTTAATGGTTGACCAGTTTCCTTTCCCACTTCTCAAGCCACACCATCCCTTCATTTTTCTTGGGGAGTTATTTTATAGGAATATTATTTTCCATAACCCTTCACCCCCAATGTCCTGATATCTGAATTTAATGATAGCAAATCTTATTATTTGTTGTAGTCAGTATAAGCACAAAGACCACAACAGATCCAGAGAAGCCATTTATTTTTTCATGGACTTGGGTACTATAGGAACTCATTTTCTGGATGTGAAAATGGCCATTGGATACAGAGGAAATTTTGATTTTATAGGGTACAATGAGGATGGTTTAATCATTGGAAACTGTGGATGTGCAGTTTGGACAGTCAGGGGCTAGTTGTGCAGGCTAAAACTTTCACTTAGGAAGGTACTGGTAAAAAGGCTGAAGCTCATTGTCATGAGGTAGGAGTCCAGATCCTGAGGGATGAGTACTCAAAAATCCTGCCCATTGTTTTTCTTTCTCTGGGATCCATTCTATTCCAGGATTTTGATATTTGCTGTGCCTCCATTTAGGATGAATTTGCAATGGGGGAAGGTCAAAGTCCAGAGCCCAGCATTCAATATCTGCCCCTTTCCTTCAGGGCCCATTGTTATTAGGAAAGGATTTACTGGGAGGTTAATGCTTGGATAGTTTTCCCTCCCTCCTCCTGAGCTGCACACCTCTCTGCTTTTCTTTGGGGGCTATCTTGTAGGAATATTATTTTCCACAACTCTTCAGTAATATTTCTTTGTTTCTTTCAAGCAGTGCTTGAGTTAATATGCACAACTCAGTTAAGGTGTTTGAGGGACTTGAAACTCAGGAGAAAACATGAGTACAAATGGCAATAGCACACATGGGCTTCATAAACAACCTAGGGACAATATAAAGAGGCTCTCTTTGCTCACTTATTTAACACCCAGACACAGTGTCCTCTATTGAGATATATCTCCAGCACTTACCCAAATCCTTGGCTCATAGCAGGGTGTAACTGAGAATTAAGCAAACAGGAAGGAAGGAGAAAGAAAAGAAAGAAAGAAAGGGAAGGAAAGAAAAAAAGGAAGGGAGGGAGGGACATAGGGAAGAAAGAAAGAAGGAAGGACAGAAGGAAGGAAGGAAATTGAATATATTCTTAATTCTTAAATTTTTCTTTCTCTCTTCTATTATTTTATATTGCTTGATATGTTGGTTAACCAAAAAGTGATTTGCATGTTTTGTGTTATTTCTAACAAATATTCAACTTAAACTTTTGGCAAAATAGCAGTTCTGGAAATTAGTAATTGGAAATGAGAATAATATACTAATTTAAAAACTTCCAGAGTGGATCCAAACTATGCATTTAATTGGTTAGGTTTAATTATCTGTGTTACAAAAATGCTCATCACAGAAGGAAATGCAACCGAAGAGAAAAGACAGATGATGAACTGACAAGCTTTTCGAGCATTTACCCTAATTTTTAAGGCAGTAGAAATCTTTGCACCAGAGAAAATCAATCAGGGCTTTGACAGTGTTTGTAAGACAATTTGAAATTAGTAAAAGATTCCTCTTTCTTGCTCTCTAGATACAGAACAGGGTTGTTTGCCATCTGGAATGTAGTGCACATCTTTTTAAAACTGTTTGCTGCCTGTTGGAAGAGCTCTAGGGCAAGTTCCAGTTTGTATCTGTTGGTTAGCAAGTATGGGACTTCTTGAGATGCCGCCTCGGTCTCAGTATGGATCACTTGTAGAATTTCATGAAAATAACTAGAACTATATCCCTCATTTCGTTGTTCTCTTATGTGTATGATTTCTTTAACTGCATTCATAATTTTATCTGTTCTCTTCATGATGTCTTTTTCAAACTCTTCCACAGGAGGCCCATATGCTTGGGACTTTTGTGAAGAAATAACATGTTTAGAATAATTGATAGAAAATGCTTTCTTTGTTTTACGATACCTAATTTTGTTGACAATATTAGGATGCTGTTTAAAGTGTTCTAGCAGAATGTTCTCTAGATCAGTTTCAATATCAGGATCCTCAGCAGATGGGAATGAGGGAGGCAACAGAATGGAGATGTTCTCTGACCAGATCTTGTTGAACACATCTCTCAGTTCCTTATCATGTAACTCTATTCTCTTGGGGGACACAGCTATTCCCCTGATTTTTTCTAACAACTTATGTTCAAATTTTACTTTTTGCTCATTCCAAAGGTCTTGTATTTTCTTTCCACTAATTATAGCCTCATATTTTTTCATTATTTCTTCTGTAAGCTCCTCTTTAAGAGTCTTCAAGTTGTTTTCAAATATACCTTTCCATTGAGCTAATATATCTCTGTCTGTGTCTTCTCGAAAACACTTCTCAAGTTTTTGCTTAATGACTTCGTGTTTTTCCACCACTGGTTTCTCGATTGAACTTCTCTTGATGTCTTCCACTTCTCCATTCTGAATTTGGTAGGTTAGCTGTTTCTGCAATTCCAGCACATGACTTCTCAGCTCCCAGGCCCACTGATTGTACATGGTCTCTAGTTTATTCATGACCATAACCTCCTGGGTGTTCCTAAACCTAAAGATGAAGTTCTCATTCACTAAGGCCTTCCATAAATCCCGTATCCGGACTTTAAGTTCTGATATCTTTAAAATATTTCCCCTGGATTCTTCTTTGGCAAGGTTAAGAATCTTGCTTTTCAGCTCCTGGACATCACGGCTGTAGGAGGGGTTGGGAGGGGCCATTGGGGGATAACCTTCCCAGAGGCAAGCAAAGTAATGGATGTGGGTCTTGACATCAAACTTTATGACATCACTGAACTGGCATATGTCTGAGCGTTGTTCATGTCTGGCTGCAGCAAGGGCCATTCCATCCAATTTCTCTTGCAGCCATCTTCGCCTTGCCATACTTTGGTTTGTATCTATAACTTCTTCTATATTTTGATGAACGAATAGGCATCTTGGGGAGATAGTCAGTTGTTTCATCCTGAGAAAGGCATGGACAGCTATTTGCAGAATATCTTGCATTTCTGAAAGGTTCTTTCCAAAAACATTGATTAGAGTTAAGTTTCCAAGTCCAATGACAAAGGTCGCCAACTCATTTTTCTCAACCGGAGTTTTGTTGATGAGCTGTGAAGCCTTAAGTCCTTCTGAGTCCACAACAAGCACAAAATCAAAACCCAGCTGTTCTCTGAGACTCTCCTCCACCTTCAGAAGCTGCATGTAGGCCCCCCGAGTACACCTTCCAGCACTGAGACTAAACTGTAGGCCAAACATTGTATTCAGCAATGTGGACTTCCCTGAGCACTGCAGGCCAAGGACAGAGAGAACAAATATGCGTTTTTCTCCAAGTTTCTCAGAGACCTTGTCAAAAACAGCCGCCACCCACTTCAAGGGCACATATGAAGCGTCTCCATCCATCAATTCAATGGGAGCTCCAGAGACCATCAGATCTGCAGCCATTTGGGGAAGAGAGAGAAGTAGTGCATTTGTTTGGGAGGAAGCTTCTTCCAGAGCTTCATAGATCTGGCCCACCTCTCTCAGGAAATGCTCAATTCCTAGAGTAGAGTCACTGATCTCTTTGGAAACATCTTCTAGTTCAGCCTCCCAGAGTCTGAGGGAGTCAGTCTTTGACTGCTTCTGCTTCTCTGTTTGCACTTGAGCCAACAGGAAACTGTGCCTCTGGTAGAGTATTTCTAAGTCTTTCTTACTTAATTGTTCCATTAACATACTCAGCCTTTGCAGAAAATAGAGCTCCACATGAGTTTCTGGGTGTGACTGAAGACCCTCAAGAAGGGAATTCATCAGGTGAGTAAGGTTAATAACTTTGTGATATTGTTCACAGCGTATTTTTTGCTTTTCCTTCTCAATCTCATTTTTGTATTGTTCAATGCTCCTTTTCCCCTTTTCTCTCACTTGATAGAATTCCTTATCCTTCTTGCACCAATCATGCCATAGCTGTCCCTGAAGAGGAAGGAATTTTTCTTTTCTCTGAGATAATTTCACTTTCTCTAAGAGATCCATGATGTTGTCAGCCCTTTTTCCTGCTTCTTGACAATCTCTTTGATCCTCATCAATTATAAATGTATACTTCCTAGCAATGTTGGCACAGTCATTCAAACTGTAAGGTCTAGAATCCTTCATCAACTCTTTTAATGTAGCTGTAATTTTGTCAGCTAATTCTATCTTATTTAGATTCTTGATACCAATTCTTACTTTGTGAAGGTCATACTTCTCATCCACAATATTTTCTACATTTTCAAACAAACAGATGAGTGGTTTGGGTGATTTTAAAAGGTCAGGTAGAATGGAACTCTTCATTTTTTCAATGTCAGAAGTTGACAGGAGGAATATAGTAACAGAGGAGACCTCAAGCAAGAACTTTACTTGCTTCTCATGCATTTCACCATTTCCATGGAGATTGGTGAAGCCAATACAATTTTCAAATCTGTCCTCAGCTCTTCCACTTGGACAGAACCAGCAAATTTCCACCACTCCTTCCATCAAAAGACATCTATTATTGTCTGTCTTAGAATGATGGTGGAAAAAATTGTCATGCTTGCCCTTACTGAGGAGTGAATTCAGAATCTGTGACTTGGAAGTAGAGACAAAATTTCCAACTCTTATGAAAGATACAATGGGGATAGGTTTCCAGCTAATCAGTTGGTTATCATAATTCCTAATTTTTTTCTCCCAACCTATTTTTTCTACCTCTCTCCAGCTTCTCCTTACTTGCCTAAGAGACCAAAGAGGAAATTCAATTTGGGAATTATAGGGATTGGGAACCAAAAATGGGAGAGCAAACTGACAAATGGCAAGTTTGGTCACAATATACTGTCTCATAAAATCATCTGCACAGTGAAAAATTGCCATTTGTGTGTCCATCGGGTGAATGCAAGTTGGTACTATGGTTGAATGTGCTTCCTTGATAGTGAAAAAGTCTTCAAAGGTTGGCAATTTCCTCTCTGATTCTGTAGTTTTCAGTGTCTGTGATACAGTGGAAGTTGTTTCTATCTTACCCCTGTAAACTAGGTACCTTGAATGGTAATCTAATACCAAAAGTTTCTCTATAAAACAATATGGTAGCTCCCCCTCAGAGCTTGGTTTAATGCCATGGAAAGAGGTCTTATTTATCAAAAGATAATTAACTTTGGTCATCTTCTTGGGATAATAACACTCTAGATTAAGCCGCTTGATCAAGTCTTGAAAGTGTTGATTTTTAGTTGTTGCTTCCTTATCATTGCATGGTGGAAGATCTCTGTGATGAGGAATAGATTCATTGGGTGCTTTCTTTGGTTTAAACAAGTTTTTAAATTTCTAGAAAGGAACAGAAACAACAATAATGGTTATTGTCACTCTATAACAAAGAGGCTTAGTTAAGCTTGCAATTGATTCATGCACGAATATATTCACTAGTTTTCCCAAAATAGAGTCCTTCTATGTGCTAGGCAATGGGCTGACCAAGAGATGAAGTATAATTCAGAATCCAACCTTGAAGGATTTAATAATGAGGGTTTTCAACAAGCATGTAGTAAATAATACTGCACTATTATGCAAGTTAAAACATAATAATAGCCATTCCAGATTCGGGGAGGCGGACCCAGAGACAGACATCAGGCTCAGCCCAGCTCAGAAGGGTGAGAGTTCCCCACCTGGGAGGTCAGCCCAGAGTGCTCCTGTGAGACCTCTGAGGGGGCAGCAGGCACAGTGTAGAAGCGGGAACCTTCAGCGTGGGGGAAGCGAGCACAGAGTGCACACTTGAGGCTCCGACGAAGGGAGGCCGAGCCCAGAGGCCAAGTCTTACTCCAGTCTGACCCCGGCCTGCAGTATAGTGCTACTGAAGACTAGGAGGTGAGAAGTTGGAAACCTGCAGGGACGCCACTTGTTTTAAGGGGCAAAGCTGCTATACCTCAAATTCTCACTGATAGAAGGGAAGATACCTGAACAACATGAGAAGACAGGGGAAGAAAGCGTCTCAAACAAACCTAGAAACTTCATCAACAGAATCCAGTGATAACACATGGTAGAAGAAATGTCAGAAAGGGAGTTCAGAATGTACATAATTAAAATGATCAGAGAAGCAAACGATGAGATGAGAGAGAAAATGCAGGAAATGAATGATTGCACCAATCAACAGTTTAAAGAACAGATGCAGAAAGCAGAAGATCATTTCAATAAAGAGATAGAGATCTTGAAAACAAACCAAACAGAAATCCTTGAAATGAAGGAAGCAATCAACCAAATTAAAAACTCAATAGACAGCATAAGCAGCAGACTAGATCACCTGGAGGATAGAACATCAGACATTGAAGACAAAATATTTAATCTTGAAAACAAAGTTGACCAAACAGAGAAGATGGTAAGAATTCATGCACAAAGCCTACAAGAATTATGGGATATTATGAAAAGACCAAATTTAAGAATTATTGGGATTGAGGAAGGCACAGAGATACAAACCAAAGGAATGAATAATCTATTCAATGAAATAATGTCAGAAAATTTCCCACATCTGAAGAATGGAAATGGAAAATCAAATACAAGAGGCTTACAGGACACCGAATACACAAAACTACAAGTCAACACCAAGGCACATTATAATGAAAGTACCTAACATACAAAATAAAGATAGAATTTTAAAGGCTGTGAGAGAAAAAAATCAGATTACATTCAGGGGGAAACCAATATGGTTATCACCAGATTTCTCAACACAGACCCTAAAAGCAAGAAGGGCCTGGAATAATGTATTCCAAGCCCTGAAAGAAAATGGATGCCAACCAAGAATCTTATACCCAGCAAAACTCACCTTCAGATTTGAAGATGAAATAAAATTCTTTCATGATAAACAAAAGCTGAAAGAATTTACAAATAGAAAGCCAGCACTACAGAACATTCTCAGCAAAATATTCCATGAGGAAGAAATGAAGATCAACAATGTAAACCAGCCTAGGGAGGAACTACCCAAAAGGAATAGCCAAATAAAGGAGAAACCAAGTCAAGTTAAAAACCAAATATAAGCCATAATGATTGGGAATAAAAATCATACCTCAATAGTAACCCTGAATGTTAATGGCCTGAACTCATCAATCAAAAGACATAGACTGGCAGATTGGATTAAAAAGAAAGACCCAGTAATATGCTGCCTCCAAAAGACACATCTCATAGAAAAAGATACCCACAGACTAAAGGTAAAAGGATGGGGAAAAACATACCACACACACAGGCTCAGTAAAAAAGCAGGGGTTTCCATCCTCGTATCAGATAAAGTGGACTTCGAGCCAAAATTAGTTAGACAGGATAGTGAAGGACATTTCATTCTCCTTAAGGGAAGCATAAATCAGCAAGACATAGCAATTATAAACATTTATGCCCCAAACAATAGTGCATCCATGTACAGCAAACAAATCCTTCTCAATTCCAGTAACCAAATAGACCACAACACAATGATACTGGGTGACTTTAACACACCCCTCTCACCATTGGACAGATCTTCTAAGCAAAAACTGAATAAAGAAACTATAGAACTCAATAACACAATCCCTAATTTAGACTTAACAGACATATATAGAGTATTTCATTCATCAGAAGGGATTACACTTACTTCTCAGCAGCACATGGATTGATCCTGTTCTAAAATAGACCATATGTTATGCCACAAAGTTACTCGTAGCAAACACAAAACGATAGAGATACTACCTTGTATTCTATCAGACCATAATGGAATGATTTAGAAATCAATGATAAAATAAAAAAACAGAAACTACTCCAATATCTGAAGATTAAATAATACGCTGTTGAATGATGCATGGATAACGGAAGACATCAGGGGGGAAATAAAAAAATTCTTATAGATCAACAAGAACAATGATACAACATATCAAAATCTCTGGGATGCTATGAAAGAAGTGCTATGAGGAAAATTCATTGCATGGAGCACATTCAATAAAAGAATGAAAAGCAAGCAAATAAATGACCTCACATTACAACTTAGAGCCCTAGACAAAGAAGAACAGTACATCACCAAAAGTAGTAGAAGACAGGAAATAATTAAAATCAAAGCTGAAATCAATGAAATTGAAACAAAAGAAACAATTCAAAAAATTGACAAAATAAAAAGTTGGTTCTTTGAAAAAATAAACAAAATTGATAAACCCTCAGCCACACTAACGAAGAGGAGAGAGAAAACTCAAATACTAAAATTCGTGATGAAAAAGGAAATATCACAACAGACTCTAATGAAATAAAAAAAACAAAATTAGAAGCTATTTGAAAATTTATACTCCAACAAAATAGAAAACCTGGAAGACATCAACAGGTTCCTAGAGGCATATGAGCCACCCAAACTGAATCTGGAGGACATACACAACTTAAATAGATCAATTTCAAGCAATGAAATAGAAGAAGTCATCAAAAGTCTAGCAACAAAGAAAAGTCCAGGACCAGATGGATTCACAGCCCAGTTCTACAAGACCTTCAAAGAAGAGCTCATTCCAATACTCCTCAAAGTATTTCATGAAATAGAGGAGGAGGGAACCCTTCCAAACTCATTCTATGAAGCTAATGTCACCTTGATACCAAAACCAGAGAAGGACACATCGAGGAAAGAAAATTTCAGACCAATATCCCTAATGAACATAGTTGCAAAAATTCTTAACAAAATTTTAGCAAATCACATACAAAAGCATATTAAAAAGATAGTGCACCATGATCAGGTGGGTTTCATCCTGAGGATGCAAGGTTGGTTCAACATTAAGAAATCAATAAATATAATTCACTACATCAACAGACTTAAAGTCAAGAACCACATGATCATTTCAATAGTTGCAGAAAAAGCATTTAATAAAATACAGCACCCCTTCATGCTCAAAACACTAGAAAAAATAGGAATAGTAGGAACATTCCTTAATATTGTAAAGGCTATCTATGCTGAGCCCACAGCTAACATCATTCTAAATGGAGAAAAATTGAAAGCATTCCCCCTGAGAACTGGAACAAGGCAGGGATGCCCTCTTTCTCCACTTTTATTCGACATTGTCCTTGAAACTCTGGCCAGAGCAATTAGACAGACCAAAGAAATTAGAGGGATACGAATAGGAAAAGAAGAGCTCAAACTATCCCTATTTGCAGATGACATGATTCTCTATTTAGAAGACCCTAAGAATTCCACCAGAAAACTTCTGGAATTCATAAATGAATTCAGTAAAGTAGCAGGATATAAAATTAATGCTCATAAATCTAATGCATTTTTATTTGTAAGTGATGCATCCTTTGAGAGAGAAATTAGGAAAACTATACCATTCACAATAGCCTCAAGAAAACTAAAATACTTGGGAATTAATCTAACAAAGAGGTGAAAAACCTCTACAATGAGAACTACAGAACACTACAGAAAGAATTAAAAGAAAGTCTGAGAAGGTGGAAAGATCTCCCATGTTCTTGGATAGGCATAATTAATATTGTCAAAATAGCCCTACTACCAAAAGTACTATAAAAATTCAATGCAATTCCAATTAAAATTCCAATGACAGACCTCATAGAAATAGAACAAGCAATCATGAAATTCATTGGGAGGAATAAGAGACCCAGAATAGCTAAAGCAATTCTTAGCAAGAAGAGTGAAGCAGGGGGTATCACAATACTGGACCTTCAACTATATTGCAGAGCAATAGTAACAAAAACAGCATGGTTTTGGCACCAAAATAGACAGGTAATCAATGGTACAGAATAGAGGACACAGAGACAAACCCACACAAATACAGGTATCTCATACTTGACAAAGGAGCCAAAAACATACAATGGAGAAAAGATAGCCTCTTCAACAAATGGTGCTGGGAAAACTGGAAATCCATATGCAGCAAAATGAAACTAAACCCATATCTCTCACCCTATACAAAGCTCCACTCAAACTGGATCAAGGACCCAGGAATTAGACCAGAGACCCTGCGCCTAATAGAAGAGAAAATAGGTCCAAATCTTCATCATGTTGGCCTAGGACCAGATTTCCTTAACATGACTCCCAAAGTGCAAGAAATAAAAGCAGGAATCAATGATTGGGTTAGAATCAAACTAAAAAGCTTCTTCTCAGCAAAGGAAACAATCAGCAATGTGAAGAGAGAGCCTTCAGAGTGAGAGAAAATCTTTGCCACACACACTTCAGATAGAGCATTAATCTCCAGAATTTACAAAGTACTCAAAAATCTTTACACCAAGAACACTAATAACCCAATCAATAAATGGGCCAAGGAAATGAACAGACACTTTACAGAGGAAGATCTACAAGCAATCAACAGATTTATGAAAAAAATGTTCAACATCTGTAGTTATAAGAGAAATGCAAATCAAAACCACCTTAAGATTTCATCTTACTCCAATTAGAATGTCTTTTATTAAGAAAACAGGCAACAACAAGTGTTGGGATGTGGGGAAAAGGGTACACTCATACATTGCTGGTGGGATTGCAAGTTGGTGCAGCCACTCTGGAAAGGGGTGTGGAGATTCCTTTGAAAACTTGGAAGGGATCCACCATTTGACCCAGCTATCCCACTCCTTGGCCTATACCCAAGGGACTTGAAATCAGATTGCTACAGTGATGCAGCCACATCAATGTTCATAGCAGCTCAATTCACAATAGCTAGATTGTGGAACCAACCTAGATGCCCTTCAATAGATGAATGGATAAAGAAACTGTGGTATATATACACAATGGAATATTACTCAGCCATAAAGAAGAATAAAATTATGGTATTTGCAGGTAAATGGATGATGTTGGAGACTGTTATGCTAAGTGAGATTAGCCAATCCCCAAAATCCAAAGGCCGAATGATCTCTCTGACAAGAGAATGATGATGCAAAATGTGGGGTGGAAGGGAGGCAAGAATGGAGGAAGGATAGATTGCATAGAGGGAAGGCAGGTGTGGGGTCAGGGTGAGGGGTTTGTAATAATAGGAGAATGAGACAGACATCATTGTCCTGTGTACATGTATGAATGCACAGACGGTGTGACTCTTCCTTGTGTAAATTCAGAGAAACAACAGCTGTACTCCATTTGTGTATAATGAATCAGCATAAATAAATTTTAAAAACCTCATAATAATAGCAAGTTTAAAATGTACTGGAAACACCTTTGAAAAAGAGACCAGATTATCCTGGGAGGCAAGTTGAGAAAAGACTTTTGTAGCAGATCATCATCGAAGTTAATAGGGAGAAATGAGAATCTATAAAGAAATAGGAAGGAACCTGCCATAAGAAAGATGTTTGTGAGAGTTATGTCATGGCATGAAATGGATTTTTCTCAGGCAGAGAAGTGGTAGGTGGGGCATCTTAGATAAAGAGAACAGAAAATTCAAGGCAAAGATGTGTGAAAGTTGGGCGTATTATGGTAACAGAAAGCAATCTAGAATATGTGAGCAGAAAAAAATTTAGTGAGGAATACTGAAAGGAAAATAAATTGAATTTTATTCAGTAACTTTTGATTTTGAGAATGTTACATTATTATTATTGTTACCATTTTGGAGAGAAATGATTCATAAAAATAAAGAAATGTGTCCACAGTGATACAGAAATGAACAGAGAGGTAGACCTCTCTGGGACCGTGCTCTTCTCTAGAATATGGTGGAGGCATTTGGTGCTGAGTTGGAAAGACTGTGGTATACAGTGGGATACTGGAGTTAGTAAGTCTCTGATATAGAGGATCCCTGTGACCTAGGCAGTTCCCTCCATGTGCCCCAGAGTTGATTACAAACCTTTGAAACTGTTAGATTCTGTTTGTCTTCATCTGGTTCTTCTTCAGTCTCTTGTTTCCTCTTGTTTGTTTTTTTGCCAGACTTTCCAGTGGAAGATCCAGCTTTGGAGGGAAAATAATGCTAATTAATCTCTCCATTAATAAAGCACAAAGAGAGTTTTTCCTCACCTACAACCACTAGTTTGGAACCAATAGTTTGACATAAATAATTGTGGTGTCAGATATAAAATGGCAGAAAAAAACCAATAATCATTTCAGAGTAACTAGGGCATTGCTGACAGAATGTTCCTCCTTCCCATTATGAGTTTCTTTTCCATTAGGATTCTTACATTGAACTCTGGAAGTCATGGATTTTAATAAGATGTATTTAATCTTATTCATTTCAATATGTTTTTTGAAGTTTCAATCTCTTGCCCTTGAATGCATGTTTAGGCAGTCCTTATAACTTCTCCAATAATATTTAAATAAAAAATCCAATAAATCCTATTCAAATTTGAAATTTCAGTATTTTCATACATTTGTTGGTCATTTGTATTTCCTCTTTTGAGAAATGTCTGTTTAGTTCTTTTACCCATTTATTGATTGGTTCATTTGCTTCTTTGGAAATCACACACATTTAATGTATACACCTTGTTACCCAACACTGTAACTCTTTGAAGAAACACAGGGGGAAAACTTCTTGACATTGGTCTTGATAATTATTTCTTAGATGTGACACCAACAGTACAGGCAATAAAAACAATGATAGGCAAGTGGGTCTACATCAAACTAAAAAGCTCCTGCACAGCAAAAGAAGGAAATAACAAAGTGAAAAAACAACATATGGAATGAGGGAAACTATTTACAAACTAACTATTTGATAAGGTGTTAAAGTCTAAAGTATATGAGAATCTCCAACAACTCAATAGCAACAAACAAAACCCCTACAACCACCGCCCAATAAAAACTGATTAAAAAATGAGCAAAAGAGCTGGGCACAGTGGCACACACCTGTAATCCCAGTGGCTCAGGAGGCTGAGGCAGGAGGATCACCAATTCAAAACCAGCCTGAGCAAAAGCAAGGCACTAAGCAACTCAGTGAGACCCTGTCTCTAAAATTCAAAACAGGACTGAGGATGTGGCTCAGTGGTGGAGTACCCCTGAGTCCAATCCCTGGTATACCCTGCCCGCCCCCCCCACCAAAAAAAAAAAAAAAATCCAAAGAAATGAATAGACATTTCTCCAAAGAAGACATACAGATAGATGGCCATCAAACACATGAGAAGATGCTCTACATCAACAGTTATTAGGGAAATTCAAATCCAAACCACATCGAAGTGCCACTTCAACTCATTAAGATGCCTGTAATAAAATAAATAAAAAATAACAAGTGCTGGAGAGGAGGTAGAGAATTAGGAAATTTGTGCATTGTTGGAGAGAATGCAAAAGAGTTCAACTACTATGGAAAACAGTTTGGTGTTTCCTCAAAAATTAACTACAAAATTATCAGATGACTCAGCAATTCTACTCCTAAGTATACACCTGAAACATTAAAAACAGGGACTCAAACTAGTATTTGCATATGTATAGCCATAATATCACTATTTTCCGTAGCCAAAAGGTAGAAACAGATGAAATGTTTTTCAACGGTGCAATGGAAAACAAAATGTGGCGAATACTTAAAATGGAATACTATCTACACATAAAAGGAATAAAGTGCTGATACCTGCTACAATGTAAATGAAGCTCAAAAACATACTAAAGTGAAAGTATCCAGGCACAAAAAGTCACACTGTATGATATAATTCATATGAAATATTCAGAGTATGTAAAAATATACAAATCTACAGGACACAGATTGATGGGTTCCAGGGTCTGGGAGGAGTAGGGAGGAGAATGGGTAAGCTTAATGGGTAAGCGGCTTAAATTTGGAGTAAAGGACATTTTTTGGAACTAGACAAGTGATATTTGCACAACACTGTGGTACTAAATGCCATTGAATTGTTCCCTTTGAAGTGGTTAATTATTGCTCTGGTTATGAGGTCTGGTGTTGTGATGCCTCCTGCTTCACTTTTCTTGGTAGGGATTTCTTTGGCTATTCTGGGTCTCTTATTTTTCCAAGTGAATTTCATGATTGTTTTTTCTTGTTCTATGAAGAATGTCATTTGGATTTTAATAGGAATTGCATTAAATTTGTATAATGTTTTGGTAGTATGGCCATTTTGATGATATTAATTCTGCCTATCCAGGAGCATGGGAGGTCTTTCCATTTTCTAAGGTCTTCTTCAGTTTCCTTCTTTAGTGTTCTTTAGTTTTCTTTGTAGAGGTCTTTCACCCTTTTTGTTAGATTGATTCTCAAGCATTTTATTTTTCCTGAGGCTACTGTGAATGGGGTAGCTTTCTTTATTTCTCTTTCAGTGGATTCATTACTGATGTATAGGAATATGTTTGATTTATCGGTATTAATTTTACATCCTGCTACTTTGTTGAATTCATTTATTAGTTCTAGAAGTTTTTTGGCGGATTTTTTTGGATCTAAATATAGAATCATGTCATTGGCAAATAGTGATAGTTTGGGTTCTTCTTTTTCTATTTGTATGTCTTTAATTTCTTTCTTCTGTCTAATTGCTCTGGCAAGAGTTTCAAGGACCTTGTTGCATAAAAGTGGTGAAAGAGGGCGTCCTTGTCTTGCTTCAGTTTTTAGAGGGAATTCTTTTAATTTTTCCCTGTTTAGAATTATGTTGGCCTTGGGCTTAGCATATATAGTTTTATGATGTTGAGGTATGTTCCTACTATCACTGGCCTCAAACTATACTACAGAGCTATAGTAATAAAAACAGCATGGTGTTGGCACCAAAACAGACACATAGATCAATGGTACAGAATAGAAGACACAGAGGCATGCCCACATAAATACAGTTATCTCCTAGTAGACAAAGATGCCAAAAGATACATTGGAGAAAAGAGACTCTTCAACAAATGGTGCTGGGAAAAATGGAAAGTCACATGTAACGAAATGAAATTAAATCTCTATCTTTCACTCTGCATGAAACTCAACTCAAAGTGGATCAAAGACTTAGGCACTAGAGCAGAGATCCTGAAACTACCAAAAGAAAAAGTAGACCCAAATCTTCACTATATTGGCCTAGGATATGACTTCCTTAACAGGACCCCTAAAGTGCAAGAAGCTAAATCAAGAATCAATAAATGGGATGGAATCAAACTAAAAAGCTCCTTTTCAGCAAAAGAAACAATCAATAATGTGAAGAGAGAGCCTGCAGATTGGGAGAAAATCTTTACCACATGCATCAGATAAAGCATTAATCTCCAGTATATATAAAGAACTCAAAAAATGTAGCACCAAAAAGACCAAATAACCCAATCAATAAATGGGTGAAAGAACACTTCACAGAAGAAGACATACAATCAATCAGCAAATATATGAAAAAGTGTTCATTTAACATCTCTAGCAATTAGAGAAATGCAAATCAAAACTGCTCTAAGATTTTATCTCACTCTAATCAGAATGGCAATTATCAAGAATAAAAGCAACAATAAATGTTGGTGAGGATGTGGGGAAAAAGGTACACTCGTACATTGCTGGTGGGAATGCATAATGTAGAAGGATTATGGAAAGCAGTATGGAGATTCCTCAGACAACTTGGAATGGGACCACCATTTGACCCAGCTATCCTACTTCGTGGTTTATATCCAAAGGACGTAAAATCAGCACTAAAGTGACACAACTACATCAATGTTTATAGCAGCTCAACTCACAATAGCTAAAATATGGAACTAAACTAGATGAAATGGATAAAGAAAATGTGATGTGATGTGTGTGTGTGTATGTGTGTACATGTGAGATATATATATAAAATGGAATATTACTCAGCTTTAAAGAATGAAATTATGACATTTGCTGATAAATTGATGGAGTTGGAGAATATCATGCTAAGTGAAATAAGCCAAACCCAAAAAACCAAAGGCTGAATGTTTTCTCTGATATGTGGAGGCTAATTCACAATAAGGTGTGGTAGGGGCTAGGGAAGAATAGATTTACTTTATATTATGTAGAGGCAAGTGAAGGGAGGGGTGTGGGGGTAGGAAGAATAGTAGAGTGAAACAGACATGATTGTACACATATGACTGCATGACTGATGTGATCCTACAATATGTACAATCGGAATAATGAGAAGTTGCACTCCATTTATGTATGATTTACCAAAATGTCTAAATGTTTTCTGTCACAACTAATTAGAACAATTAAAAATATTAAAAAATGAAAAAAATAAAAAATGGTTAATTTTATTTTATGCAAATTCGAGGTAAGTAAATTATTTTTTAACAAAGTACCTTGAAACACAGCTCCTTTTATATATTACGCTGTCCTTGTTCATGTGTAATTAACTACATCAAAGATTTCAGGGAAGGGCTGGGGATATAGCTCAGTTGGTAGAGTGCTTGCCTTGCATGCACAAGGCCCTGGGTTCAATCCCCAGCACCGCAAAAAAAAAAAAAAAAAAAAAAAAAAAAAAGATTTCAGGGAAAGTGCTGAAGCATGTCCAGCAAAAGAAGGGGTGGGTTGGTTTTAGACTTACGTTTTTTTATGGATTCACTTATCCTCTCTGCCAGGTTGCGTTGGTTTATGGCCTTCAGGACCTCCTGTGTCACAGTCTTTGAGTATTCTTCCCCATAGTACTGGATCAAGAGTTCAGCAAGTGTGACTGCGTTCGCTTGCTCCAGAGTGCCACGGCGAATGTGGTTGTATCCCGAAGCAAGAGGTATGCATGTCAGTCGGAACTTGAACTTTGACAATTCCTCCTCTATGAGCTCCTCAAGGATGGTAAGAAGCAATGCCTTTGATGTGCTTTCCATTGTGCACAGTTGAATCCAGAGGAAATGATGTCTGTGCAGTTACCAACCGGCCTGGAAATGGATTATCACAGGAATCATGGGAATTACATGAGGCAAATTCTTGACGAGAAGTGAGAAAAAGACAAATAGAGGTGAGATCAATGACTATTTTGCTGAAAAGCAAACAGACAAACAAACAAACAAACAAACCCCTCTTGACCTTCAGTAGATGTGATCATGATACGTATTTCTTACATAGAGGATATTCCTCAAAGATTCAGAGCAATTTGCCTTCCTTCCTCTTTTTTCTTTCTGTACCCCTAGAATTTCCAAGATCATCTATTACATGATGTCTGTTTGTGGGAAATGGGACGAGATGGGATCTTATGGAGAGGGATGGATATTATTTCCCAGTAGGTAGAAAAAAGTAAGTGAATTATGGGCAGTTACAGTGAATGAAAGTGTAATAGAAAATAATGAAGACATTTATGCTTGCATTACTTGTGTGTCTTGGGTGGGCAGGCAGATTTTTTTGGAGATTTTATTTGCATATGAAAATTTGGACAAACAATAGGGATAGCAAAAATTAATTCTCTGATTTCTTTGTACCCATGGGATCCTCACCCTTCCTCTATGCTTCCTCCTCTCATTTGCCTCTACTTTGTCCTATGCTGAAAAACAACTTTTCTAGGTATGCAAATATTTGAGATTAAAGCCAATATTACCATCTTTTTTTCGGTCTCCCTATTTTTATTTGTTCTATTTAATGATACATGACTGCATTTTGATTCATTGTACACGAATACAGTACAACTATTCATTTCTCTGCTTGTTCATGATGTAGAGCCCATAGTATTTGTGCGATTACACAAGTACCTAGGTTAAAGAAGTCAATCTCATTCCACCATTGTTTCCACTCCCCGGTCCCCGTCTCTCCCCTCAATCCCCTCTGCCAAATCCAAAGTTCCTCCATATATCACCCCCTGCCTCTGGCCCCATTCTGATCAGCATCTACATATCTGAGAAAACATTTGGCTTTTGGTTTTTTGGAATTGGCTTATCTCACTTAGTATGATATTCTCCAACTCCATCCATTTACCTATAAATCCATAATTTCATTCTTCTTTAAGGCTGAATAATATTACTTGTGTGTATATACCACATTTTCTTTATACATTCATCTACTGAAGGGCATCTAGGTTGGTTCCATAGTTTAGCTATTGTGAATTGAGCTGCTATAAACTTTGATGTGGCTACGGTATTATGCTGTAGTATGCTGATTTTAAGTCCTTTGGGTATAGGCTGAGGAGTGGGATAGCTGGGTCAAATGGTGATCCCATTCAAGTTTTCTAAGAAATCTCTATACTGCTTTCCATAGTGGTTGTGCCAATTTGCAATCCCACCAGCAATGTATGAGTGTACCTTTCCCCCTACATCCTCACCAACATTTACTGTGTCTTGTATTCGTGATAATCGCCATTCTAATTGGAGTGAGATGAAATCTTAGAGTAGTTTTGATTTGCATTTCTCTAATTACTAGAGATGTTGAACATTTTTTCATATATTTGTTGATCAATTGTATATTTTCTGTAAAGTATCCAGTTCTTTAGCCCATTTATTGATTGTTATTTGTATTTTTGGTATCACCATCTTTTATATCAGTAATATTTCTGTCTTCTCCAATCCACCCCATCTTCCCCATCAAAACCCTGAATATTCCTGAAGCTATAATAAAACATCTCTTTTCCAATGTTTCTTTTGATTTCCCCCAAAGATTTGATGTTATCTAATTTTCAACTCTCATAATTTCTTTGACACTTGTTATAATTTTCTGTGTCTTTCAATTATTTCTCTCTGCTAGTTAGTAAGCCCTCTTTAATTAAAAAGGCAACATACTGCACACCAATTACATGCTGACTACTATGACAGATGTATAGCATAATTATCTTATTTATTTGTAACAGAAAGTAAATAGGTATTGTAACGCCACTGGACCTCGGCAAGGTATTATCATATTTTATAGATAAGAAACCCTAAAGCTAATAGAGTAATATTTCTAAGATAACAGTTTGTGAGTAGAAGAATTACAATTCACACACAAGTCTTTTCAATCAAGAAACACCATTTTGCCAATACAGCAATTAATATTGCTCATAACTGTGTACACTTCAGTTTATATGACTAATTTTATTTAATAGTTATAAAAATCAAAAGACTTTTAGCTGTTTCTTCTTTTGCTGCATCACCCTCACCCAAAAATCACAATTATAAATTTATTTTTATGCTTTCATTGCCAAAAGTAACATCCAGCAATAGTTTAACACTCACAAGGCAATATGAAATGGTCCATATGATGGAGTCTCAATCATAAAAATAGAGACAAGATTTTTTCCCCAGGACACTTTTATATCAGGTCAGTGTAGGACATTGGAAGAAGTGTGAGAAAAACAATCGACAAACAATAGAAATATTAGTATGATTATTTCTGCTATTAAGATGATGGAATAGAATGATGTGGTGAAATATTACCACAGAGTGGAGGGTAGGGAGAAGACTGTTAGGCAAAGACTAATCTAATAATGTGATAGTTAAGATTTAACCTGAAAGAAGATAAGACAGCTGGTATGTGAAGAACTGGGAGAAGAAACTTGTAAGAATAAGGAAGAGACAATGCAAATGCCTAAAACAGAAATCAAGTTTTGTGTTTTGGGCACTAGAATAAAGGCCAGTGTGGCTGGAGCAAAATTGAAAAACAGATGAAAGAATGTTGTGATTCATATAGCATCTTTTTAGGTCATGGTAAGGGTTTGGGCTTTTGATCTATGTGTAATGGGAAACCATTGAAGCATGTTGAAATATGGAAACAATAGTGGTAACCATTACGAAAGCATTGTAGTGGTCCAAAGATGATGGCATATTGGACTGAGATTATAGTAAGGAAGATAACGAACAATGGTCATATTTAGGTTTTACCTTGTAGGCATTACCAGCCAAAATTATTGATGGTTTGGTTATGGGATGTAGAGGAAAGTGAAAATTAAAGGATGATGTAGTAGACAGGATTCTCACCTCCTGGTGTGCACATTCTATATAATCTTTGTAGCTGACCTACAAGCTTCGACAACTTCATTTGGCTTCTTGACAGTCAGCCTCTTCTCAAGCATCGCCTTTTCCTACTTGGGGCCAACTCAAACATCTCACTGCTAGAGCTGAACAAGTTGTATTGTCTCAGGGAAACAAACTACACTGGAGACTCTGTTGGTGCTATTTTGGCAATCCTTGCAAGTCAGGTAATAACTTGTCAAGCTGCATCACAGGCCTATTGGACATATTTTCCAGATCCACCTTTGTTACACCCCTCCTCCTGGGGAAGAACTAATCTAAAGGTATTTACTAGCCATCTTCAGTTGCTTGGTGGAATCTCAGATTCATTAATTCCTCATAAGATATCGTCTACCATTTCTTTTCATGATCTTACTGAGGAAACCCCTATTTGCTTGACAAGCAACAATACTAATGTTCCTTTGGGATGTTTGCCTCTTAGTTATAGAACTTATTTAACCGATTCTCCTCAATCCAATCCTAACAAAAGATATATTTGGTCATTAGAAATGGCCTCTATTGGATATGCTAATTATAATGAGACTTGTATTAACAGTTCTGCTCCTCCCCCGTTAGAAATCTGTGAAAAGGTTGCTACAAAAAGGGACTTATATTGGAATTTAATGGACATTGAAGTAGATTTTCCAAAATGGTTTTAATGTGGTTTTTCTCATTTTGCTCAAGTATATGCCCCTCTTATGTCTAATACAAAAGTTTTAGATTGGTATATGTTGGCTCTACACTACAATTACAAAAACTATTTAAAAAAGAATATGCAAAAATTTGCTTTTTATACTAATTTATATACCTCAGAGCCAATTCATAGATGGTTTACACCTGCCTGGGTAACTCCAATCTATAAGAGCATATTAAAAAATGGCAAACATTCCTATTTTCCTGATTTGTATCGTCTTTTAGCTGCTACTAATATGATATTCTTAACCAGATCTATATCTACAGGACTTACCAGTAAAAGGCCTACTAACGAAATCTCTGCTCTATTCAGTGTCAGAGCATGTGTAAATGCTCCTCATGCTATACTTTTAGCTACAAGTAATGATTTAAATATTACTAAAGATAAAATTCCTACTCCATTCAGTGTAATCATTGTATTATAACAAACTGTATTAATGCTACCATTCCCAAACAATATTCCGTTTTCATGATTGTGCATCAACCTTCTTATGTTATGCTGCCTGTAATGATAGAAGAAGAATGGTACGATGACCCGGGAACTGAAGTTCTCAAAAGGCTTAATGAATTAATGAGACCTAAGAGATTTGTAGCTGCCTTGATTTTAGGAATAACTGCATTGATTAGCATTATTACTGCTTTAGCTGTTTCGACCACTGCCTTAGTACAAGAAATTCATACTGCTTCTCATGTTAATGACTTATCGCATAATGTTTCCATTGCCCTGGCTGCCCAAGAAAAGATAGATAAAAAATTAGAAACTAGAATTATTGCTCTAGAAGAAGCCATTTTATATATCGGTAATCAGATTCAAAATATTAGAACCCAAATGACCACTAAATGTCATGCTAAGTTCAAGTGGATTTGTGTAACTCCCCTTCAAGTAGGTAATAATACTGATTGGAGTCAAGTTCAAACTCACCTTAAAGGTGTTTGGAATAATTCTAATATAGGTCCTGATATAAATATTTTACAGTCAAAAATTAGAGACCTTAGTCAAACACATTTGGAAGTAAGCCCATCTGCTGATTTGGCTCAACAAATATTTTCAAATAAAAAAAGTACCATTACCAACAGCACGTTTGTGCAAGGTATTATTCAAATTTTAATTGGAATTGCTTGTGTTCTGATTCTCCTATTTCTCTTCCCAGTCATTGTCGCCTGTACCAGACGAGCAATAAAAGATCTCCAGATTCAAATTGAAATGATCAAATTTAAAAATAAAAAGGGGGAACTGCTGCGCCCTCTTCAATTCCCCTCAGTGCTTGACAAGGATTCCACTGAGTTATAAAGATGTTTGCAAGTTCTCATCTTCTTGGGAATTGGGGCCACTGTTTCCTGGTGTCTTGTTTAATTTACCTATGCTTGGGAAAAATGTTATATTGGATTTATGGGAATTCTAGGGTCTTAGGGGATTTATAACACAAGAATCAAACAGCTAATCATACTGGATATAACCAAGAAAGGCCCTTATTCTGGTGTGATAAAAGTGTAACTTGGAAAGAATGTTATGCTCATTTCTAGCGCTTATGCTAAATACATCATGGATGGTGACTACTCCCAGATGACCTAGGGCAGAAAAACATGTTGCTCCCACCTTAACTCCAGACAAACAAGTCACAAACAAAGTTGTTAAGGCTCGAAAAATAGTCCCAACAATTCAGACATCATTTGGTCATGCTTAATTGATTAATGGAAAACCATGGTATCCTCCTAGGAAACCAGTTTCAGGTCCCTCAGATTTAGACCCCCCCCCCCCTTTATCTCCCACTGGCAGAATACATCTTGGTAGGCATCAAGTATATTATAATGGAAAATGTACATGGAAAGCTCATCTCCCCTTTTAAAAATATTTAAAATATGTGAGACCCTGGTGTTTGCTTAGTTGCTCTAAACAGCTTTCTTGGGCAAAACAAGCTAATGCTTACTGGGCAAAAGTAGGAGGTGTAATCTAGCAAGAGCTATTGTTCCTGTTAAACTAGTTATTAACCACATAGTGTAAGCTTATATGTTGTTCATAGAAATGGCTTCTGCGTATGATGTCTCCAGTAATATAGAAAGTAGAACTAGTTAAAGATTATCTAGAAGAATACTTAAAAATGAGCAAAACCCATAAACATGATCAGAAATCACTTCTGTGATTATGTTGTCTTTTATGGCAAAAGGGAAGTTTCACTGTGTGCCTTACTTAATAAGGTAATTTCTTAAAAGAGACAAGAAGCAGCAGCAGGTGGACTCCTGTTTCAACTGGAAGAGAGAATGTTGTAAGCTGCCTGAATGGGCCACATGTTAAGGAACTGCAGGCAACCTGTAGGGAGTGAGAGTGATCTCATGCTAACAACCAGCAAGAAAATGTCCTATAGGTACAAGAAACTGAATTCTCTTAATAACTTAAATAATCTTGGAAGATGACCTTGAACTTGAGTGGAGAACTGCAGCTTTTCTGATACCTATATTGCAAACTCTTGAAATCTTGAGCAGAGGATCCAGGTAACCCATATCTAAACTCCTGACCCATGGAAACTAAAATAGCAAATTGGTATTTTAAAAATAGTTTACATAATTTTATTTAATAATCTTGCAACATCCATAAAATTTAATTAGAATGATGATTGATGATGATAATTGTTACAGCAATATATTAAATTCTTACAATGCATTAGGTAATACTTTAGTAGTTTAAACTGCTAAATTGATAGTTTATTATGTAGTGATTGAAAAGAAATACATGAAATTTATAGAATTCTGACCCAAGCAAATATATTGATGATAGTGCCATGATTGGGATGGTCAAGGTTTATTACCTGAAGAGTTTGGCATCTTATTTAGGTTGCAATACATATTGGAAAGGTAAGTGAAGATGGTAATTAGACTTAAGTGAGGTGTATGTTTTAAGGGATAGGTTCAATTTGGAGATACTAATTAGAGAGCCATCAGTATTTGAAGACATGGGACTGGTAAGGTCACTTGGGAAGAAGGTATAGGCAGAGAAGAAAAAAGTACCCTGGTACTAAGTAACAGTCCAACGTTTAAAGAAGAAGTAAAGGAGGCTAAACAGAAGGATCCAAGGAGGAAAAGTTAGGGAATGAGACACAGGTGGGATCCCTAAAACCAGTGTCTTGGGAACCTGCCATCCCTTGAGTTTCCAAGGAAACCATTTTTGTTTTCTCTATATATTTTCAGTTATTTTTTTCATCCGTTGGTAGAAGAGCACCATGAAGGTTAGTTAATATTTTGATACTAGTAGGAAATAGTGACTATCAAAGATAGGACTGATTAGATATAGAAAAAAAATTTAAGGATTAAAATAGAAGGGCTTTTAAATTATTTGTGCAAATAGAAGTATAGGAGGCCTTGAAGATTGTCCCTGAATTTGTGTATAATTGAGTAACTTACTGAGAAGGAGGACAGAAAGGTTGGGGGATGGAAGATGATTGATTCAGTTACCAGACATTGAGTTTAATATAATGGTTAACATGGGTGCTTTGTAATTTCTCTTAAGTACTTTACATGTATTATTTATTACTTATAACAATATTAATAGGTAATATATGTGTAGTTTATACATGATGAATCAGGTCTGTCTTGTCCATGACTATGTAACAAGTTGGTTCTAGAACCAATGCTTTTAACTCCTACATTGACATCCTAGTGGAGAAACCAATTCAAACTGATTACATAGTTGTGTTCCAGAAGTCCCTCTGAGCTAATGATTTAGGTTAGGGAATCATCATTATAATCATAACAGTCAATGCCATAAAAAATAAATGCAATCACCCAAAGGAAATGTGATGAGAGATTAGTAAATTACGGGCTCTACATATGCAGAGCTGAAATTCATTAGGCTGTGGGATGATCTTTATCAATTGTTAAAATTGAAATATAGTGCTTTCATACTGTAATAAGTAGATTCTTTCACTCCCAGGTCCCCCTCTCCAGCTTCTCAGGTTCCATTGAGTCCTGAGTGGGTTCCATAAAGAAGTAATATTCTCTATTTTATTTTGTTTATTTATTCTACTACTTAATTTTATATAATAATTTACTGAGCATATTATTTGGTTCTGTGGTAGATAATGGAGAATCAAAGATAAATGGAGTGAATTTCCCATCCTTAAGAGATTTATGAAAATGAAAGACCCAAGTACAGCATACATGGGATTAAACTTGAATGAAATTATTTCAGCATGTGGTACAGGAACTCAGAGGATGAAGCAATTATTGTTATTCATTAACTGAATTCATGAATTCTAAAAGTATAGGAAGCCACTTTTCAGCATCCCAGTATGAACCAAAATTCAAAAGTGAAGTTAAAATTAAAGAAAGACAGCTTTATTTGGGTACAGAATAGATTTGCAAATCAGAATACAGAAGTTCAGATTGGAAACTGAGTGGATGGTCCCTTGAAGAGAGTCAGGATCGAGACTTTTAAACAAAAAGGAAGAGGAACCAGAATTTATTTCCCCTTCAGCATTCTTTGGAGATAAGCAAAGTTTGAACCAGTGGTAAGAAACCGATGTGAATCAGGGTGGTTATAAATTTCGCAAGTCCTTTGAATTATCTATGCCAAGATCAGAATTGTCACCCTGGCATCTTTTCAGGTCTTCAGCACATTGATAAAGCACCTAAAATTGTTTTATCTTCAGTTCTTGACAGTGTCTGTGTAGCAACTTGTCCCTGTCAAGATGCCTCTAAAGCTTACAAAAGAATTTTTGTTTTGTCTTTGACCATTCTGCAGCCATTTCGACTTTTAATCTATCATTCCTCCCTTTTCATCCAGTGTCTAAAGATGCTTAATCAGGCAGATTGCTCCACCAACTAAGAAGGGCTGGGTATCTGAAGACACTGAATGAGCACCATACTAATGAAGGTATGTCAGGAGTCAGTGTTCCCCATTGCTCAGGGGAAATCCCATGGTGCTGGGAAAGTTCATTTCCAGGAAGTCATGTCCCCGGGGAACAGGGAAATATCCAGTGATCCTAAGAGGCATGCAGGAAAAGGTCTTTGAGAGACAGGGCCAAATTGGAGCAATGCTTTTTGGTTTAAACTGTTCTAGGAATGCTAACAGATACACAAAATGGCCTAAGTACAAACACAGGAATTAAGTTTCACTTTGTTTTGGTCTGGAGAACTGTAAGTGCTCAATGTGAATCACTGGGCAAGCATATTGGCAGAGGTTTTGTTCCTCACTTACAAAGTTAGCAAGACAAATACAACATTTATAGACAACAAAATTTAGAAGCATACAAAGTAAAATCATCATGCATAGTTGATGGTTGAAAGTAGGACCTATCTGATCATCTTGAAACCTCCAACTTCGGTTCTTGATTAATAAAAACAAACCTTGGCAAGTGCTTTTGCTCTGATCTGTTTGGTGTTGGTCTAAGAACTTTGCTCTGGTGGTGCAATAAGAATGCCCTCCACTCCACTCTGCCATCCCTCTTAATCATGGCTTCAGTTTCCACAGCATGTAAGGGCATTACAGACATGTTATTACTCAATCTCAGGTGGCTGGATGCCACTTATCCCTGTCAGAAGTTAGGGGACTCCATCTGTTTGTGGTGGTTGCAGAAGTAGTTAACATGCCAGAGTCTCAATTATTATGCGAATTAACCTGGTAGATTGCTCCACCAACTAAGAAGGTCTGTGTATCATCACCTATGGAATTGAGAAAAGGTTATCAGTCTGTTAATCCTGTCAATGTCTGGGCAGATTTCTCACCTGAAATTCCAGTTTGTAAGTTTCTTTTGTACCAGAAGAAAATTATCTTTGTGTTTTTAAATTTTTTACATTGGGGATTGAACACAGAGGTATTTTACCAATAAGCCATACCCCAGTGCGCCCCCACCCCTGCTTTTTTTTTTTTTTTTTTAGTTTTTATTTTGAGACAGGATCTCACTAAATTGCTTAGGACCTTGCTAAATTACCCAGGCTGGCCTCCAACTTTTGATCCTCCTGCTTTTGTCTCCTGAGTTGCTGGGATTTCAGGAATGTGCCACAGTGCTTGGCTTATTTGTGATTTTTGTTTCACATTATATATGCCAGGTACTATATATTGGGGATTTAAAAACTAATATAAAAAGTGCTCAGAGTCTTATAGGGAACATGTGCATAAAGTCTGACTCACATATGTATTTTAGGATGAAGTGGATGTAGGTAAAGGGCACAGTGGAACATGATGGGAGTGAGCTAGGATAGAAAGAAAAAGGATAGGTAGAAAGGAGGTATTCAGGACTAAACATGACTAGCCATGGTTTAAAGTAAAGATTTAAAGTTCACTTTTATATGTATTAAAAGTCCAGATATAAAGGTCACTTTCACATACCTTGATCATGAACAACACTATTTAGTGAATTATTAAACCTTATCCATATGTACACCAATGTTGTACTTTTAAATTCACAAAGCAGATCCTTTAAAAACCAAAAAGGAAAATGATCACCAACCCAGTGGTTGTCAAAGTCCAGTTTCCAATCCAAATTTAGGGACACTAAAACCCCCCTCTTTGATCATGTCCCTGTACTATAGATTTTACATATGCCTAAGATGTAGCTATAGCACATTCCTCTCCAACATCTGCATTCTACTATGTTTCTTAGAGTGTGTACTTCTTTCTGTCTCTCAAAAAAAACCAATCTGTACCTCACTTTGCTCTGTCCTTAAAATTCCTCTCTGCAATGATATCAAGGATCTTCACAGCCTGAGTTGAGGTCCATCTCCCTTTTAGGGGACCTCCTCAGGACCTCCATCCTGGTGACAGGAGCGGTAATGTTTTGCTTGGTTCCAGTAACAGTGACAGTCTAAAGTGGGACAAGGCTCCAGCAAATTGGCAGGCAGATGAGATTTTGCATTCTTTAGGAGATTCTGAGTGATGGGAAATTGCTTTACAGATTGCTTAGTTCAGCCTCCACTTTAGAGATCAGACATCTGGGAGCAGGCTGTGATCAGCCTGTTTTGCACATACTAGTGTCTGAACCAGGATTCAGACCTAGTGCCTGAGTTCAGGCTGACCCAAGTTGCAGTTGCACTTGGATCTTTGTGTCCTCCCCACACCATTCATATCACCAGGGTCAGTTCAGTCTTGGTGCCCTTGATGAGGATTCTCCCAAAGCTTCCTAAATTTGAACAAAGAACTCTAAATAATGTGTTTAAAGCAGGATCTTACTGAGTTGAAGGACACAGAAGACAGAGACAAAAGGGCAGAGGGACACCAGAAAGGCAGAGAAAGAGCAATATAGCAATGGAGAACGATGAGGAGATAGAGATGAGATGGGGAGACAGAAGGGGGATTGGGTCGGGGGGGGGGGGGCAGAGAGAGAGAGAGAGAGAGAGAGAGAGAGAGAGAGAGAGAAGGAAACAGAGAAGGAAAGCAGAGATCAGGAACAAGAAAACTTTCCTGCATACTATAGGAGGAAAAGAAGCCTTAGGCCCCAGATGTCTCTCAGGCACACTCAATCCCTTCTCCCTCTGGAGAAGAGGGGACTCTAACCTCACTGTGGCCCCCTGAGGGAAGGGGATACTCACCAGAATGAATCCTGAGTCTTCTTCCCAGTTCAGTCACACCAGGGGATGATAGGTTGTACTTGCTGTTAGAAATTTGCCTGTCTTTCTGGAGGCAGTGTGTAAACTGAAACAACCAGTTTGATTTAAAAAAAAAAAAAAAGGTGACTGAAAAATGAGGGCTGTTGTGATACTTAGCTCCACCTGCATTACTAGTCCATACCTGCTTACCTACCACCCACAGGAAGGTGGGGGCCAGGGCACAGTTAGAGGTGTTATCCTTATTTTAAAACTTTGTCAACTGTACCTCTTTACATATTAAATCAACTCCAGAGTTGGATTTTAAGATCTTTCCCATCCAGCTAGTGGGTAAGAGCATGAATTGGATTCATACTGATCCACTCTTAAATTCCAGTGAGATCACTTGCTAGTTGAATTAGATTACTGAAACTATCAGTCTCTGTCTTCTCATTTTTGAAATGAGAATAATAGTACTAGGTTGACTAAAAGTTAAATGAAATAACCATGTAAACCACTTAACATAGTGATTGTCTCTTAATCAGTACTCAACAAAGGTTAGCTATTATTTTTCTTGTAGTGGGGAGCCTTACAGAAGGAATTTTCCATTGTGTTAAAGTCATATACTTTAAAAAATGTCTCCTTTAGAGAGCGAGATATCAGAAGATTTATTGGTATTCCTGATTTTGGCCTTTTGTATAAATGGTAGTTATCAGGAAGAAGCACCCATTATATTCAGAAGAATATAAAAAAAAAAGGTTGAATGTTTTCTCTGATATAAGCTAATCCACAATAAGAGGAGGGAAGATAAAAAAAGAAAAGTCTAGTAGAGTGAACAAAAGGGAAGGGATGAATGATAGGGAAAGGAAAGACAGTGGAATTCAGGAATGATTCTGACTAAACTTTCCTATGTAGAAGCATGAATAAATAACAGCAAGTCTAGGGCTGGGAATATAGCTCAGTTGGTAGAGTATTTGCCTTGCAAGCACAAGGCTCTGGGTTCAATCCCCAGCACAGCAAAATATGTGAGTCAGACTCTATGCCCATGTTCCCTATAAGACTCTGAGCATTTTTTATATTAGTTTTTAAATCCCCAATATATAATACCTGGCATATATAATGTGAAACAAAAATCACAAATAAATAAATAAATAAAAATAACAGTGAATCTCACCATTGTTTGTATCCACAAGGAAATTAACTAAAAAATGTAACAATGGGTAGGTGCCAGAAAGATTTGCAGAGGGGTGTGGGGAGGGAAAGGGAAGGAGAGGTACTGGGGACTGAATTAGAATAAGATATGTTCCATGCTTGTATAATTATGTCAAAATGGATTCTGTTGTCATGTATAACTAAAAAGAACTAAAAAAATAAAAAAAAATTAAAAAAAGAAAATATTCCCCATTCTTCACCTGAGGGCTTAAAAGAAAACTAGTATTATTCCTTAGACAATGATGATGTTTCTGGGTCCCTGAGACAGTGGACACCGGAAACAGACCTGGCCCAACAACCCTAAGCAGTGACTGTGTATATTAACTAACATAGGTCATCACTAAAAGTGAGAACCTGTCTTTTGACTAGAAGTAATGACACAACTGCTAAGTAATATATAGTCCCATCCACCTGTTCTGAAAGGGTCTGGTCCCAGCAGCCTCTGCTTTCACCTGCCCAGCAAGGAGGGTCTCACTGTCTTGGCAAGTGTTCCATCTCCCTGGAGACTGAGAGACTCAACTGCTGCCATGGCCTGGAGGAGTCCTCTGCTTCCTGCTGTGTTCTGCATTCTTTTTGTATTCCTTGAGTCAGTATTCAGTTACCTGCAGCTCTGGGTGTCTCTAGCCAAATCTCCCCCAAACATCAGAGTATTTAAGGAGTGTTAATTGGGCAGGCCCTGGCCTGTTTTCCTTGAAGCCCTTCCTCTGAGCATGTGATTTGATAAGTTTGAGATGAGATATTAACTGAGGTTATCTAGTATTTCCTCCCAGTCCATTTCTTACTTACATTCAAATATCTCGTTGCATCTCTGAATAACAGCCTTAAGGAGAGCACAAAACAGGACATTTTAACATAAATTTAGCACATTGGCTGCCATAGTATGTTGGAGAAATAGGAATTATATTTCCAAGACCAAAGAAATGTTCATCCAGAGGGAAAGCAGAGGGAGAGGGAGGTAAAAAGAGATGTGAAGGTTCCACCAAAGAGAAATTATGTACCTGTTTTTTGTAATACTGGCTGTAAGACCCTGAAGAGAAATGGTTGTGTGATGCCTCTGGTCATGGTGTCACAGGAAAAGGGAGAGCTGCAGCTCCAAACCTCAGTTCTTGTGTTCTAATGAAATGAAATTTAAAGTCAGACACAAAAACTCAAACCAGAAAACTTTATTATAAGTGAAAGTAAAGTAAGGCTCAAGCAAAAAGCACTCTCAAAAGGAGAACTGGTCACGTCTGAGCAGAGAACTACAAAGGAAACAATGCTACTTCCAAATTTATTGCTGTTTGTTTGGTGTTTGCCAGGAGAACTGGGTTCCACCTTCTGCAGTCCTCTCTAATCACGTGTTCAATTGCTTCACATTGAGTGGTGGAGTTTTTAACCTTAGCCTTCTCTGAAATTTTCATGGATTTTCATCCTATTCAGGGGGGCTTCATCTACAAGTCAATCCTATTAATGTGGATATTGGGGTCAGTGGCCTGACAAAATTTACCTTACTGCACCTGGCCTATTAAAAATATTCTCTTCTAAAATACATTGAGAAACTTATTGTCATAAATCCTGATTTTATAATGACCTTAGTAGACCCTCCCAAGGGTTAGTCCTATTACTTCCTTTGTTTCCACCTACTTCTTCTCAGGGTTAGTGCATCTGTTGCTGTTCTGCAAGTTGTCTGTCCATTCAAGACAATTTCAAGAAACCCTCTGACCCTGTTATGTAAATGGTTTGCATTTCACTGCTCAGGACTAACTACTACCTAACAATAGGGACCAAAACCAGTCTTACAAAAGACTTCTTCCACCATCCAAATGTGTTATAAAAGCATCTCAGTGATTAATATCCCTGGATCTCTGGAAATTTCTTTTTGGAAATTCTTGGAACTGATGGTGGAGGCAGACTTTCCCTATTTTCTGATGTATGAGCATTGTGTAAATCAACGTTAAATTTGTTTTTCTAGTTCTTTGGACTTGAGGCTTGGATTCAGAACTTACATTGTGTATAGAGAAGTAACTTTGATTCAGGAACCAGAGAGTGGAAGCACCCATTCCTGTTATCAAACTGTTAAACTATCCACAGAAACTTCACCTTTATTTTTCAGAGAGATGTCTAAAATGAAAATTTCTGTGCTAGGTGGTTGCAGTGGCTCAGGTGGCTCATGCTTGTAATCCCAATGTCTTGGAAGTGGCTGAGGCAGGAGTATCACAAATTCAAAGCAGCCACAACAATTTATAAGGTCCTAAGCAACTTAGCAAGACCTTGCTTCAAACAAAACAAACAAAATAACAACAACAACAAATGGACTGGGATATTACTCAATGGTTAAGCACCCCTGGGTTTAATCCCTCAGTACAAAAAAACAAAAACAAACAAACAAAAAAACCCTACTAAAACCCTTCAATTATTTTCCATTATCTCCATAGTAAAGTTCTTAATACAAGACCCTTCACAATCTGTCTACCACTCCCACATTTTACCATCCCCATTTTCATTCCACCAATCAACTGCACATTCATGCAATTCTTTAGTTTGTATTTTATAATTCCAAATTCTTTACTTTCTTTTCTCTTTTCTGAATTGTTCTTTTCTCTTTCTTTACATTGCTAATTCTTACTCATTTAGAACTCAACCAAGCAATACCTCTCTGGGATATATTTTCCTACTCCATTCCCAGTGTCCTGGGTACTTCTGTGATCTGCCAAAGTGCATTGAGCTTGCCTAACAGAGCATAGTATAGTGATTGGTCATGATGTCTGTTTCCTCTACTAGATTGTGATTTCTTCAAGGACAATAATTATATCCTAATCATGGTAGTATTTCTAGCATATCAGGTATCTTAAATTTAACAGACCCTTAATATATATTTATTGATTAAATCATTATAGGATTTTTATTTAAAACATTTTGTCTATTTTAGATGACACCTCAAGCAATAAGTAGCATATTTCAAATTAAAGGGCAAGGCCACCATAAGGATCTGCAAAGAAGGGGAAAAATAAAAAGCCAACTGGACTTGTGATTACTAATGAATGAATAACCCTAATTCACACCAATGGTATACAATGGTCAGAAGAAGAAAATCAGAAAAGGATATTTTAGAGAAAATTTGTCAGTTTGCTTTGTATATTCTTCCTACCTCCTCTGTTCATGTGGAGGGGTAGGGAATTGAACTTGTTCCTCATCTGATGGCTATGGAAAGAGGCTTAATTCAGAAGAACCACTCAAAGAGATTGATAATTGTATTGTACATGGCCTATTTGGGCTAGACATGACATAGGTTGCCAAGAGATAAAAGCAGACATCAGGAGATGCGAAGAGAAGCACTATTAATTAATATTAAAAAACTGCTTATAGGGAAGATGTAGTAACAATCTGAAAGTCCATTGATGACCAAATGGACAGGTGCTTTGCCAGAAACTCCAGTGGCAACAGGCTGGACAGGTGCACCTCTATTTCACATGGTGCCTCTAATCCTTCACCAGAAAATAGAGCTTCCTTCTCATCGTGATGCTTTGTCCAGTGATGAGCACCTCCCTGTCCATGGTGCTCTGTTCTACACCAGTTACCACAGGGAGGTGAGGTTTACAGGTTTGATTCCTAGGTTACAGAAGCAGTGACACTATTTGCTTAGCTTTCTTTGTCCCATGGTATGAATAACAACCCAAGGAACTTGGTATGCAGGCAAAAGAAGAGTTTTGTTTTTTGTTTCTTTTTCTTTTAAGATAAAACTAACTTTTCCTAACTCCCAGCATACATGAGAGAAAGCCACTGCCCTTCAAAATAATGTTTATCTGAATATTCTGGTCCATACTTGCTCTCATTTCTCCCTTAATTTGGCTAGGTTCTTGGGAATGCTGAGGGGCATTTCAGGAACATGGTGTTTTACTATCCTCCTTTTCTTTAAGAATGACACAATAATATGTATGTGGACATTGACAGAGAAAAATTGATAAAATAGATTAAAAAAGCCAGCCTTTACTGATGTTTTCCCATTATAGATAGCAAACCTATGGCAGATCTGACTTGAGGAATGGTGGGAGAAGTATTAACTTGAAAAATGCTTGGATAATTTTTAAAATCAATTTGGATAGACAAATTAGCTATAGATATGACATTTTTAACTTAAGGATGATAGTTTTGTATAAATTTTAATATGTGGTAGATATCTGACAATTCATATTTATGTATAGTGAATTTGAATGAGCTGGGAAAACCATTTTTCTTTTTATTATCCACAGTGAGTCTCATTTATTGTATTATAGATTAAACAAGGAAAAGTCAACAAAGGCCCATAATCCAGTCAAGTTTTAATGATCTTCATACACTGCGTCATCTTGAATTCATGAATAAGAATCCATTTCAGCTTGTTCTTATTCTCTTCAGCTTGTTCTCCCTGTTCTTTTGTGAATGAGGCTTACCAATGCCCATGAAACACCTCCTGTGGAACCTTCCATTGGAAATTCTCTCTGTCAAGGTTTCTCATTTTCCCAAGCCTAATGTGGTTCCTGTTGAGAAGGTCAGAAAGCCTGGGTGTTACAGTTCATCATAGAGTTCAGCTTCCAATAGCTTAGAGAACAGAAGAGAGGCTGAGAGTAGATATGGAGGGACAGAGTAAACCCAAATAACTGAGATACCTTCTGGTCATAGGAGGGAGTGAAGGGAGCAGAGCCCCATTGCTATATAGAGGGAGAAAAAAACAGCCTGGAGTAGAACAGAATGTTACAGAGATATCTGTGATCAGCAAGCACAGTTTTGGCTTCTAATGTGAGAACCCATCCAAAAAATATGGAGAAAGATAAGGTTTGAAGGAGTATGAAAAATGACTCCATCAGAAGACACATGTGCATCATGAAAGGGATAGGTTTTACCTATCCCTTTCTTCTGAGATCTTGAGTTTAAAGTAGCTTTAGTGAAGCTCTTGTGACCCAATTCGTGTACCAATATAGCAGGGCATACAGAAAAACAATCCTGTTTCATCTCTGAACACGATTGCTACATTTCTTTATTTCATAACAAAAAAGAGATACCAGGCACTTAAGAAGACACAATTTCAGGATTACTCACTGAACAGTGTACAGTATGGATCATATGTTGATCAGAGGCCTATTCCAAACAACTGATATCCATTTATATATTTACTTCTTTGTCTGCTTTTATAAATACTATGCTTTCCCTCAGGAGAATTTAAGGAAATTTAAAAGAGTACTTTTTCTACAAGACCCCATTAATTATATGTAGAGGATTAAGGAGAAAACAAAAAAACAAAAATAAAAATGAAAACCTAGGCAGAGGGGAAAGTTTTGCTTCAGTTATTTACTGCACCTTAGCAAACCAACCCAAAATAAAATTCCATATTTATTTGGTTCATAAATCTGTAATTTGTGTAAGAATAATGCCATGATATTTAGGGCCATAGATGAGATGACTTGAACAGCCATGGAAAGTCAAATATGGGCATATCTCTTTCCTTCCATGAAGTTTCTGGACATGGGTTCATGTGGGTGGCAGCTTAGTGTGACAACTTCTGGATGGTTGGACTTTTTACATGGAATCTCAGGTTCAAGATGGAATGTTTATAAAACACCAGAGTGAAAGTTGTGGACCTTTTACGGCCTAGTCATGGAAGTCATACACTGTCACTTCTCCCAGTTCTATTTGTGATGCAGGGCCAATCCTACCACAGTATGGATGTGACCTCACAAATACTGGGGAACATGGGTCATGGAAGGGGCATTCTAGAAGCTAGAAACTTCAAGTAGTATCACAAATTGGGCTAAAAATACATGAAATAATGGCATGTCTACCTGCTTTGAGTGGAATACAAACTTGTTTTAAATTATAACAATTATAATTTAATACTAGCTATCATTTGCTAACAGATTTTATGTGTTGAAGTCTATTCTAATGGCATTATATAGGTCATTCATTTCATTCTCACAGTATTCCTCAGAGGTAGATGCTACAAATATCCTCATTTTGGAATGAAGAAGCAAAGGCATAAAGCTTAAGTACTTTCACTAAATCCAAAGGCAGAACTGGGATTTGTACTCCAAGTTCCTAATCACTAATTTTTCTAGAAGTCAGAGAAAAATGGGGAAAGCTTACAATTTAGTATCCTTGAAATCTTTAAAACTGCTCAGGAGAGTCACCATAATTGCAGTTTTAGAACCATTAAGTTAGGTGTATAGTAAGTAACAATAATGTTGTGGTTGATACATGGACAGATTTGAGGTTCTTTCTTATTTCAAATGTGAACGTTATCAAATATTTTTTAAAGTACTAGGAAGAGTAAATGGAGTATGTTTCCTTTCAACAAGTATCCAAGAATATTGTTTGTCTGACATGAATATTTAATAAATCTGAATTTTAAAAATTTCAAAATTTTTGTCCCTGGAATGTAATACCTTGACTGCTAGTTTAGAATAGACATCTCTGAAGACACTAATGACTTGTGGAGCATTGACTATTATGTTCAGATTGAATATCTCCCTTGTCTGTGTTCCAATCTTTGTTAATTCTTTTTTTTTCATTTTTATTTTTTACTTTTTATTTGTTCTAATTAGTTATACGTGACAGGAGAATGCATGTTGTTCATTATACATGAATGGAGTACAACTATTCATTTCTCTGGTTGTACATGATGTAGAGCCCATATTATTCCTGTGATCACACAAGTACCTAGGTTAAAGATGTCAATCTCATTCCACCATTGTTCCCATTCCCCTCCCCTCTTCCCTGCCCTCTTCCCTCCCCTCAATCCCCTCTGCCAAATACAAAGTTCCTCCATTCATCACTCCCCTCCACCCTGGCCCCATTATTGATCAGCATCTACATATTGAAGAAAACATTTGACATTTGTTTTTTGGGGATTGGCTTATTTTTCTTAGCATGATATTCTCCAACTCCATCCATTTACCTGCAAATGCCATAATTTTATTCTCCTTTAAGGCTCAGTAATATTCCATTGTGTACATATGCCACATTTTCTTTATCCATTCATCTATTGAAGGGCATGTAGGTTGGTTCCATAGCTTAGCTATTGTGAGTTGAGCTACTATAAATATTAATGTGGCTATATCATTGTAATATTGCAGATTTTAAGTCTTTTGGGTATAAACTGAGGGGTTGAAAAGCTGGATCAAATGGTGCTTCCATTCCAAGTTTTCTGAGGAATCTCCATACTGCTTTCCAGAGTGATTGCACCAATTTACAGTCCCACCAGCAGTAAATGAGTGTAACTTTTTCCTCACCACCCTTGCCAACACTTATTGTTGCTTGTATTCTTGATAATTGCCGATCTGTCTGGAGTAAGATGAAATCTTTGAGCAGTTTTGATTTGCATTTCTCTAATTGCTAGAGATGTTGAACATTTTTCCATATATTTGTTGATTGAATATATATCTTATGTGAACTGTTTGCTCAGTTCCTTAGCCCATTTATTTATTGGGTTATTTGTTTTTTTTATGTTAACATTTTGAGTTCTTTATATATCCTGGAGAATAATGCTGTATCTGAGGTGCATGTGGTAAAGATGTTCTCCTATTATGTAGACTCTTTCTTGACGTTATTGATTGTTTCCTTTGCTGAGAAGAAGCTTTTTAGTTTGAATCCATCTCATCTATTGAGACTTGATTTTTCTTCCTATGCTTTAGGAGTCTTGTTAAGGAAGTTAGATCCTAAGCTGATGTGGTGAAGATTTTGACCTACTTTTTCTTCTATTAGGCACAGGGTCCATGGTCTAATTCCTAGGTCCTTAGTCCACTTTAAGTTGAGCTTTGTGCCAGGTGAAAGATAGGAATTTAATTTCTTTTTGCTGCATATGGTTTTCTAGTTTTACCAGAACCATTTGTTGAAGAGGTTATCTTTTCTCCAATGTATGTTTTTGGTACCTTTTTCGAGTATGAGGTAACTGTATTTATGTGGGTTTGTCTCTGTGTCTTCTATTCAGTACCATTGGTCTACCTGTCTATTTTGGTGCCATTTTGTTAGTGTAGCTCTGTAGTATAGTTTAAGGTCTGGTATTGTGATGCCTCCTGCTTCACTCTTCCTGCTAAGGATTGCTTGGCTATTCTGGGTCTCCTGTTTTTCCAAATCAATTTCATAATTGCTTTCTCTATTTCCATGAGGAAAGATGTTGGGATTTTAATTGGAATTGCACTGATTCTGTATAATGCTTTTGGTAGCATGGCCATTTTGACAATATTAATTCTACCTATCCAAGAGCATAGGAGTTCTATCTTCTAAGGTCTTCTTCAATTTCTTTCTTTAGTGTTCTGTAGTTTTCATTGTAGAGGTCTTTCACCCTTTTGTTAGATTGATTCCCAAGTATTTTATTTTAGTTTTGAGATTATTGTGAATGCGGTAGTTTTCCTAATTTCTCTTTCAGAGGATTCATCACTGATGTATAGAAAGAAAAACATTAGATTTATGGGTGTTGATTTTATATCCTACTACTTTGCTGAATTCATTTATTAGTTCTAGAAGTTTTCTGGTGGAGTTTTTTCCAACCTTTGGTAATTCTGAAAAGCAATAAAGGAACATTATTTCTGTGACTTCTCTACTGCATCAAGCTTCTTTATGTTAGTAAAAAGGGTTTTTATACATGAGCAAAGGCAATGGAAGATATAGTTCTACTTGAAAGTGTTGTAGGTCTTCAGTCTTCCCTGAAACTCTCAAACCCCAATTTCACTTCTTCCACCTCTTCCCCAGCCAGCTGTGGTGTGCGTGTTTGAATGATCTCAATTTGGCCTGTTTATGCAAGTTGCAGCTGTTCCTTAGCATCGGGGATTTCCAAGGAATGTTTCTTCAAACTCGCCAAAACTTGCTTGGATATCAAGACTGTGAGATATGCTCACTCTGATAATGAGAATTTAAAACCTCCTGGCACCTTAAGAATTCAGGTGGGGCTTGTTCACAAATATCCACCTCCACTATTTTTCATTCATTTCTCACATACACCCTAAGAGAAGAAGAAGTCAAGGGCCTTGCTTTTCCTTGGCCTGAGCTCAGTTGGGATGGACTGGACCCAGTTCTTAACTGCTTTCTTGCACAACTCTTCACTGCAAAATTCTGCATCTTCAGAACTTATTACATCAGCATTGTTCCTGCAAGGCTCAGTTCTGGAATCAGGGCTTTGGAGATTCCAGCAAACCCAACATATACAATTGGGTTGGAGTCCTCAGATGAGTCTGAGAAATATTTTTTGCTCAGTACAGGCTCATTTCACAGAGAAAGTCTTTAACTCTTTTCTTCTCCCCAGAGGATTATTGTGTTATCAGAGAAAACTCCATTCCCTTTTTCTTATTGCCTGCTAATTTTCTTCTACTCCTTTTCTGTGCCACTTCTCCTTTTTTGACCTTTAAAGTTCCCTTTTGTTGCCTTTGTCCCTCCTTTTAATTCCAAAATTGAAGAAGATGGAAAGGCACGACAGCTTGGATGAGTCCTAGATGCTGAGACAGATTCCACTTGGGGTCTTGTGGCATACACAATAAGGAACACAAGCCCTCACTGTACTAATGCTAAATGTAAACTTTTAGTTAGGTTCGAAAATTTGAAGTTTCACAAGCACAGTGTTAGATCTGATTTAACTTAATAATAATTTTAAAAAGACCCTCAGATTTCAGTCTAATACCAGCTCCATGTGAGCCAAAGTCAGATGGTTCTGTAAGTAAACTTCATCTGATCTCAATCTTTAATTCTGTTGCCCAAATGTCCAAATATTGAAGTGACATACTTGTATTAGAACACACCTTAGGTGTTGCAGTCAGGGTTGAGGTTACACTATTTGATTCTGATGTGATTCTCAGGGGTCAATGCCGTAATCTATTGGGGTGGGAATGTATGCAAGGTGAGTTCTTTCTAGGTAGTCAGATGCTTTGGGTAGCACTAGATAGCAGGGGACAGTCTAAAGGCATTAACAGGGGTGATGCAGAAATTACGGCAGGAAAAATTCCTGAAAAGGAGATGCAAGGGCTTTTTAGAGGTGACCGTATACTGCTGAGAGTGTAAGCAGTCAGTTCGAGGCTAGGAATTAGTAACTTCAATGGCCCTAGAACAAAATAAGAAAATAATTCTCTACAGTTTGTAAAGAGTTTATCAGGAGTTATAACTAAATTTCACTCAAATTCATAGGTAAGCACATTTGATGGGACTTGGTTGTTATTGTTTTATTATTGCTAATCTTTCAAAAACACCTCAACTGTTTCTTCCATAGATTTCTGTACAAATTTAATCAATATTTCAGTTAAAAAGTAGGAAGAATATTGATAAAGAACAAAACTATCTCTGCCTGTAGGTAAAATATCTCCCTTCCTGAGATATCAGGTGGAATCAGGATTAGAGAGAACCTCAGCCAGAGATGGGAGGCAAATGATGGCCCTTCGTAGAAATAGAAGAAAGGTTCATAATCGGATTCAGATTTTCAGGTTTGTCAAAATCTTTCCAGATTTTCTCACTGAGAAAATGAGGTATCTTCTTAGGTTGGGGTGACTTATATGACAAATGTGACATAATAAGTGAAGCTAAGGGAATGGGTGACATTGTTTCAGAACAGCTAACATGTAAGAAAAAGTAAAGGGCCCACCCCAGACTCTAAGAACCTCCAAAAGTTAGAGGTTGAGAGGAGGAGAAGCAGGGCTAAGAAGAAAGTGAGAAGACATGGCCCAAGAGGGATGAGAAAGACAGGAAGGTGCATGGTGTCAGTGAAGGAAAAGGAAAGCAGAAGTTCTAACCAGAGTCATGATTCAGGGAGTGTCATTAGGGTAGAATGGTAGAAAAGTCTGGAGAGGTGAGGACTGAAAATTATGCTTTGAATCTGGTGGTGGGGAGGGGGAAAGCTGATGTTGACATTGTAGGTGGAATAGGAGGGATGGAAGCTGGCTAGCATTTGAAAATAAAGTAGTAAATGGGAAGTGAAGAACTGAAAACTTGTTGTAGAGCTTGTTTTTTAAAGGTTTGCCTATAAGGTGAGGGATTTTAGGGGGCAATACCTTGTTTTTTCAAATAGGAGAGCCTACATTGGTTTGTGTTTCTGCTTCCTTCATTTGTTAAAGACACATTTAGGTACCTGCTATGTGCCAGCTTTATACTTAATATACATAACTAATTAAGACACCAATAGGGCCACAGTAAACTGTGAAGATAGATTTGCAAATTAACTCTGTATAGCAAAATAATAGAGGAAATTAGGGGATTGCAGACACAGAGGGAATTTCTGGCAAATAGTGCCAGAAAGTGAAACTTCTATTAGAGAAGTTGTAGAAAGGACTTTCAGGTGAAATGAACAGTACCATGCTCAAAATCACAGGGTATTACATGGAGAAAAGATAATCTCTTCAACAAATTGTTCTGGGAAAACTCAAAATCCATATGTACTAGAATGAAATTGAATCCCTATCACTCACCCTGAACAAAACTCAACTCAAAGTGACCCTATATTTACTAGAAGAAAATGTAGGTCAAGTTTCCAACATGTTGCCATAGGACCAAATTACTCAACAAGTCTCCTAAAGCTCAAGAAGTAAAATCGAGAATCAATAAATGGGATGAAATCAAACTAAAAAGCTTCTTCTCATAAAAGAAAACCATTGAGAATGTGAAGAGAAAGCCTACAGAATGGGAGAAAACTTTGACACCTGCATTTCAGATAGAGCTTTAATCTTCAGAATATACAAAGAACTCAAAAAGCTTAATATAAAAAAAAAACCCAGTCCAAAAATGGGCAAAGTAACTGAGTAGGCACTTCACAGAAGAAGAAATACAATCAATCAACAAATATATGAAAAAATGTTTAATATTTCTAGCAAATAGAGAAATGCAAATTAAAACTTTACTGAAATTCTATCTCACTCCAGTCAAAATAACACTTATCAAGAATACAAGTAACAATAAATGTTGGCAAGGATGTAGGGAAAAATATTCACTCATATATTAATGGTGGGACTGAAAATTGGTGCAACCACTCTGGACAGCAGTATGGAGATTCCTTAGAAAACTTGGAATGGAACCACCATTTGACCCAGTTATCCCACTCCTAAGTCTATACCCAAAGGACCTAAAATCAGCACACTACAGTGACACAGACACGTCAATGTTTATAGCAGCTCAATTCACATAGCTAAGCTATGGAACCAACCTTGGTGCCCTTCAACATATGAATGGATAAAGACAATGTGGTACATTTACATAGCGGAATATTCCTCAGCCAGAAAGAAGAATGAAATTATGGTATATGCTGGTAAATGGATGGAAGTGGAGACTATCATGCTAAGTTAAATAAGCCCATCCCAGAAAAAAAAAGGCCAAATATTCTCTTTGATATGTGGATGCTAACACACAAAGGTAGGGAGAATAGACGTTCTTTGGATTAGACAAAAGGGAATGAAGGGAAGGGAGTAGGGATGGGAATAGGAAAGAGCATAAATAAAAAGTAAATTAAAAAGTACAAATAAAAAGTAAATTAAAAATCCCACAAAATCACAGGTTATAAAAGGATATCTCTGGCCATGGAGGGTAGTGTAGAGGGGGTAGTTGTGGTAAACCTAAGTAGACTGACTTGATTGGAGTGGGGAAGATGGGCCAATATTAGAAGAGAAATCAGGTAAGTAAATGAGGGCAAATCATGGAATTAATATTATGTGTCATAAAAAAGGTTCAGGCTCTGAGGATGCATTGAAGTGTTTATTTAATAAGGGAAATTATAGGCCAGGTTACCTGTAATCAACATCATTTTGGCTGCAATATTGAGGATGAAAAGAGACCAGATAGGAATGAATTTCAATTGCCAAGCTAATAGTGAGGATCTAAACTATAATGTAGTGATAGTAGGAGTTGAAAAGAGGAGTAAGCTGTGAGAGAAATTGCAGAAATAAAGCTATAATACTTGGTGACTGACTAGAAGTGAGAGGTATAGCATGGGAGGATACTGAGTTGACTTCCAAGTTCCTGGGCTCCACATCAGTGATGTTACTTAAGAAGGTGGGGAAAGAAGCAGCAGCAGGCTGGTGTGTCGAGAGGTGAGATGAGGAACTTAGTTTGGAGTATGATGAACTTAAGATGTATGTAAGATATCCAAATAAAGATGTCTAAAAGGGGCTTGAATATCAAGGACTCACAAGAGAGCAAAACAGAGGATAGATATTTCAGAGCCATCAGGTTATGGATGGTAAGTGGAGCCCTGAGAACCAGCGTGGTCACCTACGGAGAGTGCACAGTGAGGCAAGTGTATGGGCTGCCTTTAAGGGGTGGCAAACAAAAGAAGAGCCATGAAGGAGATTGAGAAGAAACAGTAAATAAAGAAGGAACCACACAAGAGAGTAGAGCCCAATGTGTTATCACAGATGTCAAGGAAAGGAAAAGTTACTAGAATAAGGGTCATCAACAGAATAAAATTACCATAGTAAGATGAGCCTGAAAAGGTCCCTATTAGATTTTAGAATCAGATATAGCTGATGATCTCACTGATGTAGGAGAGAAGGGGAAAGGTGCCAGATCACAGGGAGATAAGGATGGCAGTGGAGGTAAAACAGTAGTGTCTGTGTGTAAGAGTGAAAAGTTAATTACTTGTGCAAGAAACCCAATTTGAATTAGCTTAGAGAGAAGATAACCACATCTGAATGGAACTAGAAACTGAGATACCATCAAGAGTTTCTTGATTTTGATTGTTAGTTTCATTTCCTCCTGTTGATTTTTTTAGAAAAGCTTTTTATTTTGGAATAATTTTAGATTTATAGAAAAGTCACCAAAAATAGTCACAGAGCATTCAGAGAGTTCCCATCTATCCTTTACCCAGCTTCCTCTAATTAACATTGTCTAACATTGGTACATTATTACTAACTAAACTCCAGACTTTGTTCTGATTCCACCAGCTCTTCCACTAATGACCTTTTTCTATTCCAGGATTCAATTGAAGATACCACATTGCATTTAGTCATCATGCTTAGCTAGTTTCCTCTGGTCTGTGACAGTTTCTCCAACTTTTCTTGCTTTTATGACCATAATTGCATTGAAGTGTACTGGCTAGGCAATTTTGTAGAATTTTCCTCAATTTGGATTTCTCTGATGTTTTTCTTATGGTTAGACTAGAGAGAAAGATTCCCAGTGAGATGAAGTGCATTTCTTACCTTGTAATATCAGGGGGTGCTTGATGTCAACTTGAATTTCCACCAGTGAAGTTATCCTTGGTCACTGGGTTAAGATTGTATCTGGCAGGTCTCTCCACTGTAAAGCTACTGCCTTTTTCCTTTCACTATTCTCTTCTTTGGAAGTGAGTCATTAAATCCCATACACAGGAAGGGGTAGATTGAGTTCTGCCTCCTAAAGCGGGCACCCATCTTATAAGATGGCAGCTCCCATTCGGACTAATTATTAAAAATGCTGTGGCATACACTTAACTTTTTGTTAAACTCTGGTTCTTTCTAAGTGACCTCTCATTTAACCTTCAGTTCTCTGCTGAAACACCACTTCTTCACAGATGTCTTCCCTGACCTGTCTGACTAGATGGAATCCTCATGTTATGGGTTCTCCTGGTTCCTGATAGTTCTCCCTTATGACAGGTATCACAGTTGCAAGATTACAAACTTTCAGGTGTGGAAATATTTGACTAAATGTGTGTAGAGATTACTGAACTGTAAACCTGGTGTGTGCACTGTGGCAGTGTGTACCTGCTGTGCTTGCACATAGGCAATATTCAGTTAGTATTTGTTAACTGAATGACTGGCCTAAGAGGGTTGTTGTTCCAGAAGAAAGAAAGGATATTAATGAGACAACAGAAATCAAGGACACTAGTCAGGGAGTGTAGAAGTAAAGCGGGGGAGGGGGTGCATATGTATAGGAAATGGGGGTTGAGAGGCAAGTGGGTATGAGAAATAGAAAGTTTGGTGGACCATTTCCAGAATATAGTATTTTGCTTTAGTTGACGAAAACCAATTGTAGACATTTTAACTATAGTCCTCCTCTTTGCCCGCCCCAACTTTGAAATTAGTCAATTGTGCAGATTGTAACCCTGCCTTCCTTCTCTCAGGGCAAGGAGGAGTGCTGTGTTAGGGACAAAAGCGGGGGATACCTGCTCAAGTGCCCTTGCTAGCCAGTTTTCATAGCACACCTTTTTGGCAGATGTAAAATTTGCCTTGCTCACTTGTTTCTGAGCACACATTTGATTTCTTGTGGCACCTTGGTATTTTTAACAAGGTGAAAGGTTGAAGAAACTTTTTTGGGGGGAAAGCAATAGAGGTATGTTTAATACCACAGATAAGGAATTAATGGAGAGGCCATGGCTAGCAGAACCAGGTCCCAGAGGAGAGAAGAGGAACTGAAGAATTAGCCATGTCAATAAGGAGAATTTGTGTTTTTAACCAAAGAGAAGTACCTGCTC
>JAJEJO010004049.1:49647-83976 GCA_020662805.1 Glaucomys volans | reverse complement strand
GGGAAGATGGGTGAGGATGTGGGTAAGAGCATGTGTGAGGGTGTGTGTGATGGGAGGAAGGTGGATGGCATGGGAATTTAAAGCCATCATACCTGATGATATCATTCTCTCTGAAGAGGAGCTGGGATTTTGTGGAAAACAGGTCACAAGGAAGGTAATAAGTGTGAAATCTTGAGAAACGTTTTCAAGTTGTGAGAAACTATTAAGAGGGGATGGCCAGTGCCCTTACAGGCCTAAAGGGGTAAGGAATTGAGAATGCTGAGAATGGTGAGAGAAGAGGATATAGACACATCTACGTGGAAGTTCTTGATGACAAAGAGGGAGGGGCATTTCATGACACACTGAGGAGGACAGAGGTCTGTGTAATAAGATGGCATTATTCTTAAAGTTTGGGATGGAGAAGTTGCTCCACTTGGGCCTTGGGGAGACTGAAGAGTGGAGAATGGTGTCTTCCACCCCCCATCCCCATAAATGTGGAAGAGGCTGCAGAAGTTGAGCAAAAACCATAAGAAGCTTGAGCAAAACCATGTCTTTTCCCCAGGAAGTGGGATCTTAGGGATATATAAAGGGGCTGAGTGTTTAGGGGTTTGCCATCATGAAAAGAACATTTCAGAACAAAGATTAAGAGGAGCCCACACTGGAGAGGTCTAAAGTCAGAGAAGCAGTTGAAGGTAAAACAGGGAGGGGCAAAGAAAGGCAGATCAGAATGGGGACGATCAAACAGCACAGGAAAGATGACCAAAAGGCCGACTTTTGAATGATGGTGCTGAATGACCTTATGGAGACAGAAAATTCTCACTGGTTCCCTTGTTCTTGTGTCCCTTTCTAGCAAGGAGGCGGCACTAGGCGGCATCAGGCTTGGTTTCAGGCTGCTTCAATACTTAGTTCCTGTTCAAAGCAGTCATTAGAGCTCCCAGGTAGAGCCCAGTTCTAAAGGAACTGAACATTCCGGTTGGAAGTTTTCAAGAACAAGAATGTTTTCTGGCCTCTGAAGAATTTCAAATACCTATTGAGATCCTAGGAAAGAAAAAGAAAACTTCTGATCTTTCCCATAGAGCAAAAGTCAGAAATATCAAAAAAATGAAAAGATGAAATCAAGAACCAAGGTGGAAGGATTAAACCAGAGGAAGGCCTTTATCTTTTGGCAATGGGTGTAAGGAAAGCCAGTGCTCTGAATTTTAATTCACAGAGTGACCAATTTGTTGGATTTTACCAATTTTGTGAATTTACCAAAATTTTATTTCTTTTAATTACATATAATAACAACCTGCATGGTTGGACTGATTTAAACTACGTTTGAAATTTTCTGCATTGTATTAGTTGGCCATTTTAAAGTTTAGTGTAGTTTGGTTTTAGCTTTATTTGCAGTGGCTTCACTGAAGTTATTTTTCCATGGCTGGCCAAATTTCAGTGTACTCTGAGTTTTTCCTTACTTTGGATTTTTTACTTATGGGAATGGGATTTTCTTCTTAGTTATACATGACAGTAGAATATAATTTGACTTATTTATGCAATCATGGAATATAGCTTATTCTAATTTAGGATCCCATTCTTGTGGTTGTTCATGATGCAGAGATTCACTGTGGTGTATTCATATATGTATACAGGAAAGTTATGTCAGAATCATTCCACTGTCTTTCCTATTCCTGCTCCTCTCCTTTCTTTCAATCCCCCTTCTCTAATCTATATTCTTCTCTTCACCCCTTTGTTGTGTGTTAGCATCCACATATCAGAAGGAACATTTGACCTTTGTTTCTTTGGGATTGGCTTATTTTGCTTAGCATAATAGTCTCCAGATCCATCCATTTACCAGCAAATGTCACAAAGTTATTCTTCTTTATGGCTAATATTCCATTGTGTATATAAACAACATTTTCTTTATCCATTCATCTGTTGAAGGGCACCAAGGTTGGTTCCATGGCTTAGCTATTGTGAATTGAGCTGCTATCAACATTGATGCGGTTGTGTCATTGTAGTATTCTAATTTTATGCCCTTTGGGAAGAAACCGAGGAGTGGGATAACTGGGTCAAATGGTTGTTCTATTCCAAATTTTCTGAGCAACCTCCATACTGCTTGCCATAAGGTTTGCACCAATTTATAGGTCCACCAATAATCAATGAGTTTATTCTTTCACCTACATCCTCACCATCATTTATTGTTGCTTGTATTCTTGATAATTGCCATTCTGACTGGAGTGAGATGAAATCTTAGAGCAGTTTGACTTGCCTTTCTCTAATTGCTAGAGTTGATGAAAACTTTTTCATATATTTGTTGATTGATTGTCTTCCTTCTTCTGTGAAGTGTTTGTTCAGTTCCTTAGCCCATTTATTGATTGGGTTATTTGTTTTTTGTTTTTGGTGTTTTTTTGAGTTCTTTGTATATCCTGGAGATTCATGCTCTATCTGAGGTGCATGTGGTAAAGATGTTCTCCCATTATGTAGACTCTCTCTTCATGTTATTGTTTCCTTTGCTAAGAAGAAACTTTAGTTTGAATCCATCTTATTTGCTGATTCTTGATTTTCCTTCTTGTGCTTTAGGAGTCGTGTTAAGGAAGCCAGATTCTAAAATGGCATGTTGAAGATTTGGGCCTACTTCTTCTGTTAGGCACAGGGTCTCTGTTCTAGTGCCTAAATCACTGATCCACTTTGAGTTGAGCTTTGTGCAGGGTGAGAGATAGAGGTTTAATTTCATTTTGTTACATATTAACTTCCAGTTTTCCCAGCACCATTTGTTGAAGAGTCTATCTTTTCTCCAAAGGATGTTTTTGGTGGCTTTGTCTCTGTTTCTTCTATTCTATACCATTGGTTTATGTGTCTGTTTTTGTTACAAGTTGCAGTATTTGTTACCATTGCTCTGTAGTATAGTTTAAGGTCTGGTATTGTGATGCCTCCTGCTTCACTATTCTTGCTAAGGATTGCTTGGCTATTCTGGTCTCTTATTTTTCCAAATGAATTTCATGATTGCTTTTTCTAGTTCTATGAGGAGTGTCATTGGAATTTTAATAGAAGTTGCATTAAATCTGTATAATGCTTTTGGTAGTATGGCCATTTTGACAACATTAATTCTGCCTATTCAAGAGCATGGGCGATCTTTCCATCTTCTCAGATCTTCTTCAGTTTGATTGTCTCTAAGAATCTTCTTTTTTTTCTGCTTACATTATCTGCCTTTTCTTGCATGCTTTTACTTTTTCATTTGATCCCTGAGCATATAATCATAGTTATTTTAAATTTCCAGTCTGATAATTCCATATCCAAGTCCGGTTCTACTGCTTACTTTGTCTTCTTAGACTATATTTTTGCCTTTATCATGCCTTTTAATATTTACTTAAACTGAACATGACATATCAGGTAAAAGGAACTGGGGTAGACAGACCCTAAAGGTGGGATTTTATGTTTATCTGAGCAGGTGTTTTGCTGTGTTTATTGTTTGCGGTAGCTGTGGTTTCAGGGGTTAAACTTTCTCTCTCTCTCCCTCTGGCCACCCCCCGCCCCCCCCCATTGTCTTTGGGTTTTCCTAGAGACTCCTTCTTATGGTCTAGGGCCTGCAGTTATTTTAATGATAACCTGTTATTAAAAATGAGTCCTATTAATATGGTGAGAAGGTGTGAGGGGTAAGGGAAGAATTCTCCAGTGTTATGATCAAGTCTCAATCTTTTAGTGAGCCTGTGTCTCTGGGCTCTGATCTTCACCAGTACTTCTTAGTTCTCACCCCAAACCTCAAGTATTCAAGAGACAACAAGACTAAAAAAGCTCTGAAATTGGGTATTTATCTTCCTCCAGGTGGGTTAGGCTTTGGTGGAACCCATGTAAATTATGGTCCAATAAATTATTTTGTGTTGAAGGCAGGCCTTGTGAAAGAGAACAGAGAACTCTGGGCATATTTTGAAGTTATTACTATTTTTGTCTGCCTCCTGGAAGCATGAGGGAATTCCCATCCCCCTGCCCTCTGCCTTGGGGCAGCAGCTGTTTGATGACTTTTATTTATTTACTTATTTTTTATTTTTACAGACTGCATTTTGATTCATTGTATACAAATGTGGTATAATTTTTCATTTCTATGGTTGTGCATGATGTAATATTCACAGAGAAAATTTTGGTGAGGTTCCCAGTTCTTATTAAGCCAGAAATGGGTATATGTCTTCCTTGGAAAACTGTCTATTCAAGCCCATATTTAAATTGGGTTTTCTTTTTCTTGTTGAGTTCTAAGGATTCTTTTTTTTTGAAATTTTAAAGTTGTACATGGACACAATACCTTTGTTTTATTTATTTATTTTTCTGTGGTGCTAAGAATTGAACCCAGTGCCTCATACATACTAGGCAAGTGCCCTGCCACTAAGCCACAACCCCAGCCCCACCTAAGGATTCTTTATGTTCCTTATCAGGCATGTGATTTATAAATATTTCCTCCAATTCTGTGAGCTATGTTTTCATTCCTTGATGGTATGCAGTGAAACACAAGTTTTTAATTCTGATAAAGTTCAATTTATCTAATTTTTCCTTTGTCACCTGTGCTATGGGTGTCATATCTAAGAAATTATCTAATCCAAGATCAAGATAAAGCATTTTTTTGGATCCTACCTGTTTTAGTTAGCTTTTTTGCTGCTGTGACTAAAGGACCTGAACAGAACAATTGTAAAGAAGGAAAGTTTATTTGGGGGCTCACAGTTTGAGAGGTCTCTATCCTTAGAAGTCTGATTCCATTCCTTGGGGCTCCAGGTGAGGCTGAACATCCTGGTGGAAGAGCATGGCAGAGGGAAGCAGCTTACATGATGATGAGGAAGCAGAGAGATCTCCACTTGCCAGATACAAATAAATACCCTAATCCACACCCTCAATGCCCCACCTCCTCCAGCCACACCCACCTGCCTTCAGTTACCAATTAATCCCATCAGTTGATTAATTCACTGATTGAGTTAAGACACTTGTAACCCAATCATTTCTTCTCTGAACCTTCTTGCATTGTCTCATTCGTGAGCTTTTGGGGGACACCTCACATCCAAACCATAACACCACCCATCCTTTCTCTGTTTACAACTGGAGATGTGAACATTTTACATTGCCTTCCAGTGAAGGGGAGGATCTTGCCAAACCTGCACTATGCCATTTGAACTTTGAGCCTCCAAAACTGTGTGCTAAACAAACATTTCTCTTCATAAAAAGAATTGCTTGGGTATTTTGTTGTAGCAATATGAACTTAATATAAGGTCCATCTTTATTCTTTTACATGTGATTTTCAAATTGTCCCAGCATCTACTGTTGAAAAAATTTTTTTATTTAATTTAATTTTTTTGTCATATTTTTCAAAGATCAATTAACTATAAATTGAAGAGTTTATTTCTGGACTTTCAGTTCTATTCTATTGATCTGTATATATCTGTATGCCAGTAATTCACAATTTTAATTACTTTGTAGTGAAATTGGGAACTATGAGTCTTCCAACTTTATTCTTCTCTTTCAAGAGCATTTTGGCTCTTCAGAGTCCATTGAATTTTCATATGAATTTCATAGTTGGTTTTGCAATTTTTGCAAAAAAAAGGTAGCAGTGATTTTCTTTTTTCTTTTTTCTTTTTTTATGGAACCAGGGATTGAACTCAGTGGCACTCAGCCTCTGAGCCACATCCCCAGCCCTATTTTGTATTTATTTAGAGACAGGGTCTCACTGAGTTGCTTAGGGCCTCATTAAGTTGCTGAGGCTGGCTTTGAACTTGCGATCCTCCTGCCTCAGCCTCCCGAGTAACTGGGATTAAAGGCGTGCGCCACGTGCCCGGCAGCAATGATTTTTCTTAGAGAGACTGTTGAATCTATAAATCAATGTGGAAAATATTGGCATTTTAATAATGTCAAGACTTTCAATCCATAGATATGTGATAACTTTCCATTTTCTTAGGCCTTTTAAAATTTCTCTCAAAAATATTTGCAGTTTTCAGTATAAATTTTATACTTATTGTGTTAAATTTGTTTCTAAGCATTTTATTACTTTTTTCAATTATAAGCAGAATTGTTTTAATTTCCTTTTTGAGTTGTTCCTTGTTCCTAGATAGAAAAACAACTGATTTTAAAAATTTTGATTCATTGTACACAAATGGGGTGCAACTTTCATTTCTCTGGTGGTACACAAAATAGAGTCACACCATATCAGTAATCATACATGATGTTTGTCTCATTCTATTATTTTTCCTTTCCCCCACCACCTCCCCACCCCGTGTTTTCCTCTATATTATCCATCCTTCCTCCATTCTTGCTTCCCCCCAGCCCCCATTATGTATCATCATTCACTTATCAGAGAAATCATTTGGGCTTTGGTTTTTTGGGATTGGCTTATTTCACTTAGCATGATATTCTCCAACTACATCCATTTACCTGCAAATGCCATAATTTCATTCTTCTTTATGGCCAAATAATATTCCATTGTATATATATACCACAGTTTCATTATCCATTCATCTATTAAAGGGCATCTAGGTTGCTTCCACAATCTAGCTATTGTGAATTGAGTTGCTATAAACAATTGACTTTCATATACAGTTTACTTCAGAATACAATATTGTATCCTCTAACTTCTGAACTGATGTTGTATTGTTGTTGTTGTTGTTATTATTATCATTATTATTATTATTATTATTATTATTATTAGGTGCCAGGTATTGAATCCAGGGGCACTTAATCACTGAGCCACATCCACGCCCTTTTTATTTTTTATGTAGAAATAGGGTCTCACTAAGTTGCTTAGGCCCTTGCTAAATTGCTGAGGCTGACTTTGAACTTGTAATCTTCCTGCCTCAGCCTCCCAAGTGCTGGGATTACTGGTGTGTTCTACCATGCCTGGCTGATTATTAATTTTAATAGTTTTGTGTGTGTGTGTGTGTGTGTGTGGCTTCCTCAGGATTTTCTCTTTACAGGGTCATGTCATCTGTGACTAGGAATACTTTTATTTCTTCCTTTTCAATTTAGATTTTAAAAAATATTTTTCTTGTCTAATTACCCTAATGGAAGCTCAAGTACAATGTTGAATAGAAGTGGCAAGAATTAACAACCTTGTGTTTCTGATTTTAAGGAGTAAGTATCCAGAGTTTTAATAATAAGTAGGATGTTAGGGGTGTGTGTGTGTGTGTGTGTGTGTGTGTGTGTATGTATGTGTGTTTTTAGACATGTCTTTAATAGGTTGGAAAAATTATCTTTATTTTTAACTTATGGCATGTTTTATAATGAAAAGGTGTTGGATTTTGTCAAATGCTGTTTATGTACTGATGATCATGTAGCTTCATTTTGTATTTTTTGATATGACATGGTTTGAATATTTTGATATGATATGAATTATCATACTGATTTTAGGATAGTAAAGCAATCTTCAATTCATAGGTAAACCTCATGGCACTTGGTATGGTGTACTACTCTTTTTATATGCTGTTGGATTTGGTTTTGCCAGTATTTTGTTGAAGAATTTTGCCTGTGTATTCCTGACATTCAATAGACTTTTTGCCTAAATATTCTGCATAACAGACATAATGAAAAGACATTGGTAAAGCTATGGCTAGCTAAAGTCATACTGAATCTAATGGAAACCTTAAAGACGAAAGTTCAACAAACTATTGAACCTTTCCATGTAACATGATTGTTATAACCTTTAAAAATCACTAACAGAGACATATTATTGGTGAGTTGATAGTTTCATCAAATTAGATTATGGTGTCCAAAAGCAAATTTTTAGAAGTTGATAATTTTGGAAAATTTGGTGAGTTGCCCTTTGGGTAGCTTAATGATTGAGTGAATTATCTTTAATAAGCATATTTTCAACTAATTGCCTAGTTCCTAGGTTAGATAAGGTCAAGAGGATAGTAAGGGAAAGACTATGCCTATCATCTCTTTTTGGGGTGAGACACAGATTTTGAGGCTCAGTATTCATAGTAAGAAGTTAAGGTGGTATAAAGAGTTTTAAAAACATGGAGAAAGATTTCAGGAGTTAATGAGGTGACAGGATTGAGCAACCCAGGCTTCTTGTGTTCAAGATCTAGCTCTTTTGGTACCAAATTTGATGGTTGTGTGGTGCTTCTCTTATTTGCTTGTTGTTATTGTTTCTAGGAGTTCTAAGCTATGAGAGCATAGTGATAGAGAAGTCTGGTGATTAGTAGGTGGGTAGGAGAGAAAGACAAGGGATTGAATTGAGCTGGCTGAGAATGGTGAAGTGATGACATCCAGGTTGGGTTGAAAGGCAGAAAGACCATATCTATATCTATATGTATATATCTATATCTATATCTATATCTATATCTATATATCTATATCATCTATCTATCATCTATCTATCTATCTATCTATCTATCTATCTATCTATCATCTATCTATAATGGAATATTAATCATCCATAAAGAAGAATGACTTTATGAGTTTTGCTCTGGTAAATGAATGGGTCTGGAGACTGTTATGCTAAATGAAATAAGTCAATCCCCAAAAGCCCAAGGTCAAATGTTCTCTCTAATATGTGGATGCTAACACACAACAAGGGGTGGGAAGGGAAGAATAGAAATTCAGCAGATTAGATAAAGGGGAATAAAGGGAAGGGGGTATAGGAATAGGAAAGACAGTGAAATGAATCAAATAATAACTTTCCTATATTGAAAATATTTATGAATATACGAAAATGAATCTCCACAGCATGTACAAACACAAGAATGGGATCTTAATTAGAATAAGATATACTCCATGCATACATAATGTATCAAAATACACACTATTGTCAAGTATATCTAAAAAGAACAGCAATAAAAAAGACCTGGTATACACAAGGAAAAAGAGTGGGACCAAAGAACTGAAGTTGTAAGAGGTTAAAGTTTGGATATCTACATGCAAAGGGATGAGGAGACCAGAGAAAAGGAACTGGGTTACATAGTGAGATTCTGGAGGGTAAAATTTTAGGAGTAAAGCAGATCTTTTCATGAGAGAGTCAGAGGCCTGATAAAGAGGGGCTGGTTAGTTACTGGAGGTAAGGATCATATGGAACTGTGGGACCAGGTCTTACATGGAGCATCTTACATGTATGGGGTAAGTACATAATGAGATGGTCTTGGGATGGTGAACAAGATTCTGAGCCTAAGATTTTAGTGAATTTGTGAGTGATCTGGAGTTGTTCTCTCCTACTTCCAACACCCTCCAGCCCAGCATGAGTGGTCCAGCCTCTTATTAAAAAGGGAAGATATGGTACTCAGTGTTTACCTCCAGAGAGGCCTTTAATTTTCTTTTGCTTTCTTCTATCTCTGCCAGCCCATGTTCACTTCTCCATCATGTTTTGAGTCCTTGATTGTCTGCTATAGCCCATGCTGGAAGGTCACTGATTAACTGAGCTTAGTAAGTCATTTTGTGACTATTGGTGGGCTATAAATTATGCATGATTTCTACTCAAAGGTAGACATGCTCAAACTTGCCAGTTGACTTCCTGGGAGTGCAGCCATCAGGGGATGTAAGCTCTTCATTCCTTAACACCTTAGGACAAGACCATCAGCAGTCCTAAAAGAAGGGGCTTTATACAAAGCTGGAGTTACTATAGAAGCTACAGTGGAGTGAGGAGAGAATACCCTTTTGCCCTCAACTCGAGGTCTTGTACTATTCCCTCAACCTACACATACTTGTACCTGTCTGTCCGCACAATTAAAGCCTGGAAAAAGTGTTTATTTTGAAATGAATACATTAATTTCCAATTGCACTTTTTAAATATGCCTTCCTCTCAAGTTGCTGCTGTATTTACGTCCTGTCTTCCTTTTTCATTGTCACCAGATTTCTTGAGGCTAAGAGGAAAAGCTGTGGGAGGCCAGCCACAGTTCACCTGTTCCCAACACTTAAAGATGTGGTTTTAATTTTAAGGCAAGTACTTTCTCTAGGTGTCAGGAATGGCTCCCAGATATCTAGCTGGGTGGAAGTTCATGATAAGACAGGGAGAGGGGTGATTTTTGGGGGGAGAAACATTGAGAGTTATAGTTTTATTTGAAAAAAGGTTTTGTATGTCTATGTCACTTGTAATGTCACAAAGTTTTCTGGCAACTACTATGAAGGACAAATTGGAATGGGGGAAAGAAAGAGCTCTGTTGAGAGCAGATGTGTCTCAGACAAAGGAAGCAGTGGCAAAATAACACCAGAATAGTTCTGTCATGGACGCTCATGTCTATTTGCTAAACCAATGACCCCATCCAGCCTCACCTTTACCCCCTCAGAAAATGGATGGGTTCTGTGGGCCAAATATATTTGGGAGGTACAACCTATACTAATATCTCTTTTCCCCACTCTATTGGGGGATATGGTAACTATCAGGCCCTGCTATCAAGGGTTCAGGCCAAGGGTGAGAGCTTTAAGTCTTTCCATGACTACCACTCTAGTCAAGCCTTGGTGTCTAAGGCAGTGGCATCCTGGCTGGGTTGTAGCTATAGTAATTAGTGGATGTAAAACAGCTCCCTGCTTCTCACATACCATGGCTATTCTGAAACCAGCTTTTTTTTTTTCTAAATTTTTCTGGAGGACTACAATGAAATCATCCAGAAAATTCCCAACAGGTTTAACTTCCTAATGCTCCTCTCATTTCAGCCCTCTCCTTCATTTCCTTTCCCCAGTAGTGGAAGGGTCTCCCTATATAATCTTCAGATCCCAAAATTTCCAGGCCAAAGGCCTGGGAGTGAGGTGAACAGAGCCTAGGCTTTGTACTTTCAGACATGACCAACTGAGGATGAGGGTGTAAAGATGGCATGATTAGGACCTCTCCTTATGGATGCCATCTGAGGCATCCATTTGTCAGGTGGGAGATAAGAATTCTTTACAAAAGAAACGTAGAGAAATAGTTTTTGGCATCCAAAATGGATTTTTCCATGAATCAACTTGAGGATTCAGTCACAGAAATGTAGCACAACATGGTTAGTTACAGGTGTCTTTACAAAGTTGTCCTGTCTTCTTTCCTATTTTAGATTCTGGGAATTGGACCCAGAACATCAGACATGCTGGGAAAGCAATCTACCACTAAAACACATCCCCAGCCCTGCATTTCTCTGAGTTATTTTTTCCCCAATGGTTTCATATAATTTTATTATGTAGATTAATCACCAAATAATCAGCCTTCCCCATGTATGAAAATGTGTATTTTCAAGTGCTGCTATTATTAAGGCAAACTATATTTAATATCTTTGTGCAAATTAATGCTCCCAATTATAAATTATTTCTCAGTATAACTAGTTGTAAAATTTCTATGACAGCTACAGAAACATTTTAAAGTGAACATGTGTTGCTAAACTCTGTATCCCGCTTAGCATTTTCTTTTTTGTTGTTCTAATTAGTAATACATGACAGTAGAATGCATTTTGACACATCATACATAAATTGAGCATAACTTCTCATTCTTAATACAGAACCACACTGGTCGTGTAATCACAGATGTACACAGGGTAATAATGTCTGATTCATTCCACTATTCTTCCTACCCCCATACCCCCTTTCCTCCCTTCACTCTCCTCTGCCTAATGCAAAATACATCTACTTTTTCCTTAGCTCCCCCTTTGTGAATTAGCATCTGCATATAGATATTGAATTGAAACCTTGTGAGCTGCCCTATATTATCAAGGCAGAGTGACTTTACTCAACCATAAGTTAATATGGACTGCTGTACCAATTTGTAGGATGGAAAATGTGGCAATGTGATGGAAAATGTGAACTCAGTGTTGTATAGCCATCAGAATCCTTGGTATAGTGAGAAAAGCTCAGAAACAAAATTGTCCCTGTCAAAGGTATAGATCCCATGTTAACTACGTAATTCTGCAGCTGTGTCTTATAGAATGTTCACTGGGCTCCAGAGACCAGCAGATGGTGCAGCTACAACATAAAAAGCCACCAGACAGCTAGAGTCCCTTCTCAACGACAGGAGATTGTGTAGACCACACACTTTGCCTCAAACACTATAGAAAGAAGTAGTCAAAGGATAATCTCTCAAAGTGACAAGCATTGTTTTATCCAATAGGGACTTAATACTTCCTAAAGGTATATTTGGCTATTATTATTTTTAAAAATTATTGCACTGTGATATTGCAAGCATGAATTGTGCTTTGATCATATTCAACTTCCTTCTGTAACCGAAAGCTTGGTTCTTATCCCTGTTGCCAATTTAATAACAAGGACACAGTTTTGAGAAAAAGGAAAAAGAAGTTTTCTTGCTTTGCTAGCAAAGAAGAAACACAGGGGACTCCTGTTCCACAGGCTGTGATTCTCCCATCAGGAGGAACAGGGGATTTTAAAGGAGCTCTTCAAAGGTTCTGTTCCAGGTGCACCCTGACAGGGGTCCCAGGGCACCTGATGATTAACATTCACTTATTAACTTGGGAGATATTCACTTCCTAGATCCTCTGGCAGATATCTCCTTTCTGTGGAGCATAGGCAACTCAAGGTAATTGAAGGAGTGGGAGAGGGAGAAGAGGAAAAGGAAAACATGTCCCTTTTAAAAATAAGACTCAGCACTAGTTTCAAAAGGTGAAGTGGACCACAGTTACACTTCTACTCTTCCTCTCCTACCCCAGGCTCAGCTTTACCTTTCCCTAATAGTCTTCTTCTACTTTCAGGTAATTTAAAAATATATCTTTTGTCCCATTTGAAAGAAAACACGCAATATTAGTCTTTTTGTCTGGCTTATTTCACTAACACAATGTCCTCCAATTCCATCCATTTTCCTGAAAATGACATGATTTCATTATTCTTCATGGCTGAATTGTGTATATGTTCCACATTTTCTTTATCCATTTATCTGTTGATGAACATCTAGGCTGATTCCATGTCTTGGCTATTGTGAAGAGTGCTGCAGTAAACACAGGTATTCAAATGTCTCTGTTTTATGCTGACTTCCTTTCCTTTGTATATTCCCTAGGATTGGTATATCTGCATCATATAGTAGTTTTACTTTGTGTTTTTTTGTTTTTTTTTTTGAGGAGTCTCCATATTGATTTCCAGAGTGGCTGTATTAATTTACATTCCCATCAACAGTGTATAAGCATTCCCTTTTCTCCACATCCTTGTCAGCACTTGTTGTTTTTCTGTTTTTATTTTGTTGTTGTTGTTAGTTTTTAAAAAAATATATAATAGCCATTTTGACTGAGGTGAAACGTACTCTCTCTTTTTTTTTCTAAAACTATATTTAGCTGGTCAGATTGAAATAAGTTTAAACTAGATTTAAACTTTAATTTTTTTCTCAAGTCAACCAATAAGTGAAGATTTGGGAGGGATATCAGATTATAGTGCAAAATAGAGTAATATGTTTCCATATATCATCTGAATTGTGCCATAAGCCTTAGGACTCATCCATGATTGTCCTCCTGCAAAGTCAGTGATACTTCTCCTTGAATAGGTTTCAGAAGAGAAAAGAGAATCAGCCACATACCACATATCAACTAACCTTTCTCTTTCCTTTCCCTCTTTCCTGATCTGTCTTTGAGTTTGGAGAGTTGGAGGGAATACAAACATAGCCCTCTTGCTCCTATGCCATTCTCCCTTCTCACTCCTTGAGAGAATGCTGTCCAGTCAGGAATGTTGTGATAAGTACCTCAATTAAGTGGGAAGGTCCACTGGTTGTAAAATCAATTGAGATCCAGATTGGTTCACCTGGATAGCATTCCTGACTGAATGCTATCCAGTCAGGAATGTTGTGATAAGTACCTCAATTAAGTGGGAAGGTCCACTGGTTGTAAAATCAATTGAGATCCAGATTGGTTCACCTCAAAATGTGGCCAGTCATTTTTCTCTAGCTGCTTTTAAAACTGTAGCCTTATTTTGTATGTTAGGCATTTTTATAATAATGTTCCTAGGACTGGGTGTGTTGTAATTTTGTATATTTGGAGTCTTGTATGCCTCCCATATGTAATTTTTCATTTCATTTTTAATATTTGGGAAATTTCCTTTTATTATTTAATTGAAAAGAATGCATTCCTTCAGTTTGTATCTCTAAGCCTTCATCTACCCCTAGGAGTCTTAGATTTGGCCTTTTAATGTTATCCCATATTTCTTAAAAATTCTGTTCAAGGTCTCTTAACATCTTTTTTCCATGATCAACTTTATTTTCAAAATTATTTACTTTGTCTTCATTGCCTGAAATCGAGCTTAAAAGTGGTCTAGTCTATTGGTGATGCAGTCCATTGAATTTTTAATTTGGTTTATTGATTCCTTCATTTTGAGAATTTCCAATTGGTTTTTCTTCAGTATTTCTATTTCCTTTTTGAAGTGATCTTTCACTTCTTCTATCTTCTCTCTGATTTCACTCATTCATCTTTTATCTTATAGACCAGATTAGCTATAAACTTTCTCAGTTCCTTCTCTGACATTTCCTCCACTGTGGAGTCTGCTATTGAGTCATTTTAGTTTGTTTGGGGTGTTTTGTTCCCTTGCTTTTTCATATTGTTTGTGTGTCTACCTATCTATCCAAATGGATCTGAAGCAACAGCAATTCTATATGTGCTTTTAGTGATCCTGTAGGTTTCCTCTGCATCACAGATTGGTGGGGAGCCAAATAATTGCAATCAACTATCCATATAATATGAAGCACTATGTTAAGTACTTAATGCCTATTCTGACACTTACAAAATTAATTGACACAATAAAGAGCAATGGCAGCTCAGAAATTTTTATCAGTAAAGACAGTAAGTAGTCATGAGTTAAATCTGTCATAAATAAAACAATAGGTGTTTTCTATGACTTCCATTGTATTAATTTTTACTATAGCATTAGTGGTGGGGTCTGGTGTTTTATAAACCAGTTAGTGTTTGGAGAAGTTCATAGAGTTCATCAAGAGGAAAGAAGAAGAGATGGAGGGGGTTGAAAAGTGTTTGTAGTTTCAAAAGGTGAATAGGGCACATGTCTAGGTGACCTAGGATGTGTTTTTTATGAGATGGGAGGAGAAAAAATAGAAGTAAAAGAATGAAAGGAAGAGTGAAAGAAGTAACAATAGAGTTTTTCTGTTAGCAAAAGAAAAAAGATGAATAAAAACAAAGAGAAACAGTTGTGAAACAGACAATGAAATATCAATCCAAACTATACTAATCAAAATCCCTAACCCTCAAAAAACAGATTAAGGAAAATAACTGCCTTCAAGAAATGGTAGAAATGAAAAAGCAGAAATAAATATGTATATGTACAAATTTGTAAGTATCCATCAAGTATCAGTCAGTACACATTCAAAAACAAAACAAAACAAAAAAGGAAATTAAAAAACCCAGAATAGTCAATGAGAGTATATGCTCACTCTCTGTGCCAAACTTTCTTTCCATTTCTTAGCTTTCCTTCTTAGTGGGATGGTGTGGGGGAGCTATGGAACATGCTATTGGCTTCACTCCCATGGTACAGATGCAGCTGTGTTCTATGGGATGAGTTTCTGAAAGTGAAGCTCCCAGGGGACAGAATTATGTCTAGTATTGTCCCAGGTGTTTTATCACATGGGTAGTGTTTGGGCACTAATGAATCAATGCTCCTCTAGGACTGTACCCTGCAAGTCTCTCCAGGTCTCCACTCCTGTGAGGGGAGAGCCAGTCTCCCAGTTCTCCACTTTGTTGTTAGCAGATATTGTTCTTTCTGGTCCCCTGAGTTCTGCCCCAAAGTGTCAATGTCCCATCATTTCCAACCATTCAGATTCTTTAGCTGCTACTTCTGGCCCTGTAGGCTGCCGGGTTCAAGGGAGTGGAGGAGGGTGGGCTATCTCTCTCCTCTCCAACCTGTATTAGCCCCAGGCAAGGTACTCTCCATGCCAAGAATTCTCCATGCCAGAAATTCTCCTGATTTACTAGGCTTAATTTGGATCTCACAGTTGGTTCATATGTTGGACTCAGTCTCAACTTCATGAATCTAAGTTCGTGATCTGAGTTGGCACCACTGAAGTGCAGATGGCTCAAATGTCTCCAACATAGGTCCTGCATGTACAGCAGGCAGACCTGGGGTGATTTTTATGCCTCAATTTAATGAGCTGAATATCCTCTGAGTCAGTACAGGGAAGACTGCCCCTCTGATTGTTGGATTCTCCACACCAAGACTGTCCATAGCACTTTTCAGTCTTTTTCAAAGTTGTGTACAAATTTCCCCCACTCCTGCCAGAAGCTCAATTCTGCTCCTTATCTTTACCTGATATGCCCCAAATTTTTAGCATCCAAAGCTCTCTGGCCAATATTGAGTATCAGTAAAGTGCTTTTTTTTTACCCACCTTTTAATCAGAGAAGGAGATTTCATGCTGTTTGAGTCCCTTCTCAAGCAGCTGTGAGAAAATTCACTTCCTGCTCATCTACCATCCTGTCTCCCCTGGTTCTTACATTTATGTCAAAGATACACAGCCAACAAAATCAAGAGCAAGGACAGGCTTTTTATTATTCAGCAAATGTTAGTATAGGTTTTGTTATGGTTTGGATGTGAGGTTTTCCATAAAAGCTCACATGTAAGCTAATGCAGGAAGTTCAGAGGAGAAATGATTTGGTGGTGAGAGTATTAATCCAATAAGTGAATTAATCCCCTAATAAGGATTGACTGAGTGGTAATTGAAGTGGCAGGATGTGGCTGGAAGAGGTGGGAATTTGGTGTGGCTTTGAGGTATATATTAGTATTTGGCAAGTGGAGACCTCTCTCTCTCTGCTTTCTAAGCATGATACAATCCACTTTCCTCTGCTGCTTCCCTCTGCCATGATGTTCTGCCTCACCTTGAGCCCCTTGGAATGGAGCCTGTAGTCTATGGATTGAGACCTCTGAAACTGTGAGCCCTCAAAAAAACTTCTCCTTCTGTATAATTGTTCTGGTTTGGTCTTTTTAGTCACAGCAGTGCAAAAGCTTACTAAAACAGGAATTGGTACTGAGAAGTGGGGTCATTGCTGTGACTAACCTGACCATGTGGTTCAGAAGTTTTTTGGAACTGGTGGGAGGAATTTTGAGATGCTTAGCAGTCTAAGATGGAAATGTTTAGGTTGTTGTAAGTGGAGCTTAATGGCCGGTTCTGGTGGGAGCCCAGAAGACCAGAGTGCCAATAGGACCATGAACAGTGAAGAGAGGGTGCGAGAGGGTTTAGAGGAAAAGGAGGACACAATTGGAATTTGGAATTCATATTATATTCTGGCTGAGAAGTTGTCTGCATTTTTCTCATGTCCTGAAACTTTCTGTGAGGCTGATTTAAAATGTAATGGACTTAATCTGGTGGAAGAAATATCTTGCAGTATAGCATTCAGGAAGTGGCATGGGTATTGATGGTGGCTTTTAGCCAAGTTTATTGTGATATTCAGGAGCAGAAAGCAGAGGCAAGCTCCATTTTTCTTGAATGGATTCTTGATTGCTACTGCAATTGCCTGAGAATATCAGACTCTTGTTCCTTCAATCTTCCAACACGGACTTTGTCACTGACTTTACAGGGAGCTTCCAGAAGCCATCAGTCTCAGACTAGTAGTACCATTAATCCCTCTTGTTCTGAGGCTTCAGTCTCTTGGACTGCACAGCTACTGGTCTCTCTAGCTCTCCAGCCTGCAGATGGCCATTGTGGACTATCCAACTTCTGGTTGTACCAGCCAATCTAATAAATCCTCTTTTTATTATCATACTTCATGTTAATTCTGTTCCTCTAAAAAACTCTGACTAGTACAGTTTTTATGGACAGAAGTATTTTAAGCTTTTAATGTTTCTATTACTTTTAGGATCCTTTAAATCTGATTATATTTTCAAGCCCAGAAACTCCAAAATACTTCTACTCACAGTCCATTTTCAGTTCTAAACACTATAAAAGAGTTTCTCTTCCCACTATAAATACCTAAAAAATCTCTATGCATCTATGCTCCATGTCTCAAAGCTCAGTTCTGAAGACACTTCTCCTTGGAAGCTTCCCTTTTTATCCTCCTTAGCTCCAGAGTTATCACCCATCAGTATACTCCTTTTCTTTCCCATACTCTTGGGACTTGAACCTATTCTTTAAACCATCTTATCCTGAGACCCTGGGTCAAAATATCAGGTAGAGGACAAGATGGCTGAATAGAGGTGTCCAGTACTTACCTTCTCTGTTAAGGACTAAGGTAATAGGTATCTAGGTGAAATGTGTGCACTATGATTACTTTGAAAAAAAGGATCTCACATTATCTCCCAGTGAACCCTCAAGTACTGTAGCCAGAAGTAATCTTTAGAATGGTGCTACTTTCTGAGTTTGAATTACTATGGAGATTAGAAATTTGAGCATATTCTCATCTCTGGGATTCCACAGACATTTCACTCTACTGGCTTGAGTAGCTGCCTAGAGAAACCAACTTGGTCCAGCAGAGTAACACTAACTCAAACCCACTGGGTGTCTTGTACTCAGTGTTATTTGTGTATTCCCTCTTTCTTTTGATAGTTTGGCTGCTAAGGGTCATGCTTATTTATCTTTTAGAAGAGTAATTCTTGGTGTCATTGATTATTTGTAATTTTGTTAGTCTCTTTTATTTAGTTCAGCTCAAATCTCTTATTCCTTTCCTTCTACTGACTTTAGTTTTGCTTTGGTCTTGTTTTTCTAAGACCTTGAGGTACCTGAATAGGTTATTTGAGATCTCTTAGTTTTTAAAATGTAGTTACTCATAGTTATAAACTTTTTTCTTTGTACCACTTTATCTGCATTCCCCCAGATTTTATTATGCTGTGTTTCCATTTTAATTTGACCCTAGGACATTTCTAAATCCCTTCCCCTGATTCTTCAAAGATCCAATGAGTAGTCAAAATAATATTTTTCAATACACATGTATTTTTCCATGGTTTCATTAGCTGTTGATTTCTAGCTTTATTCCATTATAATCTGGTAAAATGTAATAAATTATTTCAATTATTTTGTTATTTTTAAAGATTTGCTTATGAGCTGAAATATTATCTACTTTGGAACAAGTTTCATAAGCAGATAAAAGAATATGTACCTGAAAGCCTGGATGGAATATTCTAAAGATGACTGTAAAATCTATTTTTAACATAGCATAATTTACCCCTAATGCTTCTTTGGTAATTTGTTTTGGTCTGAATAATCTATTGTGATAGTGAGGTACAGAAGTCACCAATTATTACTGTATTGGGGCCTATATTACCCTTTAGATCTTGTAGTATTTGTTTATAAAATTGATGTTTGGTGTATCTACATTTATAACCAGTACATCTTTTTGATGCATTCTTATTAACAATACGTACTGACTTTCTTTAACTCTTCAGAGTACTTTTGTCTTGAAGTCAATTTGTTGTATGATTATAACTATTTCTGCAGACTCCAGATTTCACTTTCTTGCAATAACTTTTTCCATCCTTTCACTTCCAGTATGAATATCTTTGTTGGTGAGTTGAGTTTGCTGTGAGCACCAGATTGTTGGACTTGTTTTATAATCCAATCAGCCAGCCTATGTCTTTTCACAGAGAATATCATTTACATTAAGGTTATCATTGAAAGATATATACTAATTACTGTCATTTTGGTTCCTTTCCCTTGTAGTTTTTTCAAATGGTCTCTGTTCATTATTTCTCCCACATTTGTCTTAGAGTTTTGATAGTTTACTAAATGAATAATATTTGATCATTTCCTGATTATTATTTGCTGCTCTATTGTTCCTGTGAGATTTATTCTTTCCTTTGCTTTTGTGATTGAATTTGCATTATTTTTCTGTGTGTATAATTACTTTAAGTAGCTTCTGCCATACTGGTTTAGTGGTCAGTAATTTCTTTAAGTTTATCTTGGAAGGTATTTATTTCTGCTTTGATTCTGAAGGATGACTTTGCTGAGTATAGTAATATAGGATGGTACTTATTCTTTCTGGGTTTGAAACATCATTCTATGTCCTCCTGACCTTCAGAGTTTCTACAAAGAAATCTGCTATGATTTTGCCTGAGTTTGCCTTCATAACTGACTTGGATTTTATCACTTGAAACTTATTATTCTTTCTTCATTCTGTACTGTTGGCAGTTTAAGTATAATGTGTCATGGAGAGGTTCTTTTCTGGTTATTCTATTTGGGGTTCTAAATACCTCCTGTATCTGAATGATCCTTGATCCTTCAACTTGCACCTCATCTCCTTCATCTTTACCTATGATTCTTATATTTTGTTTAATAATTTCTCATAAGTCTTGCATGCTCTATTTAGGATTTTTATTACTTCTGAATGTAATAATTCATCAACTTTTCTTCAAAGTCTGCTATTCTTTTTCTCTACTTGATTTACTCTGTTGGTGAGTCTTTCAGATGAGGTTTTATTTCTTTTATTGACTTTGCATTTCCAAGATTTCTTTTTTTTAATTTTTAGACCATCTCTGTATGGAATTGCTCTTTCATATGATGCCTTATGTTATGAATTGGATGTGAGATGTCCCCCAAAAGCTTACCTGTGAGACAATGCAGGAAGTTTCAGAGGAGAAATGATTAGGTTGTAAGAGTCTTAACCCAATCGGTGAATTAATCCCTCATGGGATTAAATTGAAGTGGTAGGGTGTGGCTGGAGGAGGTGGGAATTGGAGCATGGCTTTAGGGTATATATTTTGTGTCTGGAGAGTGGAGACTCTCTCTGTCTCTCTGTTTCCTGATGATGCAAGTTGCTTCCTTCTGCTACCCTCTTCCACCATGACATTCTGCCTCACCTTGAGCCCCAAGGAATGGAGCCTGCCTTCTGTGGACTAAGACTTCTGAAACCATGAGCCCTCAAATAAACCTTTTCTCCTCTACAATTGTGCTGGTCAGATCATTTGGTCACAGCAGTGAAAAAGCTGACTAAAACAAATTTATTCCTTAATGCACTCAACTATTTATTTACAAGTTCTTTGAATTCATTGACCATATTCAGTCTTATGCTTTTGAAGCAGTTCTTTCAATATTTCATGCAATTTAATATCTTTGAGTCAGTTACAGACAGAAAATTTCAGAGGAGTCATGTTGCCTTGTTTTTTCATCTTTATGGGGTTTAGGGCTGTTCACATCTGTTGGGTTGTATGCTTTCCACTTTTATATGAGGAACTTCTTAGGGCATCATTCTCTCCTCATGATGTGCCCTTGGGCATTGGATTGTTGTGCAGAGTTGAATTTAATTCCAAATAGGCTTAACAATGTAGTTTTCCTGTGGCTTCTCTGGCTAAGAGGGGTGGGTTTTAACATAGTGCATACTGTGTAAGAACTGGAGAATTATACTTCCTCTGTGGGTCTGTGTCAGAGCCCCTGACAAGCAATTGATCCAAAAAATTGGTACTCCACTTGAACTGACACCATCATTAAGGAGGAAAACCATGTAAAGACATTAATCTTCCCTACCTTTGTGTGGGTGACCCTGTGGAAGAAATCCTTTAGGGGAAGATAGGCAGATTACTCATAACCATGAATGGGATCACCAGCCTTCTCCTTATTCCACAAAAGGTGACCCACCACCTGTTAGTTGATAGATTAACAGGCCCTTAACATGACCCTAAGCTCCTGTATTAGCCCATGAGCTGCTCAGAAGGGTCAGTTGGCGACTATAAGACTTTCTGCCTGTGGTGCTAGTCCAGAAATGGCAAAATGACCCAAATGAGCAGGGTATGCCCTCATTTTAACATTGCACCTGTGTGTGATGTGTGTGTGTGTGTGTGTGTGTGTGTGTGAGAGAGAGAGAGAGAGAGAGAGAGAGAGAGAGAGAGACATCTTATAAGAAGGCAGCAGCTGTGCACATGCTAGGCTCTAAAAGGCATGGTTATCCATGAACCAAGGTTTCATGCCACTCCAAGTTCCCACCCACTGTTCTTACAAAACCTAAAGTCCATCGAAGGCAAAAATCATTTTTCATTTCTCTTACCTTTGTTCCCACTTTGCGATAAACCTGCTTTGAATGGCCATCTCTGCCTCATTGTTTTCTGGGTCCAGGTAGCACCCTAATTTTAAGGCCTTTTACACAAGGTCCCAGGGACCTTGATCTACTGTGTAAACATCCAGTAACATTACAAGTGTGCAATGCCAGCCTGAGGGAGCTTCAGACATGAGGCTCCAACCAATGAATGCTCTTCTTTGGGCCGAGCCCATCAAAGCCACACAAGACTGCCCAAAGTCTTGAGGATTCATCTTCTATGCCATAATGGAGTCAAAGGAGATTTCCCCCAAGCCTTATATAGAATAAGTAGCTAGATTGACATGGGCAAGAGAGATAGGAAAAGGAAATTTAGGTTCTGCCCCTGGGTAGCACCCAAGTCACCATGACACCACCCAGGGACAGCCTTCCTGTGAGCAGATAGCTCCCTATCAATCTGGAGAAAAAGAATTAGGGACTCTGTTGGAAAAAAATCTGACATGTTGACACTATAGCAGGTGTACTAAGCCATGGTGGGAAATCATAGAATCTGCCACAATTATAAAATATGTGAAAAGGGAGGTTCTGAGGCCAAATATTTCACCTCATGGGAAATCCCAGGCAATTTCCTCTCTTGTAGATGGCTGGCTCCATGCACCTCTGCACATATTTTCATTCACTAAATAAACCCTTCATAACTTTTCTGTGCCTCTCTTGAGTGAAATCTTTCTTGCAGGAAGACAAGATTCAGGAAAACCTGCACTTGTAAACATCATTATTCAGTGTTGCTAATCCTGTTGAATAATACTATCCTATGTAGGACTTACTGAGCTTCTATTACTCCTTTTTGTTTTTCTTGTTGCCCCCTTTTGGAATGAGGCTACTGGTCCCACCATTGCATTTTGTTAAGTAGAAAACTTGTTTGATTTCAGAGGTTCACATCTGGAGAATTTGCCTGAGGATACATTGTGCTTTTAATGTCTCTCATATGCAGTTTAGAGGAGATTCTGGACTTTGGACTTATGAATTGAAGTTGGAATGAATTAAGACTTTTGGAGCTATTGGGATGGAATAAACATATTTTGTATGTAAAAGGACATGAGTTTTAAGAGATTAGGGTGGAATGCTGTGGTTTGAATGTTTGTATCCTCTAGAGCTCATGTTGGAATTCAAATACCAATGTTGTGTTCTCATGTGAGGAATTAATGTCATTATAAAAGAGTGATTTTAGTCCCCTTTTGCATCTTTTCTCTTCACTTTCAGTCATGTGATGACCCAGAAATATCTTTGTCAGATGTCAGCACCTTGATCTTGGAAATTCCAGCCTCCAGAAGTATGATCCAAATGTTTCTGTTCATTATGAATGACCCAATTGCAGGTATTCTGTTATAGCAATGCAAAATGAACCAAGACACTATCTTATAATCATTCTCATCTTGTTCTGATGAAAAAGTATATGACTTGTTCCATCTAGCCTTTTATATGACCCTGATCCATTCATGAAGCACCTTCATCACTTAATTACTTCCCCAAAGATCATATCACCATGATGGGGATTCAGTTGCAATACATAAATATTGGAAGACTTTCATATCATAGCAGAAACGTATCAACTTTTGTGGGATACAGTGAAATCAGTGGTCAAAGGGAATTTTATAGCATGCAATACTGTATTAGAAAAGAAAAACTCTGAAATCAATAACTTACATTTCTACTTGGAAGCATTTTTCCATTTTCATTAGAAAATAAAGAGAAACTTAGATCCAAAGAAGCAACAGGAAAGGGGTAATAAAACTTAAAGCAGAAACCAATGATATGGGAAATAAGAAATAACTAGAGAAAATCAATGAAACCCAAATCTGGTTCTTTGAAAAGTTCAAAGAAAAATGGGTAGAACAACTTAAGGAAAAAAAAATTGAACACAAATCACTAATATGGAAAATAATAAAGGGGTCATTACTACTGATCTCATAGACATTAAAAGGATGATAAAGAAATGATACAAGAATAACAGAGTATAAATAAGTCTATGAATAACCCTATGCCCACAAATTTGATAAAGTAGAGGAAGTGGACCAATTGTGTGGAAGACAGTCTGCTCAAGATTATCCAGGACAAACTAGACAGGGCTGGGGATTTACTTCAGTTTTAGGGCACCTGCCAACCATATGTAAAGCCCTAGGTTCAATTCCCAACATGAGAAAATAAAAATAAATAACTAAATGAAACAGATGATGTATTGAAGAAACTGAAGTGATGGTGAATAAGCTTTCAAAAAGGAAAACACCAAGCTCAGTTTGATTTACAGGTAAATTATGCCAAGTATTTAAAAAGAAATTTTACTTAGTCTTTGTAACTCTTCCTGAACATAGAAACAGAAAATAGTTGTAACTTCTGTGAGGTCAACATTACCTAATACCAAAATCAGACAAAGTACTACTCAAAGAAAAACTAGAAACAACTATCTCTCATAAACAAAATGTTAGCAAATCAAATCCAACAGTGTCTGAAAGAACGAAACACAGTGACCAACTGGGGTTGATTGCAGGTATGTCAAACTGGTTCAACATTTGAAAATCAATTAACATAATATATCGTGTCAGTGGATTAAATAAAAAAATCACATAATTATACCAACAAAAAAGCATTAGAAAAAATACAGTAGTTAATCATGATTAAAAACTTTCAGCAAATAGGAACAGAGGGTAAAATTCCTCAACTTGGTAAAGAGTATCTACAAAAACCATACAGCTACCATCATATTCAAAACGGAGAAACTTCCTTGCTAAGATTAGGAGCAAAGAAAGCATTTCCCTTCTCATCAGTCTTACTTAACATGCTACTGGAAGTCTTAGATAACAGAATGAGATAGAAAAGGGAATAAAAGATAGTCACATTGAGAAGAAATAAATAAAACTACCTTGTTCACAGATGACATGTTTGTCTATGTGCAAAATCCCAAAGAACAAATAATAATGAAAACCTCCTTGAACTAATAAGTGAATACAGCAAGGTTTTAGGATATAAGTTTAATATTAAAAAAATTGTTTTCTTTTTACCAGAAAAGAAGAGTTGGGATTTGAGCTGAAAAACATATAATCATTTGCATTAGCAACCTCCCCTCTAAAAGAAATACTTAGATATAAATGAAACAAAATATGTACAAGATCTATATGAGGAATCTACAAAACCCTGATGGAAGAAATTGAAGAATGTCTAAATAAATGAGGAGACATATTCCATGGTCAATATCATTAAAATCTTAGTTCTTTCAGACTTGATCTACAGATTCAGAGTTATCCTAATAAAACACCAGCAAAATATTTTGTAGATCTGAAAACAAACAGATTCTAAAGTTTGTATAGGGAAAGCAAAAGACCCCCAATAGCCAATATAATACTTAAAAGAGCAAAGTTAAAGCCTCAGGATTGATTGAAAAGCTAGAACAATCTAGGCAGGGTGGTATTGATGAAAGAATTTCTAAGTGATCAATGGAACAGGCAAGAGCTAGAAATAGATCTGCATAAATATAATCAAATAATCTTTAATGAAGGAGAAAAAGGAAATATATTGGAGAAAATGTAGTCTTTTCAACAAAAGGTTCTGTAACAACTACACATCCATATATAGAAACAATCTTGATATAGCTCTTACAGCGTACAAAATTAGAATTAACTCAAAATGGAACATGATATCAATTTAAAGCACAAAGATTAAAAACTCTAAAAGATGAAATAGGAGAAAACTTAGATGTCCCTAGGTATGATAATGACTTTTTAGATACAACACCGAAGACATGATTCATGAAAGAATTGATGGGCTGAACTTCACTCAAAATGAAAACCTCTCTATGACGACACCATAAAGAGAGTAAGAAGGCAAATCATAGACTGGGAGAAAATAATTATAGGATGTCTAAGAAAGTGTTATTCAAAATATACAAAAGACACTTAAAACTCAACAATTCGAAAATAAACAACCCAATTAACAGACACTTTACAAAGAAAGTATACAAATAAGCATATGTATCATCAGGAAAACACAAATTAAAACAATAATGAGAAGCCATAACTATTAGACTGGCCAACATTCACATTCATGAGAACACACAATGCTGGTGAGAAAGTGGAGCAACAGGAAGTGTCATTCATTACTGGTGTGAATGCAAACAGGTAAAGACACTTGTGAAGATAGGTTAGTTTCTTGTAAAACTAGACACTTTTTCCATAGAACCCAGCAATTGAATTCCTTGGTGTGTACCAAGGAGTTGAAAACTATGTCCACAGAAAAACATGCATATGTACGTTTATAGAAGCTTTACTTATAATTGTCCAAATTGGAAGCAACCAAGGTGTCCTTTAGTAGTAGAATGGTTAAGAAAACTGTGGAATATACAGATGATGGACCTAAAATGAAATGACCTCTGAAAACATGAAAAAACATGGAAGACACTTAAATGATATTACTAAGTGATAAAAATTCAATCCATAAAGGCCACCTACCTTATATTTCTAATTGTACAACATTCCGTAAAAGTCAGATCTATAGACATAGAACAAGTGGTTTCCAGAGTTTAGTTTGGAGGGAGAGCTGAGTTGAAGTGCAGAAGATATTTAGGGTAATAAAACCATTTTGTACGATGCTGTAAGGGTGCAAAAATGTCATTATTCATTTGTTCAAAACTCATGGTACATAACACCAACAATGAATGATAATTTGAACTATGGATTTTGGGTGATATTGATATGTCAATGCAGGTTCATTAGTTATACAAAATGTACCTTTCTGGTGGTAGATGTTGACAATGAGGGTGGTTATGAATGTGTGGGTGATATACGGGGATTGTCTGTACCTTCCACTCAATTTTGTATATAAACATAACTTCACTAAAAAGTGAAGTCCAGACTGGGTACTGTGGTGCACGCCTATAATCCCGGCAACTCTGGAAGCTGAGATAGGAGAATTGCATTTGAGGTCATCCTCAGCAACTTGGTGAGGCCTTAAGCAACTTAGTGAGATCCTGTCTCAAAAGTAAAAAATAAAAAAAGGTCTGGGGATGAAGCTCAATGGTAAAGCACCCTTAGGTTCAATCCCTAATATCAAAATAATAATAATAATAATAATAATAATAATAATAACATTCATTATAAAATGCAGCAGAAATTCATAGCATTACATGGAGAAGCAGATGATCTACAATCACTTCTGAAAAGATTTATTCTAAGTCCTTAAGTCACTGATAACACCAACTAACAAAAAGTCTTTAATTATAAAGGGCACTTTAAGAATATGGTAATGATTAAAGTCCATATATAGAATATTGTATTCTCTATTGTCATTGTGGCTCAAGTAATTAGCAAATCTGTAGTCTAGATAGAAAAGAATTGAATATCTGGATAGGGGCCAGCAAGCCAGGAGTTTGGGGGTTGTTGGAGGTTAGTTGGGGAGAGGGGAAAATAAAGAATTCTGGGAGAGGGAATGAAGATGTGAATTTTGAGAGCTAGTCTAGGGATTAGCCTTAGACACAGATGTGGTCTTCACCAGCCAGAATTCCCTGTGAAGGTGGATCAAAACAAGAAGTCCCAAATTATACTCATTAACTGCTTTCCAAACCTTTTCCACCTTTTGTTTGCACATCAAATTCATCTTATATCAATATTTATCGTTCTCAGGCTCCAAATAGTCATCTTTGACTTCTGTCTCTGTTTATAATCACACATCAGTTGGTTAAAAATTTTTATCCAATTTAACACATAGTCTGATAACAGATTACATGTGTTATTGAAGTATAAGTTATATAGGATTCACATTATGTATGATGAGATAAGTGGCTTCAGGGGCCCACCCTTTCCTTGAAACTATGGAAAAACAAATGAAACTATCCTATCATTTTTGCTGGAGTTCTGGAAAATAGCCAAAGGTTTATAACAAGCCACTGAATGCTGAATCAAGAAAAAGATAACTTAGAAATGGCAGTGTATAGCCAGGTAGAGTGGCACATGCCTGTAATCCTAGATACTTGAGAACTTGAGGCAGAAGGATTACATGTTCTCGGCTAGCCTCAGAAAATTAGCAAGACCATGACTCAAAAATGAAAAGGGCTGGAGGTGCAGCTTTGTGGTAAAGTGCCCTGGGGCTGAATCCCTAATATGACGACGATGATGATAAAGAAATGATAGTGTATTTTGTGGCATTTTTACTTGCCCTCAGCCCACCCTCCTCTTTGCTAAATCAGAAGTTTTAAAGACTGCAGTCTCCCTTCCCAGCATCCTTATCACTAGTTCTAAAGGGAGCAGTGAAGACCTTGTTATCATTTTGTCTGTCTGTTGGACAAAAGCAATCTAAGTACCAATGAGAGGCACAGTCCATTGTTTTGTTTTGCTCAGAACTTTCTCAAGGCAGAAAAATGGCTATGTAGAGGGAATTCTTTGAAAGCATTGAGAGGCAAATGATTAGTAATCCATCGTTGTCTGTGGGAAAAGATTATGAGGGAAACTGAAAACTGGAAAGACTGGTGAGATTTTTTGGAGGGAATTAGCACATTGAAACTTCTCTGCATATGGGAATTTAAAAAGCTACATGCATTCCCAGAGTGGGATATAACCCCAGAAAAAGCTTGGTAAGACCCAAGGTTCTTACTGATCCCTGGGCTCAGTATAACAGGGCCTGGTTAGGCATTAAAGGAATGTCCCAACAGTAAGCCAATGTAGAGACTGGACCAGAGTTTTGTTTTGTTTTGTTTTCCTCCAAGAACTATAAAAAGTGGTTATCAATACGTGATCTGAACGTATGCTATGCTAAAGGAAAAGATATATTTAAGACCATTCAGAGTCTGTCTTTCCAAAAAAGTTTTCAAAAATGGCCTTAAACAATTACAGCTTACACCAACCATAAAATCAAATGATAAAAAAAATCATGAGCAAGAGAATAAACTGATTTGTAGTGTTACTACATTAGAGTTTCAAAATATCTAGATTTCTACCAAAAATGAAAACACATGTAATGAATAAAAAAGTCTGACCTAGTCACAGAAAAAATTAACAGATTCTTTGGGTAATGAAAGTCATTAGAATCACTGGCAAAGAATTTAAATCAACTGGATTGAATATACTCAGAGGTACAAAGGGAATCATGGACAAAATATAAAGCAAACCAGGGTAATGATGTCACCTAAAAATAGGGAATGTAAAAAAATACAAAATTATAAAAAGGGAACCAAACCAGAAATTCTAGAATTGAGCATTGCAATAAACATAAATGAAGAATCCACTAAGAGTCTCAGTAACAGAGTTAGGCAGAAGTAGGAATCAGAGAACTTTAATAGAGATAAATTGAACTTAGCCAATCTTGAGAGGCAGAGCCCAAAAGAATGAAGACAAGTGAACAGACTAATTCGCACCAATATATACATAATGGGAGCTGCAGAAGGAAAGGAGAAAAGAAAGAGAGACAGTAGTGGGGGCAGCAGGGCTGCTGTGGTTTGTATATGATTTGGGTGTCCCCAAAGGTCCTTGTGATTGGAAGCCTGATTTTCAGGGTGGTGGTGTTGGGATGTGCTGTGACCTTTAAAGGGGAAATACAGTGGAATTAGGTTAGTAGGAGTAAGGACTCTGGTTGTTTTGAGAATGTTGTTATAGAATGAAAAAGTCTAGCCCCTCTGCTTTCTGGTTTAAGAAAACGAACTGTTTGATCCTAAATGGACTCTCCTGCCCTCATCTGCCTTCACTAACACCTATGCTAAGCCATGTGGACTTTCAGCATACAAAACCATATGTGAAATGAACCTGTTTTGTTTATGAAATGTGCTACCTCATGTCTTTTATTAGGGAATGTTTTGAGCGAGCTGTGTCATCAGCACAGACCAGACATGCTTACATTTTTCCACAAAATTAAAAATTTGTCAAATAAAAGCTACATCACTTTCATAATTTTAATTCACAAAATATTCACAAACAGGTTAACTGTGATGTCTCTTGCAACATTTCAGTCTTAATTACTGATATCTGTAACACTCGAGACACACAGCACACACTACACAATGACATATAGGTTACAGAATGGCTAAGAAAGAGTTTAGAGTGGCCATAGGTCTCAAGAGACTACACTGAGAGCAAAGGCAGAGAATAGATATACATGCAAGAGTCATTACAGGTGGTAAGATAAGATAGGAACCTGCTGAAGAACTTGCTCATGGGGCAGAGCTATTTAGGGAATAGAACCTGTTCAAGGTGAGAGTCCTGACCAAGTGTGTTTCCAAGTGGGCCATATCCAGCAGGAAGATTAGGCAGAGCTGAATTTCTGGACAGAGTCAGGGTTACCTGACCTGTTGACTTCATGACCCTTTCACTAGAGTGACCTGACAAGATAACAGATTGGTGTATGTTAGCATACCACTGTCTTAGGTTATTCTTATATGTGTTCAGGTTAGAGGGTTGCTTCATTTGGTGGTCTGGTGTGCTTGATAAGCTCATGGATCTGGCTTCTTTGATATGTATTTGATGTGATCCCTGCAGCTGGGTGCCTGATTTAACTTGGTAAGTCCATGGGTGGTCAATTATTATTAGCATGATTAATTTACTTGTCAGTTTTGCCTTGTAATCATGCTGTGCAGATGGAGGTGATTTTTTTTTCCTTAAGTTCTGAGTGTCCAATATATGGTGGTTATATGTTTGCCCAGACAAATTCCCGAATCATTCTGCTTTACCACTTGTAATCAAAATGGAGAAGCTCCAAGCTAACTCCTCCTATATCCAATGAAATAACTCCAGGCTAAGCATAACCTGAAATATGCTATTCCATACATCATAGAGACTCAGACTAGGGTACAGACTGCTCTCCACAGGTAACCTAATGGAATAATACAGAAAACTGTTACAATGGGTTGAATCATTTTTATAACTATACCTGAATATATAGAGGGGTTTTTGGAATGGTTTATGGGCAAAAGTTGGAAGAATTTTGAGGAGCAGGCTAGAAAAAGTAAAAAATGCTCTAAGGGGAGCATTATGGCAATTCTGGTGAGGGCTTAGAAGATGAAGAAACTAGAGAAATAGTTTCAGGTGAAAATGAAGATTCTACTCAAATTTGTACTATAGGCCACCCTCTTGCTTGACAAAGAACTTGCCTGCATCTTGTCTATGCCATCAGAATTTGTGGTAGGCTGAACTTAAGAATGATGGATCAGCTTATTTGACAGAGGAGATTTCAAATTAATAGAGCTTTCAGGCTGCGGCATGGGTATTATTGCCTACCTTTTCCAGATTTTTAGTGATATTTAGGACCAAAAGTAAGCGGAGTGAAAAGGTTTGGAAAATTCACAGACTTGCCAGGGAAGGTATGGAAAAAAATGGGTTTGGGATATGAGGGTGTGGTGGTCGAGTGATCAATTGCCAAGGATATTACCCTGGATAAAAATCAGTGCTTTGCAAGAAGACAACAGGAAAGATCCACTGAGGGCATCTCAGAAATCTTTGAGGTCATATATCCCATTACCAACTCAAAGGCCTAGAAGTGCATATATTTTCCAGAGACCATTCAGGGCAAAGTTTTATTGGGAAGAGTCCCAGGGCACCTCCCAAGTCCAGGGCCATCTCAGAATTCTGACTGGTGTGCAAAGTGCTCTGAAGCTGCTGCAGCCATGATTAAAGTAGATCCAGCCACAGTGTCTGTGGATGGCATCATCCATATGATGGTTTTGTAGGTGTTTAAAATGCAAGAATTATTGGGTCATAGTGTCAGAAGTTTCGAAGGAAGCCTTGGAAGAACAGGAACAATTATGCTGATAAGTTGTAGCCCCTCAATAGAGCACCAGATAGGGCAGTGCTTAGTGAAGTGGAGGGAGAGGAATTGAATTGGAGACCCTAAAAAAGTAAAGCAACCAGCAACATGAAACGCCTGTCTGGGAAAGCTGCTGACATCAAGGTATAGTCATGTGGGTAGTGACCATCAAACCCATAGGAATGGGGCTGCCCAAGCCCTTGGGGACTCACTCCCTGCTGCATTGTGCCCACAATGCCATACATACAGTTTTAGGATTTAACATTTGCCCTGTTGGATTTTGTTCTTTCTTTGGGTTTATCACTCCTTTCATTCCTTTGGAAAGGAATATTTATCTTATATTGGTCCTGCCATTGTATCTTAGACTCTTAAAGGTTAATTTTCTATTTTTTATAGGAAATCACAACTGAAAAGGTTTGTCTTGGGTCTCAGATGAGGCTTTGGACTTGGACTTTGACCAACACTAGAATAGTTAAGACTGTGGTACTGTTGCGATAGAATGACTGCCTTTTACATTATGAGATGGGCACAAAACTTTGGGGGCCAGAATGAAATGCTGTGGTTTGCATATGGTTCCAATATTCCCCAAGTGTCCATGTGATGGAAGCTTAGTCTCTGAGTTGCAATATTGGGTGATGCTGTAGATTCCTTTAAAGATTGGGATATGTGGGTGACCATTTGGTAATTGGACAGACTTTTTTTTCACAGGATCCTGGTTAGTTCCATCAAATGGGTTCTTATAAAAAGAGCAATCCTGGCCCTTCCCTTTCTCTCTGCTTCCTGTTTCAATATACAGTTACTTGATCCTATATGTGGTCCTGCAATGATGTGCTGCCATTCATTATTCTCTGTCAAAGTAGACAAAACTAGATCATGTGATTATGAATTTTGAGCCACCCAAACTGTGATTGAAGTAAACCTATTGTCTTTTTAAGTATGCTGCCTCAGTTTTATTTGAGTGATGACAAGTTAACAAATACAGGCATGAAGTATGAAAAACAATAGCCCCCAGATTCAAAATTTGACAAAAGACATGAATTTACACATTGAAGAAGGTCAAGAAACTCTGAGAAGGACAAGTCCAAGAGATTCACTCTCATATGCATTTAACCAAATTTTCAAAAAGAAATTATTACAAAGCAAGAATCTTGGAGGCAGGCAGACAGAAGTGATTTGCACAAAGGATTCTGAGTAAGAATAATATATAATTTCTCAGCAGAAACCAAAAAGGCGTGATGACAGCAGGATGGCATTTAATGTACGGAAAGAAAGACAGTCAACCAATCATCTGACAAGTAGAAAAAGTATTTTTTACAAATAATAGAGAAATTAAGACTTTCACAAATAAAGAAATGCCAAAGGCATTTATTATTAAACCTACCCTACAGGAAATGTTAAATTGAGTTCTTTAGGTAGCAATGAAAAGAAACTAGGCAGTAATCAAACTTACTGGAAGGAATATAAAACACAGGTAAAGGTAACTACTTTAGGAAAATACAAACGCCATGTTATTGTACTTCTGGCATGTGACTCTCTTTCACATCCAAATATAATTAAAAGACAAATGTATAAAATGTTAAATATAAATTTTGGTTAACTTGTGCAAAGGGACATATTTGTGACAACATTAACATGGATGGATAGAACAGAACAAGACCTGAGTTTTTGTGTACCTGTGGAAACTAATATGATATGAATTAAAAATAGATTGTAGGTTCTAGGGCAATGGATGTGATAATAATTTTTTAAAAGACAGAAAGAATTAGAAAGGAATTGAAATCATACACTAAAACAAATCAAAGAAGTCAGTAATGGCCAGGAATGGTGCTGCATACCTGTAATCCCAGTGACCTGGGATACTGAGGCAGGAGGACTATAAGTTCAAGGTGAGTCTCAGAAACTTAGTAAGATCCTGTCTCAAAATAAAAGCACTGGCATATAGCTCAGTAGTAAAGCATTCCTATCTATTTTCGATTCTGGGAATTGGACCCAGGGCCTCAGACATGCTAATCATGCAATCTATCACTAAGACACATTCCTAGCCCTGCCCTGCCCTGAGTTTTTATGTGTTATGGATATTAAATTGAAACCCAATGAGCTGCCCTATCTTATAACAGAGTGACTTTACTCAGTCACAGTATGAACTGCTGTATCAATTTGTACGATGAAGAATGTGGCAATGAACTCAGGGTTGTATAGCCATCAGAATCCTTGGTACAATGAGAAAAGCTCAGAAACATTGTCCCTGCCAAAAGTAGATACCCCATGTTAACTACCCAATTCAGCAGCTGGGTCGTGCAGAATGTTCACTGGGTGCACATAGAACTGTATTCCAGAGACCAGCAGATGGCGCAGCTACAACATAAAATGCTAGCAGGCAGCTAGAGCCCCTTCTCAATGACAGATTGTGTAAACCACACATATTGCCTCAAACACTAGGGAAAGAAGCAGGGAAAACAGAGGTTCTCCAAGTGATCAAGCATTGTTTTATCCAATAGGGACTTAATGATTCCTAAAGTTATCTTTGTTTATTATTATTTTTAAAAAACGACTTCACTGTGATATTTCATACATGCATGAATTGTGCTCTCATCTTATCCTCCTTCCTTCTACTCCACTCTCTACCCTGCAACCAGGCTCAGCCTTACCCTTCCCTAATAGTACCTCTTCTACTTTCAGGTAATTTTTTTTTAAATTTTTTATTTACTTATTGATTCATTGAACACAAATGGAGTACAGCTATTGTTTCACTGGTTGTACACAAAGTAGAGTCACACCATCTGTGCGTTCA
>JAJEJO010004049.1:0-43719 GCA_020662805.1 Glaucomys volans | reverse complement strand
GTTGGGTCTTTCTTTTTAATCCAGTCTGCCAGTCTATGTCTTTTGATTGATGAGTTTAGGCCATTTACATTCAAGGTTATTATTGAGATATGACTTGTATTTCCCGTCATTTTAGCTTTTTTGGGGTTTTTAGCTTAACTTTGTTTCTCCTTTGATTGACTCTTTCTTTAGGGTAGTTCCTCCCCATGGTGACCAAGATTGTTATTTTTCATTTCTTCTTCTTTGAATATTTTGTTGAGAATGTTCTGTAGGGCAGGCTTTCTCTTTGTGAATTCTTTAAGCTTTTGTTTATCATGGAAGGATTTTATTTCATCATCAAATCTGAAGGTAAGTTTTGCTGGGTATAAGATTCTTGGTTGACATCCGTTTTCTTTCAGAGCTTGAAATATGTTGTTCCAGGCCCTTCTTGCTTTTAGGGTCTGGGCTGAGAAATCTGCTGATATCCGTATTGGTTTCCCCCTGTAGGTAATCTGCTGCTTTTCTCTCGCAGCCTTTAAAATTCTATCTTTGTTTTGTATGTTAGGTATTTTCATTATAATGTGCCTTGGTGTGGATCTATTGAAATTCTGTGCGTTTGGTGTCCTATAGGCCTCTTGTAATTGATTTTCCATCTCATTCATCATATTTGGGAAATTTTCTGATATTATTTCATTGAACAGATTGTTCATACCCTTGGTTTGTATCTCTGTGCCTTCCTCAATTCCAATAACTCTTAAATTTGGTCTTTTCATGATGTCCCATATTTCTTGGAGGGTTCGTTCATGATTCCTAACCATTTTCTCTGTTTGTTCGACTTTGTTTTCAAGATTAAATATTTTATCTTCATTGTCTGAGGTTCTGTCTTCCAAGTGGTCTATTCTGTTAATTATGCTTTCTATTGAGTTTTTAACTTGGTTGATTATTTCCTTCATTTCCTTGTTTCCTTCAAGGATTTCTGTTTTTTTTTTTTTTCTCAGAACTTCTATCTCTTTATTGAAATGATTTTCTGCTTCCTGAAATTGCTCTATTAGCTGGTTATTCATAGCCTGAATCTGCACTCTCGTCACCTCATTCTCTTCTCGGATCATTTTAATTATGAACATTCTGAACTTCATTTCTGTCATTCCTTCTACCATGCTATCTTTGGGATCTCTTGATATATCATCTAGGTTTGTTTGGGACACTTTCTTCCCATGTTTTCTCATGCTGCTCATGTATCTTCCCCTCTAGTAGTGCAAATCAGAGGGATTGCAATTTCCCTGTAAAGACTTAGGGTGTTCCTGCAGATTTCCAGTAACTCACCAGATGTTTGAGAGGTGCTTGATCAAGTGGTGACCCAAGATATCTGCTGTCTTACAACCTCCAGGTTGGGAATGATCAATGCTTCTGGGCAGGAGACACAGCACCGTGGCCCTGGAGCCGCAGCACCGTGTCCCCACGGGAAGGGCCGAGCTTAGGTCCGAGGGCTCAGACAGCCAAAGATGGCGTCTCTCTGCCAGGGAAGCTGTAGAATGGCGCCAATGGGCCCAAATTCCCCGCTGGAGCTGGCAAGCAGCTCCGCTCCCAGCCAGATCTCACCTGGAGCCGCAGCACCGTGTCCCCACGGTAAGGGGTGGGCTTAGGTCCGAGGGCTCAGATAGCTGAGGATGGTGTCTCTGTCAGGTAATTTTTTTAAAAAAATTTCTCATTTGAGAGAAAACATGCAATACTAGTCTTTTTGTCTGGCTTATTTCACTTAAAACTGCGTCTTCTAGTTCCACCCATTTTACTGAAAATGACACAATATTTTATTCTTCATGACTGAATAATACTGCATTTTGTATATAGAGCATATTTTCTTTGTCCATTATTCTGATGATGGACACCTAGGCTGATTCTACATCTTGTCTATTGTGAAAAGTATCACATTAATCACAGGTATAAAAGTATCTCCTTTCCCTTTCTGTATAGACCTTGGAGTGGTATAGCTAGTGGTATAGCTATATTGTAGTTTTGTTTTTAGTTTTTTAGGGAGTCTCCATGGTGTTTTCTCTAGTGGCTAACATTCCCATCAACAGTGTATAAGCATTACTTTTTATTTACATCCTTGCTGCCAGCATTTGTTGTTTTTCTGGATTTCTTTTTTTTTTTTGTAATTAGCCATTCTGACTGGGATAAAGTAAAATCTTAATGATTTTTTTTCTTAAAAGTATATTTAGATGATCAGATTGATACAAGTTCAAGTTAGATTGAAATTTTAGTTATTTTTTTCTTAAGTCAACCAATGGGTGGGAATTTGGGAGGGATATCAGATTATAGAGTAGAATAAAGAGGGTAATATGTTTCTGCATTTCATCAAATTATGGCGTAAGCCTTAGGATTCATCCGTGATTGCCCTTTGCAAACCCATTAAAATTCCTCCTTGAATAGGTTTCAGAGGAGAAAAGAGAATCAGAGAGCTTTCTCTCTTTTCTTTCCTCTCCCTCTTTCCTGATCTGCCTTTGAGTTTGGAAAGTTGGAGGAAATTCAGACATAGCCCTCTTGTTCCTATTTCATTCTCCCTTCTCACTCCTTGAGAGAATGCTATGTGGTCAGGAATGTTCTGAAGAATATCTCATTTAAGGGGGAAGGTCACTGAAGGTTCACTAAGTGTAAGGCCCTTATGATCATCACAAGTACAGGACATATAAGAAAGAAAAAGCAGACCATGGCCTGCATATAAGGAACAAAGGGTAAAGGAAAATAAGCATTTAAACACATGATTGCTATAAGTATCATCCTTGAAGAAAAAGTTGTCAAGACCTATACATTGCTGCCTTCTAGACTCACATCTGTGAAGACAGCCCTGACCTCCAAGCAGTTATCCCTTCATCTTTTCCCAAACTTTGTACCTTGTATTTCAAGGCCATTAATCACATTTTATTCTGTGTTCATATTCTGTCCATCAGTTTGTGTACATCTTTAAGAGAAGAGCTATTTTAATTCATATCGTAAAACTGTCCTGGCAAAATTCTAGATATGTAGGCCACACTGAATGTGAACTACTGTTGATGGTAATGAAAATCTTAGGAACATCCCTTACCTATCATTAAGAACCTGGCTAATTTCATACAAAAATGTTATGTAGTCATTAAAATTAATTATTAAAGTAGATCAATACCTGTTGGCCTAGAAATATATTCATAATAGATTTTTAGTGGAAAACAAGATTATAGGGGAGTGTGCATAGCATGCCTTGCTAAAACTGCATGCTTTTAACTGTGTGCCCATATGCCTGGGAGGATGGTCATTAAAATCTTCAGAGAAGGTAGAATTTTTTATATTTTTCCACATTTAATATATTTTTTGTTTTAATATAATGGCTGCATGTATGTATTCAATAAATAACAAATTCATTAAACTTCATCAAATTTAATTTCTTTTTCTGCTGTTCAAAACTCATTAGGGTCTCATTGAATGATGGTTCTCAATTGGAGCAATTGAATGTTTCAGGAATATTTGACAATGCCTACCGACATTATTGGTCGTCATGTCTGCTGGGAGTGCTCCCTGCATCTAATGATAGAGTCCAAGAATGCTTCTAAGCATCCTATAATGCACAGGACAGTCCCTCTCAGCAAAGTTGTCTGGCCCTGAATGTTGACAGTACTGAGATCCAGGTGTCTTGGAATGAGCAGTTGGCTCATTACCAACTGCTGGTAAGAGAAGGACCTGCAACTTCATGAACCTTTAACCAGAAGTCAGATGATTGAGCAAAGCCCTCAGTGAGATGGAGGCCATAAGAAAGATAGTTAAAGGGTTTGAGGTAGGAAAAGAGCAAGGAAAATTCATGGTTGCAGGACCTGTGATACTGTAATTAAGACCAGTATTTGCTCCCAAGAATACCATTCTGTGTCTACAAATCTGTAATAATTACTATTTTCCAGTCTCATTGGGTCTCCAGAGACCCATAAAACTAAGTGCTAATGCAAGAAAGTCTTTGGGTAAGCTTTATAGATTTAACTTGGCAGCTGCAAGTTCAGAATCTCTAACTGCACCTATAGGTGTCTCCTCGGTACATAGGATGATGAAGTTTGAGTTCTGAAGGAAAATTTCTAGGCTGAAGCACATTGGGCCAAGGCAAGTCTCCTTGTTTTGCCTTAATATACCTCCTTCTCATTCCTAAAGAATGCATTTACTAGAACAAGGCTTCTTTCCTTGACTTCCCAGCCCCATTTCAAAGGCCATGGGAAAAATGTTAATTTTAGCTCTTTTTTTTACTTCTTTTACTTCTTTTTGTAAATCCCGAGTTTTCTGTTTTCTAATGATCGCTGACTAATGAGATGCCCATTGGGCAGCTACATCTCATGCTCCTCTGTACTGCTTTCAACAGGGTGGTGGGCCTGTTTTGCTTTGGATTCCAGGAGTTCCCCCAAACCTCCTGTGTTAATGCAGGAATATTCAGAGGTGAAGTGATTAGATTATGAGAGCAGTAATCTACTCAGTCCATCCGAGTTTGAATGGACTAATTGTATGTAATTGAGGCTGGTGGAGCTTCTCTGGAAGAAGTGGGTCACTGGGGTGTGCCCAGGCAGGGTTCATCATTCATGCAGTCCCTCCCCTTTCTCTCTCTGATATCTGGCTGCCGTAAGCAGAGCAGTGCTCCTCCACCTTGGTGTTCTGCCTCGCCTTGGACCCAGGGCATTAGAGTTGGCTCACCATGGACTACGTTGTTGAATCTGTGAGTCAAAATAAACTTTCACTCCTTTAAATTGTTGTTGTCAGTTATTTTTGTCACAGCAATGGAAATATGACTAACATAGGTGACTCACTTTCCTGCCTGCTGTTCACTTTTGGAAGACTTGCATTTTCTCACCCCTTGAAAAGACGATGCTTTATTCCCACAGATGGTGGAAAAAGAATATTATGTATCCTTCATTTTATTCTTGTACCACATCTCTATTATCCACAACCCATTGTTCCAATCCATCTGGACATGACAATCTTTAACAAGACCTATAAGAACATCAATGATCAATTTTTCCAGAAGCAGATTCTGAAACAGTATGCAAGATCTTTCTTAGGGATCAACATCTGTGAAAGAAGAGGGCAGAAATAGGATATGTCAGAGGAAGAAACTGAACTGGGGTGCAGGCCTCAGGAACCTTGAAACAGGCTAGAGCTCTGGAGTGAGCGGAGCCTATCCGAGAGAATATCCTGTGTCAGGCCAACATGGCCAGATCTTTGGGTCTTACTCAATCACTGGATAAAAGTTGCCCAGGAGGACATGAACTCAGGCAAAAAGGCTCTCTGCAAGTGAGGCAGATGTGAAAGATGTAAGAACTGATAAATGGCTGCTTCCTTCACTCCCCTCAGCTGGGCAGCAAGTCCTTCCTTGAAGGAGGATCATGGTGGTGCACTTTTGTTCTACCATTAAAGAGATGATGGGACTCACAGTGTAAACCACCAGGTAAACATGATTGTTTTTCTAGTTCAATGGGAAAGAGAGAAAGATAATTAAATAACAGTGGAGGGGTTGTTCCCAGGAGAGCATGGCCTGGTTTCCATCTTCCCCAGTTTATGCTATTACCTCTGATTGCACTAAAAATATAAAAATAAATATGACATTGAACAATATTACCCAGTTGTTAAAGCAACCTTATATTGCTCTTATTCTGCCTTAATTCCCTGTGTTTCTCACCCCATTTTTGAGGCTTATTGTTTTAATTCTACTTTATTTTAAAATGATATTTAGAGAAAATAAAATACACGTAGGGAAAATAGCAACATACTTTTGTAACTACAACTTGGCTTCGAATATAGAACTTGGACTTGGTTCATGAATGTAAAACTGAGCAGACTATAGACACAACCACACTTTAGTATGTTAATAATAACATGTCAATAACTAGCATAATTACTTTTATTAATGACTCTGCTCCCCATAACTACTGCTACCTAATATCTGAACACATGCCATAGCCAGACATATATATTATTTCAAGTCATCCTCACTGTTCTATGAGGTAGCAACGTTTTATACATGAAGAACATGAAACCAAGGCAGGATGGTCCATTCAAGGTCCCACAGCTAATAAATTTGGGGACCCTATGCACAGTTGATCAGTCTTATTTCTGAACTTTGATTTTAACTACTAGTTACATTCCCTAATTCTCAGCACTTTATTTATCCCTACTCATTTACTTTTTCATCTTGAATCCTTTCCTCTTGCTGCTTCCTCTCTCCTTTATTCATTTTACTGGAATACCTTCTCTAATAAATCACTTGATCTGTGTCTCAAGCCTGCTTCGGAGCAACCTAAGACATTATCTTCCTAAGACATTATCTGATAAAGAATTGTGGCAGTGACTTGGCTGAATCTTTGGCTGGTTGACTGGTTTTGGGGATAGCTGTAACTATTTTATTAAGTGCCAAAGAATTTGATATTCTGAAATGCATTTTGAGTTATTAAGTGATAATCACATTTATTGATAACAAACTATGTTCTCAAATGTGATTTCCCTAGGAGTCCATGTTGAATATTCCTGCCAATGATCTCCAGGTGACAATACTTCAACATATCAATGTGGATAATTCTAATAAAATGTTATTCAAAAGCAAGGAATAAGGAACTAGGGAGAGGCAGTATAACACAATAACACAATAATGAACAGAGTTGTTACTCTGTGTGTGGCATTGTTCTACATTCTTTATATAGAGAAATTCATTTATTCTTCTTAAAAGGTACATAAGAAAGTCTCACAGACACTGTATCTGTGACCATAGCAGTACTAGTGGTCATCATGACAGTGCCAGTGATAATATCTCACTTTCTTCCACTGCTTGTCCAGGGGTGTACCACAGCACTAAAATGAAGGGTCGAAGAGCTTGTTCAGACTTTTCTGAAGGATTTGGAATAGAGAGAATCACAATTCTGAGGGGAGGGGAAAATGAAAATTGTATGTCTCACATGTTTTTCTCCATAGTTCAAGAATATTATCCCCAAATTCATGGGAATCAATTTTCAAATATTCCCTTGATGTTTTTGAATTCACATTGTTTGTATCTAAAAAATAGATCTCCTCTAAAACCTCTCAGTGCATTTTTCTATTTATTTTTGAGTAACTCATACTTTAATTTTATTTTACTTAAAACTAAATGTGGTTGACAGATAATAGTTTTACATAATTATAGGGTAAAATGTGATGCTTTCATACATGAATATTTTGTCCAATAAGCAAATTAGGCAAATTAAAATATCCGTAATTTTATGAACTTTTCTTTTATTGGTAATAACACTTAAAATTCACTCTTTGCAAATTTGAATTGTATAATACATTATGTATTATTGTTTTAATGCCATTTTATTTTAAAAATCTTATTTAGATAATAAAATACAGATAATAAAACAGTTACACAAAAACTTTTGTAACTACTACTTGGATTAAAACAGAGAGCTTGAACTTGCAAGTGAGCACAGAGTGTAGACACAACACATTTCTGTAAGATAGCAATACTAATAATGTCAATGACTAGCATAATTACTGGTCACCTGGCAGTGCAGTAGATCTCTAGAACTTACTCCTCTAGTTTAACTGAAACTTTACCTTTTGACCAACCTTTCCACTTTCCCCCACCCTCCCCTTAGCCTCAGGTAACCTCCATTCTACTCTCTACTTCTGTGAGTTTTAATTTTTAGAGTCCACACATAAGTGCCTAACTCACACCTTGTTCGTGAAATGTAAAGCTCTCCCAGGATCCATTGCCATCCTAGCCCCATCCCTAATGGCCTTGTGATTCTTTTCCCACTCTACTTGGCAACTTTGCCTTAACTAACTGAAACATCCCTAAATCTGCTGATGTGGCAATCCATAATTCCTGTTCCTCTTCTTCCCATTTTAGTGACTAAGGATCATTCCACCGCCCCTGAGAACCCTGCCCCTACTAACCTTGTACCTCTTGCCAGCTCTAATTTTGTGATTCTCAGTCAGACCCAGTGTTCTCCATCTTGGTGATCTCATCCCACTGACTTCCTTCCCCTGCTCCACTGTTCTTGAGGTCTCTTCCCCAGTATCACACAAACCACTAGCATTGTCATCTCTTCCGATTCTGACTCCATGTTGATTATTTTCCCTACTTCTATCACAGCAAACACTGTATGAAAACTACATAGTTTTCTTTTTTTATATTCTAAAATAATTTCTAAGATTTTCATCATTTTTCTAGGTTTTCCTCTAGATCTCATTTAATATTCACACTGCTGAAATTCTTGAGGAATTATCAAAGAACTTATTTTACTTATAAAAAATAATTTTGGCTTGAAAATTGAAAATGATACATGATACTTCTTAGAGACTTTATGAATTTATTAAATAAATATAAAAAGCATTCAGGATGTTAATGGAATATTGGACCCTTTTCAAGGGTGCAGTGATGTGAGAGACAGGCATGCTGCTCTGCCGGGGTTCTGTTTTTATTACCACTTCCATTTAATACTAGAAGGAGATGCTCCCAGCTCTCACCAAAAATGTGTTTCAGAGAACAAACAGAAAACCACACTGTTCAGGAACACCTATATTCTTTATAAATTTTCTTTTCCAAGAATTCTAAAAGCCAAGGTTGGTGATGAACACCTATAATCCCAGCTACACGAGAGGATGAGACAGAAAGATCACAAGTTTGATTTTGGGGAAATCCCATTGAGAGAGAGGGCAGGGGGAGGTAGAGAGAAGAGCTGTGGTTGAGTGATAATCTGCTCCCTAGCATGTTCAGAATCAGGGTTTAACCCCCAACACTACAACAAACAAACCAGAAACTTCTGGAGATCATAGTCAGTTGACCTGAGGAGAATATGCTTGAAGCCCTATGAAGGGACAAAGGGGACAGAATCAGCATTCCTATCTCCCATCTCTGAAGATCCAAGTTGTTTTGCTGCTGTCCCTTGGGATGTTTTCACTGCCCATGGAGGGGAGGGACTTTACCAGTAAATGGAAATCAAAGGATACCTTCATGTTTAAAATGAGGAAATTTTCTTCTTTGCATCTGGATTCCTTTACTTCATCAGCTTTGAGAACTGGGCATCAGGGATAGGTTTGCAGAAGGGCAATTTCCTTCCCTCATCAGGCCCTTAGTTGACTTCAGAGTTTTCTTCATTTTTATTCCGATCATGCCTTTAGGATTCAAATAATCTATAGAGACACAAATATGTCTGACTTGGAGATAAGCATTACTTTACATTTTTATATATAAAATGAATTTCTTCTGAAATATTTATGAGAACACAGTGTAAATCTTGTGGACTTTTAAAACTCTATATTTCTAATATTTTTTCTTTAAGGGACAGTGTTTGTAATCAGTACTGGCTTAAACAAATTTGACCTCATCTGCAGACATGATTGATATGGTCCTGTTTACATGGTTGTCACAAATTTTGTTTCAGGAAGCATACCTTCTCAGGTTCATAACACCAGGATTTCATGACCTAAACTTTGTTAATTCTTAAACATTTTGTTGCAAAAAACAAGGAATCCCAAAGACACCAGGAACAAGAGAGTGAGGGATAAATGAGGAAAAGAGTTATTTGATTTTTATTTCACATATTTGCTTGATAATGTTTCCTGAGTTGACAGTGGCTGTCCCTTGGTCAAGGCTCTGGTTTGCTCATTGTTAGAACAAAATATACATAAATAACGCTATCCATGGGAATCATAAAATTTCCATGAATATTTTTTCAATTAAGTGTAGGTAAATTTCCTTCATGAATTGAAAGAGTGAAAATAATAAACTTAAGGAGTTAAAGTCCATTTGTAGTTTTCAGACAAGACTTGTATTTTGGTTCAATTGTAATGCAGCTACACTACAGGAATTTGAAGTAAGATGTAATGATTAAATTTCCTGTGTAAAGATTGTGAAGATGACTTTCACTGAGATATTGTATATTTTAACAAATATTCAGAACAATATTTCAAAGTAGGAAGATGGTATTTCAAAAAATTTTATTCGATTTTGACATACTTTCCTATTTTGGTGATTTCTTTTTAAAGTGATCGGGCTAAGTGATTGAGCATTGTTTTATCCATCAGAGGCTGAATACTTTCTAAAAGTACATTTAAATTGTCAGATTGGATTAAGTTTAAAATAAATTGAACTATTAGTTAATTTTTCTTTTATTCTGCTAACCAATGGATGGGAATTTGGGAGGGATATGATTGTAGAGCAAAATAAAAAAAAAATAAAACATTTCCATTTATCATTGAATTGTTGTGTAAGCCTTAGGATTAATGCTCAATTGTCCTGAGAAGTCATTGAGATTGCTCCTCGGATAAGTTTTCAGAAAAGGAAGCAGAAGATCAGAGAACTCTGCATCAATTTACCTTTCTCTCTTCTTTTTCCTGTTTCTTGATTTGCCTTATAGTCTGTAAAGTTACAGGGAATTTGGACCTGTATGCACAATCTGCATGCTCCCATGTGATCTCCCTTCTCTCTCCTTTAGAGAATGTTCTCCAGTCAGGAAAATTTCCAGTAAATACCAGCATTAAGTAAGAAGGTTTACGAAGGTTCACTAAGTGTGAAGTCTTACACTAAATACAGGATATATCAAGAAGAGAAAGCCTGCCATCAGTAACCTGGCTGATTACATATAAAAGAATATTATATAGGCATTAAATTAAATTATTAAACTAGAGCAATATTTGTTGACTTGTACCTGGAGCAAGAAAAATAGGGAAATAGGAATCTAAACAAATGATTGTTATAAGTATTGTTGTTGAAGGAAAAATTGCCAAGACTTCTATACTGCCTTTTTTCTAAGGCTCATGTCTGTGAAGACATTCTTGACTTCCAGTCAGTTCTCTCTTAATTTTCACAAACATTTTCACTTTGTGTGTCAAGGCTACTTATCACATTTTATTTGGTCCTGTATTCATATTCTTTCTATCATTTTGTGTACATCTTTGGAAGAAGATCTATGTCTAATTCACTCTATAAAGCTCTGGGTCCTGTCAAAATTGTGGATACATGGGAAATGAGTGTGTAACAGTGTTTATCTTAAGCTGCGCAAAGATGCGTATTCAAATATATTGAATGCAGTTCTATTTATACTAGCAAAAATTCAGGAACTTCAGTTGCCTATGAGTAGGGATCTAGTTAATCACATACAAAGGAACATTATGCAAGCATTAATATTAATTTTAAAATTACATCATTATTTGTTGACCTAGAAAGATGTCTGTAGAAAATTTTTGGTGGAAAAGGAGATCATGGGAGACTATACACACTATATATTGCCATGTATGCAAAACCATTTATATTAAAACTTGTGTCCATATACCTGGAAGGATGGTCATTAAAATGTTCACAGAAGGTGGTATTGTGTCCATATACCTGGACGAATGACCATTAAAGAGGTGGTATTTGGCATTTTAAATATTTTCCCACACTTGAATTTTTTCAATGTATACCTTATTTTACTAGAAAAATAACAATACTTTCAAAAAGTCCACCAAAATTTCTTTTTCTTCTAATCAAAATTTGTTAGTTCTTCATTGCAAAATGGTTCTCAGGGCAGTCCAAATGCTTCAGGGGCATTTAACAATGTCTGGAGACGTTTTTTGTTTTTATGACTGCTGGAAGTGCTCTCAAAATCCAGTGTGTAGAAACCAGGAATGCTGCTAAACATCCTATAATGCACAGGATAGGCATCCTCCCATCCTGACACACAGCAAAGAATTATCTGGCCTTAAGTTTTTTATAGTGCTAAGGTCAAGGTATCTTGGAATTCTTTATCCTAATGAGGTTTCTTGCCAACATTTGATGGTGAGAGGGAATGGCAACTTCATGTAGCTTTAGCCAGAAGTCAGAAATAGGATGGGAGGCCATAGGAAGGTAGCTATAGCAAGAGTGGGAGAAAGAGAAAGAGTAATAAACATTCATGGTTGGCAGGACCTGATACTTTTATTAAGATCAGTAGTTTCTCTTGAGGCTATGATTCTGTGTCTGGAAACCCTGAATTACAGTCCCCATTTTCCTTTGTCTTTGGGACTCCAGAAACCCAGAATAACAGGATCTAAGGCAAATCTTTGATAAATTTTATAGATTTAATTTGGTGGATGAAAGCAAGAATTTTTATTTGTGCCTGTAGAGTGTCACCCCAGTACATAGAATGAGGAAACTTTCCTTCTGCCAGGAATATTTCCAGTCTGGAGCATAGAGGACCAAGGCAAGTCTTACTTTGGCTCAATATAAAGTTTACCTCTATCTCACTACTCCTAAGGAATGCATTTTCAGGACCTAGCCTTGACCCTACCCTCCAACTCCAAATTCAAAGACATGTGGAAGAATATCTATTCTTCCTATGCTCATCAGTTTTACCTCTTTTTTTTAAAATTCGTCTATTTTTTGTTTTTTGGTTTTTGAATTATCACTGACTAATGAGCTGCTTACCAAGTAGCTATGTCTAATGCTTCTCTCTTCTTGAACCAGGAGTTCTGGAGCAAATGAAGACCATCAGGGCATCCTGTGTCAGGACAACATGACTGGACTTCTGTGTCTTAATCACTGGATCCAGATACACCAGGAGGGCATGAACTCCAGTGAAGAGGCTCTTAGCAAGTGAGGTAGATGTGGAAGATGTGACAGCTAATGAGTGGCTACTTCCTCCTCTCCCCTCAGCTGGAGTATGCCCCTCCTAGTCCTTCTCTGAAGGAAGATCTGGATGGCCCATTTCTCTTCTACCACAGAGGAGCTATTGGGAATCCCAGTGTAAACTACCAGATAAACATGATTATTTTCATATTTCAAAGGGAAAGCACCAAAGATAATTAAGCTATTATGGAGGTTGTTTGCAGGAGAACATTCTCTGGTTCAAGTCTTTCAATTTAGAATAAATGCAAGCCCTCTGGATTGAACTAAAAATAATTAGGATATTGGGTCTATTAAATAACTGCTATCAAAGAAACCTAAGAAAGCTTTTATTCTGACTTTCTTCCCTCCATCCCTCACTACTTTGTGTGGTTTATTCTTTTAATTCTACTTACTTTTCAAATCTTATTTAGAGAAAATAAAATACAGACAGAAAAAAATATGAAACTAACTTTTGCTACCACTGCTTGGATTGAAATATAGAACTTGGACCTGCTTCTTTATAAATTTACAATTGAACATAGAGTATAGGCATCACTCACATTTCAGTGTAACAACAGCAATAATAATGTAAATAACTAATATAATGACTTCTGTTAACACGACTTTGTTCCCTGGTACCAGTACTACCTAATATCAGAACACATGCCATGTGCCAGACATATATATTATTTCAGGTCATCCTCACCCCTCTATGAATTGATAACATATTATAGGTGAAGAGCATAAGGTAGAGACAGGTTGATTCATTCAAAGTCAGTCAGCTAGTAAGTGGTGGAGGCTGTATGCACAGCTAAACAATCTAATTTCCAAGTTTGTGTACTTAACTGTAATTTTAAGCTAGCACTCCTTAACTCTAAACACTTGACTTAATTTGACTAATTTGGTTTTGACTATACACTTGATTCATTTATTTTTCCATCTGAAATTCCTTCTTCTTGATTCCTCTCTTCCTTATTCATTTTTATTGGAATAACTTCATTAATAATTACTTCCACACAAATCTATGTCTCAGGCTTGCTTCTGAGCAATCTAAGAAATTGTGGCAGTGACCTTGCTAAACCTTTGCTTTATTGATTAGTGTTTGGAATAGCTGTAATTGCTAATAGAGTGCCAAAAAACTTTGATGTTCTGAAATGCATCTTGAGCTATTAAGTTATAATCACATTTATTGAGGACTATATTCTAAAATGTGATTTTTTTCAAGGAATCCATGTTGAATATTACTGCAAATAAAATTAAAATGACACTATTTCAACCTATGAATATGGTTTTAATAAAATTTTATTCAAAATAAAAAAGTAAAGAACTTAGGAGAGGCAGTATAACAAAATAACATATGGAATACTTAACTGGGTATAGCATTGTTCCGTATGAGGGAGCATGAGAAACCTATCATTTCAATATTAGGGCACTTGAGCATTCAGCAGTTAAATTAGAAGCCCAAGGTTTCACGGCACTGTGACTATAATGACAGCAATGTTAGTAGTCATCGTGACAATATTAGTGATCTCATTTTTCCTTTGCTACCTTGTCTACTTATGTGCCATACCACTTAAATGGAGGGTTGAATAGCTTTTTCAGACATTTTTGAAGAGTTGGAATGAAGAGAAGTACAATTCTGAGGCAAGGGGAGAATGAAAAGTTGTTTTTTGTATGTCTTTCTCTATAAAGAAAAGCATTCTAAGGAATGGATTAGCATCTCAAAGGAAAAGCATTCTAAAACTTAAGGGGGTCAATTTTTAGACACCTCCATTCCCTAGACTTTTGGGTATTTATATTCTCTGCTTTAAGAAAAGAGACCTGCTTCAAAACTTCTCAGTGCAACTTTTCTTCCTCATTTAAGTAACTCACATTTTTATTTAAAATTTTTATTGACAAATATAATTGTACATATTTATGGGACACAAGGTGATGCTTTGATGTATGCATATATTGTGGATTAAGCAAATCAAGTTAATAGACATATCCATATTTCACATACTTACTTTTTGTGGTGAGAACATTTAAAATTAACTTTAGCAATTTTGAAATGTACATTATTAACTAGCTACTTTGCTGTGCAGTAGATCACCAGAATTTTTTCCTCTTGTCTAACTAAAACTTTACTCCTGGACTAACATTTCCCCTTTTTTCCACTCTCCCCTTAGCCTCTGGTAACTACCATTCTACTGTCTACCTCTATGCATTAGAGTCCATATAAATGAGCAATTCATATCATGATATATGTCCAAGAATCCATTGCCCTCCTGGCCCCTCACTACAGGACTCGAGACTTCTTTCCCACTCTACTTGAAATCTCTGCCTCAACTGACTAGAGCATCCCTAAATCTACTGCTGTTGTGATTTTCAATTCCTGTTTCTCTGCTCCCCATTTCAGTGATTCTGAGAGCATCATTCTGTCTTCCTTGAGAACTCCATCCTTATTAATCTTATAACTATTGTCACCTCTAATTTTGTGACTTACACCTGAACCTAGTGTCTCCCATTTTGATGATTTCATCTCCACTGACTCATTTTCCCTTATTCCACTGTTCCTGTGGTTTCCTTTCCCAGTGATACCCAACTCACTGACACAGTAATCCCCTCCAAGTCTGACTCCACCTAGATTATTTTTCTACTTCTATCATTGTAAACACCATTCCTACATAGTAATCTCTGCATCCCAATTAACTTTTTTTTCCAGTTTTTTTTGATCTCTCAAAAAACAACCTCTGAATCTCATTTAGTGATCATACTGCTTAAATACTTGAGGAATAATCTAAAACCTTTTCTTTATACAAAATATTTTTGGCTTAAAACTCAGAAGTAACATATGACATATGATAATTTTTACTTAAAGGTTTTTATGGATTTATTAAACAAATATAAAAAGCACTGGGCAAATGTTAATTGAACATTGAGCCTTTTCCAAGGATGCAGTGCAGGGGTTGTGTTCCCAACACCATTTCAATTTTATCCTAGGAGGAGATGCTCCCAGTTTTCACCAAGACTATTTTTCAGAGAACAAAGGGAAAAGCATGCTGTTCAGGACCCCTATATCCTTTATAATTTTTCTGTTCCAAGACTTCGAAGACAGGAGTCATTTGACCTGAAACTGACTGATTGTATGCTTTAAACACTTTGCAGGGATAAAAAAGAGAGAGTGTATTCCTATCTTCCATTTCTGAAGATTTGAGTTGTTTGAATCCTGCTCCCCTGATTGCTTTCCCTGCCTATAGAGGGGTAACGAGTGTATCTGTATATGGAAGCTAATGGGTGCCTTCCTGTCCAACATGAAGAAATTTTCTTTATATCAAGATTCCTTTAGATCATCAGTTTTGAGAACTGAGCACAAGTGGTAGGTTTGCTGAAGGGTAATTTCTTTCCCCTCTTAGGGCTTTGTTTAGCTCCAGAATTTTCTTAATTTTTATTGTGATCATGTCTTTTAGATTCAAATAGTTCAAAGAGGCAAAATGTTTTTTGGAGATAAGCATTTCCTTTTATTTTTATGTATAAAGTAAGAATTTTTATTGAAATACTGCAACATTTAAATTTAATTACTGGGAGATTTAAAAAGTATGTATGTATATATTCAAATATACATGCATATATATGCATATGCACACAATAATACACACATATAGAAATGTATACTTTTTGATACCTTTCCTTTAAGGACTAGTTTTTTAATCATTACTGACTTAATCATTTTTACCTTTTCCATAGACATTATTAAAATGTTCTATTTTACTTGATCATTATAAATTTATTCCAGGAGTCAGTCTTTCTTAGATTTGTGCATAACATCAGCTGTTGAATCAAAATTTTATGAATAATATTTTTTTGGTAGCACAAATAGAGAAATGCCAGTTTACCAGAAAAAAAAAGAGTGAAGCTCTGTAACTTTTCCTTACAACTTGAAAGAGTGAAAAAATCCACTTAAAAAATTCAAAAAGTCCATTTCTAGCTTCCAGCTAAGATATGGATATTGGTTGAAATGTTCATAGTTTTTATAAAGAAATTAGTAGCAATCTGCAGTCATTTAAATTTTCTGTAATAAGATGACTTTCTCTGCAACATTTTATGTTTAAAAATATTTAGAATAATAGCACTGGGCATGGTGGCTAAGGCCTGTAATCCCAGCAACTTGGGAGGTTGAGACAGGAAGATGGTGAGTTTAAAGCCAGTCTTGCAAATTAGCGAGGCTCTAAACAACTTCGGGAACCCCTGTCTTTCTGTAAAATATATATATATTTTTATATATATTATATACATATACATACATATATATATGTATATATATATATATATATATACATACATATATACATATATATAAAGGGCTGGGAATATGGCTTAGTGATTAAGTGCCCCTTGGTTCAATCCCCAGTACAAAAAACAGAATAAAAACAAAAAACCAAACCACAACCAAAAAACCACACAAAACAAAAACAAAACAACATATTTAGAATAATAATTTAAAGTATGAAGAAGGCATTTTAAAATGGATTTTTTTCTTTTTTTTGGGTACTGGGGATTGAACCCAGGGGCACTCCACCACTGAACCATATCCCCAACCCTATTCTATATTTTATTTAGAGAAAGGGTCTCACTGAGTTGCTTAGGGCCTCGCTAAGTTACTGAGGCTGGCTTTGAACTCACAATCCTCCTGCCTCAGACTCACATGTGGCTGGGATTATAGTTGTGTGCCACTGTGCCTGGCTTAAAATGTATTTTTACCATACATTCATATATATTATTAATTTGGCTTTAAACCATAGGAATTGAGGCAGAAAGAATGAAATTGTCTTATAAAAAATAACTAAAATTTTACATTTTTCATTTTTAAAATGGAAATATTGAAGGTTTTCATAAAGACAAAGTGTTTTAGGATTATTTTGGGACTGTCACTCCTTTTTCTCAGATGCTGGGACTCTTCTGTGGTAATTGAGAATTATTGATTTTTCAAGTCATCAAGCACATCCTGCTTTGTGATTCTGGCCCATGCATCAGGGATTTTACCAGTATCTGTAAATTTTTTCTGATATTTTTCTTCTAGCTTTGATCTGAAGTGTGAGACAAACCATTTCCAATATGTCTGGATGGATGAATCTGGGTTGATGCTCCATGTGGCATAGTCCCCTCCTGCCTCCCGATAGTTCTTATATGGGATTTCCCGGTCATCTCCAAAACGCAGGAAGCGATTACTTGCTACTGAGCTAGTACAGCAATCAATTATAAAGTGGTCTGTGTTTTGCTTATGCCATCCATTGACAGCCTGGGGACGGTGAAATGGAACACTATGATCTCCTTCATGTGTAGGAATTGTGTTTGTACAAATTGCATTACATAAGGGACATTGTTTCCAGCAGCCACAGAGATGTTCAGAGAGTATTTTCTCAATTTCAGGAACCATTTCTTCTATAGGTATACTTGAACAATTCTGTTCCACTTTCTTCATTGCAGGGTCCAAAGCTGCACTCATGGCTTCTTTGAGAAATTCAATATCTTTTATCTCCTGGTGCTCAATGCTTATCAGATCTCTTCGTGGGAAGAGCAAATTGTTTCCCAGGTGATCACAGAACAAATCCAACCACCCAGACACAGTGCTGCTTTTATCTTTAGCTACTGCTGTGGACTCACGAATGGCAGAAAGGATGGCATTCTTGATGCTGTCTAAACTTATTTTGAAAAAAGCCTTTAGTTTTTCACTTCCTTTGTGAGAACAGTATCTTTTAATATGGTTTTCAATGTAACTGCTAAAAAAAGATTTTGTATTATGAAGATATTGCCAATAATTATCAAAGTTTTCTTCTTCTGCCAGAGAAATAAGAATGTGTTTCTCTAGGTTAGCCCTGTTTCCATTGAATGCAGGGCAGGTTGCTTGCATGTCCCCAGCTATGTTAATGATCATTTTTTCCCATATAGTGGCAGAGACAGCAGGAGTTAGCTTGTGCCACAGAAAATCAACAAATGTTTTGATGGAGGTTGCACCTTGGCAGGAGATCTTAAAGCTCATGAAGAAGTCATCTTTCTTGCTTTCTAGATAGTTTACAGGATCATTTGCTCTCTTGAATGCTTTGTGCATTTCCTTAAAACTCTTTGATGCTTTTTGGAAGAGATGTAAAGATAATTCAGTGTTATATTTACTTGTAAATGTGAATCTTTTCTCAGTGGGTGCAGAATTTACTTCCTCATCTATAATTCTCAGGATTTCATGGAAGTAACTTGGATTGTAATCACATTGTTGCCTGTGAATGTTGTTAATGGTTTCATTAAATCTTGAAACGATGCGCTCAGTAATCATCTTAATGGACTCTATATCACAGGCCTTTAGGGTCCTTGTCATAAAGTTGTATTTTTTCTTCATTTTGATATGCTCATCATAATTGATTTGAAACTTTTCTCCAGAATCTCTCTTTAGTATGTCTACCATGTCTGTCTCCTTTTGGAAATATTCCCAGAGGATGCTTTCAGAATCTACATCAATGTCAGGCTCTGTAACTTGAGGGAGATCTGAAGACACATCATAGACCCATTTTTTCCACAGTTGATTGAATTTATCATGTAACTCTTCCTCACTCAATTCTTTACCCTTTACAGTTAAAGCTAATTTTCGGCTCCTTTCCAATAGCTCATTTTCATAACCTATCTTTTTCTTATCCAACCTTTCTTGATTTTTTTTAAAATGAATAAGTTCATTTGCTTTTCTTTTACTGTCTGAAATCAGGGCTTCTTTAAGGAAGACTAGCTTATTTTCAAAATTTGCTTTCCATTGAACCAGTATTTCATTATCTGGGTCTTCATTAAAATATTTTTCAAGTTCTTGCTTGATAGCTGTATATTTTTCTGTAACTGAAGACTCAAATACACTAGCTTTGAGTGTCTGGACCTTTCCATTCTGAATCTGTTTGATTAATTGATTCTGCAAGTCCAGCATATGACTCCTGAGCTCCCAGGTCCAGTGGTTGTACATGGTTTCCAGTTTGCTCATGGCCATGACCTCTCGAGTATTCCTAAAACTGAAAATGAAGTTCTCATTTACCAGGGCTCTCCACAAATCTTGAACTCTGAATTTTACATCTGATATCTTCATGATGCTGCCCCTGGATTTCTGTTTGGCAGTCAAAAGGATCCTACTTTTCAGTTCCTGGACATTGTGGCTGTAGCGAGGATTGGGAGGGGCCATGGGGGGATTGCCATCCCAGAGGTGAGCAAAGTAGTACACGTGAGTGTTGACATCAAACTTGATGACGTCACTGAAGTGGGTTACATTTGAGCACTCTTCTTGTTCAGCAGCAGTTAGTGCCATTTCATCTAGCTTCTGCTCTAGGCACCTTCGTCCTTCCATAGTTTGGTCTTCAGCCGTAACTTCTCCCACATTCTGATGAACAAACAGGCAACTTGGGAAGATTTTCACCTTTTTCATCCTCAGAAAGGCTTGCACAGCTATTTGTAGGATGTCCTGCATCTCTGATGGATTCTCCCCAAATATATTGATCAGAGTCAAGTTTCCAAGTCCAATGACAAAGGTTGCTAACTCATTGTCCCAATTCTGGGACTTGTTGCTGAGTTCTGGGGCCCGAAGTCCTTCTGTGTCTATAACCAGCACAAAGTCAAAGCCTAGTTCTTCTGTGGATGTCTCGTCCACCTTCAGGAGCTGCATGTAGGCTCCCTTGGTACATCTTCCTGCACTGACAGTGAACTGCAGCCCAAAAAGAGCATTTAGTAGGGTGGACTTCCCAGAGCTCTGCAGGCCAAGGACAGAGAGAACAAAGAGCCGTTTGTCTCCAAGTTTCTCAGAGAGCTTGTCAAAAACAGCTGCCACCCACTTTAGGGGCACATAAGAAGCATCTCCATCCATCAGCTCTATGGGGACACCAGATATCATCAGGTCTGCAGCAATTTGGGGAAGGGAGAGAAAAATTGTGTCTTTCTTGGAGGAAGTTTCTTCCAGAGCTTCATAGATCTGGCCAACCTCTCTGAGAAATTGCTCAATTCCTAAGGAACAGTCACTAATCTCAGTAGAGATGGATTCTATCTCATTTTGACAGAGTTTCAGGGAGTTGCTGTTTTGTGCCTTTTGCTTTTCAGTTTGTACCATTGACCACAAAGATCTTTGTTTCTCACGCAGTTTTTCCAAGTGTTCTGCAGTCAGGTTATCTAAAAATACACTGAGCCACTGCAAGAAGTAGAGTTTGGTGTGAGTTTCTGAATGTTGTTGGAGAATTTGAAGGAAAGATTGCATTAAATCATTAAGAGGAAATGCTCTTTCCAACTGTTGATGCCGTATTCTTTGCTTATCTGCTTCAATTTCACTCTTGTGTTGTTCAATGCTTCGATTCCCCTTTTCTCTCAGATGATAGAATTCTTTGTCCTTCTTACACCAAAGTTGCCACAGTTGTCCTTGAAGGGGTAGTAAGTTCTCCTTGACGTGAGATAACTTTGTTTCTTCCAGGAGGGCCAATATAGTTTGTGCCTTTTCTTTGGCTTCCTTGCAATCTCTCTGGTCTTCATCAATAAGAAATCCTTGCTTGCGAGCAATCTGAGAACAGTCCTCTAAACTGAGAGCAGTGCCAGAGAGCTCTAGCAAATGTCTGATGGTAGTTGTGAGCTCCTCTGTCAATTCTGCCTCATTTCTATTCCTGATGCCAATTCTCACTTTTCTACCAAAATTATTGACTTTGGATTTTTCTTTGTCATCAAGCAAGCATATCAAAGGTCTTGATGACTGCCACAGGTCACGGACAATTTTTTGGTTTTCTTTATTGTCATCAGAAACTGACATAAGGACCACAATGAGAGAAGAGACCTCCTGCAGGAAGGTGAGCTGCCTTTTATACTCCTTTGCATCTCCATGAAGATTGGTGAAGGTCACACAGCTGTCAAACTTGTCCTCCTCTTCCCCTCCAGGGCAGAACCAGCAGATTTCCACCACACCCCCCATCAAGAGGCAGTCTTTGCTGCTTCCTCTGCAGTGTCGGTGGAAAAACACATCATGTTTACGTTTACTGAGAAGACAATTCATGATCTGAGATTTGGAAGCAGAGAGGCCATTGCCTACTCTAAGGAAAGACACAATGGGGGTGGAGACATGACACATATGAAGATTCTTGTAACTGCTGCTTTTTCTTTGTGGTGATTTCCTTGCTTGATGCCAGCTTTTCCTAACTTGATTGAGGGACCAGAGGGAGAATTCGATTTGAGAAGTGCAGGGATTTGGCACCAGAAGAGGGAGGGCAAATTGACAAATGGAAAGTTTGCCCAAAATATATTGTCTGGCAAAATCATCCGCACAGTGAAAAATTGCCATCTGAATATCCATTGGGTGAATATGGGGTCTGGGCTTTGAGACTAAAAGATTAGTAAGATTATCACTGTCTTCAACAAAGTCCTCATATGGATCACAAACCTCATTTTCCTCACTTGAAGCACTTGGACAGACCTGATGATCTGTGTTTCCATCATCTTTGAAGATCAAGTGTCTCACCCCATAATCCAGCATCAGTAGTTTCTGAAGAAAATAGAAGGGAAGTTCTCGTTCTGATTTGGGCTGGGTGTTGTACACAGATGTCTTATAGATCAGATGGAAATTAGCTCTACTCATCCTTTTTGGGTAGTAATGTTCTAGGCCTAGATGCTGGAGTAAGTCTAGGAAGGCTCTATTTTCAATCACCTCCCATTTATTATTTTCATTATCACGTGGTTCCTGGGACTGTTTCTTTCCATGGAAGAGACTTTGCAATTGTTTTCTCACCTTGTTCATTTTCAAAGAAGAGATGGTGGCTTCATAATCCCCATCAGTGAGTAATCTCAAGTCTTTTTCTAGATTTTCCCAATCATGATCTGCACCACGTTTGGTGAGGACTTCTAAAACTTCTTTAGACAGTGACTGTTCCATATGATGTCTCATTAATTTCATGCGCTGCATTTTGTCTTTTATAGAAATAGCTGCAATTCCAGATGTTGTTGTCAGACCTGTGAGTAAAATGAATGCCTGAGCTCTACAGTTGCAAATGTTTTTGAGCTCTTGGTATTTATCGTGGGCAGTTTGCATTTCATCCAGTAAGAAGTTTAACTCGTTGCACCCTAGAACATACTGAAAAGTATTGCTTTCCACCTGATATCCTGCACCAGATGCAATGGAAAGTAGCAAGAGCTGTGTGTCTGACTGTTCTGTTGCTTGGAGGTGATTCAAGTAGCAGCTGAGAGCTAAGCAGACCTCATAGGTGGCCTTTCTTTGAGCTTCTTCTATTTTTTCTGGGGATTCAGATTTGACATTCATTTCTAAGAATTCATTGTGTTTTTCTTTTAAAATTTTAATGAACTCAGAGAATTGGGAGATGTTGACTTGCTCTTGCTCTGACTCTGATTGGCTAATCCACTGTATGATGGAGTGAGCCTGTGGAAAGTTCATCACTTTGTAGATGTGAGGATCCAGAAGGCTGTGAAACTGTGATTTAATAAATTTAGTTTGATGGATTGAAGAGTTTTTGCAGAAGTTGAAAATGTTTACTAGAAAGTTCTGCAGATCCTTGCCTGTGAGGCATATGTTAATCCAAGTGTCATAACCTTTTATTTTTTGACTCAATATTTGCTTGAAATCTATGAGTTTTTGAAGCTGCTCTTCAGGATCAGATATCTCCCAGGATTTCACATCCTCTAGGAAAATTCTAGCCTCCTGCACAGCACTCAGTAATTCCTCTCCATCCTGGATCTGGGCAGTGAGTCCAGTCAGAGCAGTGTAGTTGTCTTTCAGGCAGTTAGCCACCTTAAGAGGATCCTTAAAATCCCTTCTGTGGCTGGAGAGAATGATGTCCCAAATGGGCACTAGTTGAAGTCCCCGGTCAATGACACACCAGGTTCGATTGCTGGCAACAAGGCTAGCTTTCCACTGAATAAGGTCATCAGCTTGTGGCAGGCCACCTGTCTGGGCCACAGACAATTGGACTTTGTTTTGGAGATTTTGGAAAGTTTGGTCCTGAGAGGCTTTTTTTGAAAGAGCATCTGACACATTCATTCCTGCAGCTACATTTGCTCCAAAGCCACTATAGCTGCCCCTTATGTAAATGTTCAGAGCCTCTGCTGTCTGCTGCTTCACATCAGCCAGCTGCTCACTTTGGAAACCCTCTGAAATTGCCTTCCACCAGTAGATTCCGCCCAGGTGCAGGGGGCCTTGGTTAGCATGAGAGCCAAACCTTTGGAAGAAGTTCTAGTCCTCTGCCTCAGCAAGTGGAATCTGTCTGGATCTGCAGTCTGATCCATGAGGTTTTCAATGCATTTCAATTCCTGTAGAGCAGGCTTGGAGAACTGGAGTTGATCAATGGGAAAGTGGCAAGAGGCCAGGGGAATGTAGCTGAACTTAGTTGAGCAGAAATAAGAGTGTTTAGAATGAAATTGTTCAGTTTCCTTGGATTCTGAAAGGTTGCTTTTATCCACTCCAACTTCCAGACTGTATCTCCAACCTTCACCTTTTGCAGAGGCAGTGATACTGAAGCCCAATCTCTCTATAGTCTGGATGAACATAGATTCTTCTTGAAAAGATGTAAATTGTTTGGTATCTATTCGTGTGCTTTGCTGAGGACCAAAGAGAGAGAAATCCTTGGGGACACTGAGTAGCTCCTCTCTTTTCTGTATCAGGTCCATTTGGTGGCAAGTTTTGTAAATCCCTTGTAGAGCTAGGCCTCCAGATGCCCATGTTATTAGATCTCTATCTGGGAGGTTTTGCCTGTGGGACAGTGTCTGCTGAGTGGGTGTGAGTTGTCTCTGTGTGATTTCCATGACTTCCCTTAAGGGCTTTTCTGGCAATAGCAGGTACTCTTCAGGGATCTCCATGACTTTCTTCAGCTCTGCTTCCTTTTTCCTCACTCCCTCTTCCTGTCTCTGCCTCCCTTCTGACAGCAAATTTCTCAGGTCCTGCAGTGCTGGTTCTTCCTGCTTCTGCTCTTTCTTTATCATCTTCATTGGTGACTCCTGTAACTTTGGAGGACTATTTGAGTGGAACAGATCAATGAGCTTCTCCAGGGCCTTTTTCTCCCATGGATGTTGTACCTGGGATTTCAGTTTCTGGAGGTCTTTTCTTGTTAAATATTGTAAGGCTTGGGTACAGGTCACACCAAGGTTTTCCTGTAGTTTGTATAACCAGTACTCAACATCCAGACCCACTTCTCTAAGCATCTCTTGGAGTTCTTTCTTTCTTTTGTCTCTGAGCAGAGCTTCATCTGAGGTGTACTCTGTTGTGGCCATGCCTGTGTGAAAATTAGACTCAGTTAGCCTTGAGTGTGCCATGACCTCAGGAATTGACAGGCACATGGTCAAAAGTGTGAGTGTATCAGTGATGCATGTCTTCTAGATCTTCTCATACCCATATTTAATTTTTCTAATATATTCATATTTTTCAAAACCCTTTTATTTAATGTGGTGAACTTCATTGTGTTTGTTCTCAACATAGTTTTTTTTTTTTTTTTTTTAATTTGCCACAGTGAATTGCAACTCATAGCTTGATTTTGGCCCTATTACACAAAATCATCTGCTTGGAAAACCAGAGACTAAGGATTGGAGTTTGAAAACATGCATAAATTTGATAGTCTGATGTTTTATTTTGAAAGAAATGATAACATCAATTCATTATCTTTCCAATATTATATTATTAGAAAACTACATTGGCTCTATTCCTATCTCTCTGTCACATTTTAGGTCATTTAATAATTTTTGCTCTCTCTTTTTTTTTTTTTTTAACAACATTTCTATTACATTTTTTTTTTTTTTTTTGGAACTGGGGATTGAACTCAGGGACACTCGGCCACTGAGCCACATCCCCAGCCCTATTTTGTATTTTATTTAGAGACAGGGTCTCACTGAGTTGCTTAGGGCCTTGCTAAGTTGCTGAGGCTGGCTTTGAACTCGCGATCCTCCTGACTCAGCCTCCCAATCTATTATATTTTATGCTTGTCACTGACTTCTTGCTTTTAATCTTCCCCATTAATATTATCTTTCTATTACCCGAACAACTTTATATACGAAGTCCCCTGCACATCAGTACAAGTAATCTCCTATATCCAGTGTTGCAATGGTGTAATGCTGTAAGGTAGTGCAATATGCATAGGCTGGTGTTATGCTGCCTACCTCATGCACTCTTTGGACAACACATGAGATGAGATTTCACATGTTTCAGACTTATACATTATTCGGGATTTCTTTGTTCCTGTAATATTTTCCCATTCAATGGCACTACCATAACTAACTAATGAGTATTCTACACATCTTTCCTCCTGTTAATGTAAATTTAGTACACCATGTCTTTTCAATTTATTCTCTTAAATTTATCTTTAATCTCATCCCTACCTGATGTTACAGGGAAACAAAAAACTGCCTTTGCTAAAAGCAACGAGCCTTTTCTTAGGTGTGAAGTTGTCTTACAGGTAACAAAAAGCAGGATAAATATTGATATCTCTACCTTCATTTTGTATCTGACTCCTTATTACCTTCAGTGTTGGTCAGGTCCCTGCTCAGCTCTACATGGAAGTATGTTAATCATTTAAGGAGTGTTTATCTAAAACCTAGTAATACAAGGTTAGTTAGGCCTAAATTTAGAAAACCTCTCTTGGCACCTTTCAAGACTGTGGTCAGATAGATTTTCAGGTTGATTTGTAGCAGCCTGTTTCAGATAGTGGGAATGGTGCCTGGAGGCCCTTAGCTATCACCTTCTTCCAGGAACACATGCCTGAGAGACAAACATCATGAGCATCCTCAATTGATAAGGACTCAAAGAATCAGAACTGAGAGAATGATCAACCAGACCTGCTTAATTATGCATACACCCCCCACCCCAGCCACAATTCTTCCCCTATTTAAACCTAAAGTTCATGTCAGCAAGTTGAAAGAAGGGTTGAGATTGCTGGATCTCACCTTGCCTTCCCAATATGACTGTATTGATTAAAGTTACCTTTCCTGCTTTTTACCATTACCTCTTCTGCTTGATGTTTAAGGCAAGTGGCTGGACCTGGTTTGTTGGGGCCCCTGGAGTCATTCCTCTGGCTTAGGATGCTGGCAACACTACCAAGTGTCCCTTACTTTTGTCTTCATGTCATTATTAGATTGATATAATAGTTATCTCATCTGCTGTACTTTGAATGTTTGCCCCTCCAAAACTTAGGCTGTAATTCAACTGCAATTTCACAGTATTAGAAAATTGTGCCTTTGAGAGGGGATTAGGTCATGAAGACTGAACCCTCCTGGGGAGGATTAATTCCATTATTAAAGGATGAGTTTCATACTGTTTTGCCTTTTTGTCCTTCTGCCTTCTATGTGTGATGATATAACAAAATTCTCTCTAGAGATTTATCCCTGGATCGTTGACTTCCCAGCCTCCACAACTTTTGAAATTGGAATTTGGGAGTACAGAAAAATTAAGATCTACTGAGTATAAAAAATGTAAATGACCAAGAATCCATGGAATTTGGGAAATGCCCATGAACTTTTGGAATGCAAAACAAGCAACTGTGAGCCATCCAGCCCATGTCCTTCACTCTAGTTCTTGGTCAGCTTCATTGCCTGCGAAAAGTAGCATGATGAGTAGGCACAAGGAAAACCAGTGTCAAATTGTGTTTACTCCACCCTGTCTCCACCTCTAGTTCAGCCTCTAGCTATTGTCCTTCTCTAAATATCAACATGCCTGCTCAAGGGGTTGCAGTCTCTCCCTCTGGAAATGGCTCATATTCTCTCTTGAGTGTATATTCCTTTCTTTACTCCAAAAGTTTTTCACTGTTAAGACAACCAACATTTATTGGTGCTTGTATGCTTAATAATTGCCATTCTGGCTGGAGTGAGATGAAATCTTACAGTGGTTTTGATTTGCATTTCTCCAATTGCTAGAGATGTTGAACATTTTTTTCATATATTTGTTGACTGATATTTCTTCTTTTGTGAAGTGTCTGTTCAGTTCCTTAGCCCATTTATTGATTGGGTTATTTTAAGTTTTTTTTGTGTTCTTTATATATCCTAGAGATTAATACTTTATCTGAAGTGCATATGGTAAAGATTTTCTCCCAAACTGTAGACTCTCTCCTCACATTATTGATAGTTTCTTTTACTGATAAGTTATTCTGTTGTTTGAATCCAAAGAAGTATGGGAACTGGTGGGACAGTAGAGTAAAACAGACATTATTACCTCATGTACATATATGACTGACTGATGTGATTCTACAACATGTACAATCAGATAAATGATAAATTATACTCCACTTATGTGGGGGTGTAGGAAGAAGTCACTGAGGCATATGTTTCCCTAGGCTGCAGAATGGTATGATTCTGTGGAACACCCAGGATTATTCATGCTTGGGCAGCACACTCTCAAGTGACCAGACCCGCCTATGGCCATTGCCTCAGGAGAGTCTCACTCATCCTCCTGTCTCCCTCCCCTTGTGGAGCTGCTTAACTTCTGACTGAACCGCCCTCACAGGCCATCATATTACAAGCTTCTTTGTTCACTAGCTCCCCTCATGTATAAAAGAGGTGTACTTTCTCAATAAAACTAAGACTGCATCTTGGGATTTGTTATCCCAGAGTTGAGTGTGCTCCGTCACCTTACCCACTCCAAGGGAGAAACTCATGAGGCATGACACATTTATGTATGATTTATCAAAATACATAAATGCATTCTACTGCCATGTATAGCTCATTAGAACAAATAAAAAAATTTAAAAAGACAGCCAACATTTCTTGTGAATAAAAATCTGCTTTCCTAAATAAATTTCTGTTTCTGACTGGTGCATGCTAAAATTCTTTTCCATGTGTGCCAAGTATATCACTTACCCTGAGTGAAGTCCTATACTCCAGAAATTCCTCTGTGATAGTGAAGCCAACAAATTTCTGTTCAGAATTAACTGCTCAATCTGAGGTGTTTTATTATAGTAATGCAAAATGGACTAAGACAGAAATTGGTATAGAGAAGCAAAATGATATTATGACAGATACCTACAAATGTATAAGGGACTTAGGAACTGAGTAATGAACAGAAGGTGGAAAAAGGTAGAGGAAGAGGCTGGAGAGAGTGAATTTCTATGAATGGACTTTTAAGGGCAATTCTGGTGAAGGCAGAGGAAGAGAAGAAATGTAGGGGAGTCTGAAACTTTTTGGAGATTACAAATAGTCCTGATCAGAATATTGGTAGAAATTTGGATGTTAAAGGCAATTCTGTGAAGACTCAGATAGAAATGTGGAACAAGGTATTGGGAACCAGAGGAAAGCCCACTCCCATTATAGAGTGGCAAAGAACTTTGCTGAATTATGTTCATGCCTGAGTTCTTTATAGAAGGCAGAATTTAGGAGTGATTCATTTAGTAGAATAAATCAAAGTAGCAAAGTTAACAGGTTTTTCAGTTAGGAGAAACTTCACAGAGAAAAGTGTAACATTTACATTTGGGAGGTGATAGAGCCTCCAGGAATTGGTGCTGTTATTGAAATGCAATTTCAATATTTGGCCCCAATTTCAATATTTGGCCCCATTTTGCCTCTCTTCTCTTCCTTCTCCCACTATTTGAAGACATGAGAGGAACGATCAAGAAGGTTCTCAAAAAATGCCAGTGGCTTGTTCTGCATTTTCCCACTTTCCAGAGTGGTGAAAAAACTAATTTCTGTTCTTCATAATTTACCCACTTTTGTGTATTATGGTATGGTTTAGGTTATTTTGTTATGGTGGTAGAAATGGCCTAAAACAACTGGAGAAGGAACTGATTTCAGTCTCCCTAAGGTTAATGTCAGAATTCATCTCCTTTTGGTTATAGAATTGCAGTTCCTATTTTTGTTGTTGTTTGCAAATTTCTTGAGACCACTTACAACTCCTAGAGGCTACCTGTAGTTCCTCATCATAAGATTTTTTCCGCAGGAGTTTCTTTCAGTATAGCAATTTTGTTCTTCCAATCCAGCATGGAAGAATTTCTTCCTCCTATCTGTTAAGATGGAAGCTTACACAATGTAATCTAAGCACAGGTGCTCAGATCCCTTCAACTGTGCCATATTCTTTTTCCAGAAGGAAGTCCTAGTACCACCTATGTTCAAGGGTGAGATTATACCAAGTCATGGACCCAAAGAGGTGGAAAATCATTGATAGGTACCTTGAGGTTTGCCTCTCACAGTTCTCTCTAGTCCCTAAGAAATCATGTGCTTCCCAAACAAGAAATAATTTCATCCTTCTCAGACTCTAAGCATATCATCTCAGTACTCACAAGTTTGAACTCCAGAATATCATGTAAATCAGGACCAAGTATGGATTAAACTTCTTGTAATCTGTTAATTATCAATCCATGGACCTGTGAAACTAAAGACTTATGCCAGGCAGGAAGGAAAGAGAGGTCAGAGGAAAGAACAGAACAAAGAAGATCCTAATCTATAAAAGATGTACGGTGTGCTCACTTCTCTGGGATTCTAGAACATTAGTCATGGCCTGCTTCTTCCTCCTGGGAGAAGTCTGTTTTACTCCCTTTAAATAAAACTTGCTTAATATGCTTAGAAAAAAAAAAAAGAATCCAATAAACCTAACATACACTGATGTTGGAAAGATACAGAATAACAGCTGTGGCATCTGAATGTAAAAATGGGTGTAGGGAGAAATGGAATGAAAAAGAATCACTTGTCTATGACAGTTCTAAAGTCTAGCTGGGAAAATTTCAATTGGAGTTTCTCAATTAGGTTTCCCAGTCTGAGTGTAAAACTTAGTGGTTTATGGTTGTAGTCCCTGGGCTTTTGACACTGCCCAAGTATCATTCTTGCTTTTCCATGAAAGGTAGGAAAGGTTCACAGCTAAGCAGTTTTATCTGTGTCACTGGGGCACATTTCATGTTTTGATACTAATCCTTGCTGCTCTGCCACAGTGTCTTATTTTAAAACCAATATGGTTTTTATTTCCCCTTTCTCTTCTCCCTCTCCTGTCCCTAACTTTGAGGGAAACAAGCTTACCCTTTTTCCCAACCTAGGCCGAGTTATCTGTCCTTAAGCACACACCCCACAGAAATGAAGTAGTTGAGAGTTTGAGAACAGTGCCAGAAGACCTAAGACACAACTACCTACAAGGGAATTATGACCCCTGACAGGGCACACCTATAAAGTAGTCTTTGAATCATCTTTTTGAAAGATGTTCCCACTGATGATCAGAATCACAGCGTCTGGGACAGAAGTTCCCTTTTGTCCATTGCCAGCAGAGCAACAAAATTTCTTTTTCCTTTTCATCAAAACCATGTCTTCATTATTGAATTAGCACTGGGGAAAAGGACCGAGTTTTTGGTAACATTAATTTGCTTCCTGCCAGTAGAATTTTTTACGTGTGTGTGTGTGTGTGTGTGTGTGTGTGTGTAGCGACATAACAGCTTCCTGTCATTTTATACTCTGTCTCTTTTAATTCAAATTGGCAGTGTTTATGCTGAACTAATTTTCTGAAGACCTTGTGGGTCTTCTGTGTATTTCTTTGGGTGTTTACTCTTAGACATAAGTCATATACATATTTAATTTTCAGATAAGCCCTCCCATACACTGGTCTCCTGCAGCGGTTTTAATGAACAGTGCTCTACAGGTTCCTCCAGGACTTCTAGTGTGATTAAAATCACTGTGCTAATCTCTTATTCTCTTGACCATCTTCTTTGCACACCCAATCACCCTGACCTTTGGATATTTCCAAGGCTTTAGCAAAAGGTTGCATAATCACAACCAGTAGAGAATCATGATTGAATCACTTCATGCCAACATGTTTAGACTTTTAGGTAGGCTGACAAATTCAGCATTATGTAGTCTTTCTTTCAGTATATCAATTCTTTCCTGAATTTATCTTTCTCCTTTCACATTTTATTATAATCAGCAATCAAAAATCAGCAGACATCTTTTACATTTTACTTGAAAATGCCTTAACTGTTCAACCAACATAACAAGGATCTTCCTGTTTCTTTCTTTTCTTATTTTGGATGCTGGGAATTGAACTCAAAGTCAGTAGACCACTGAGTCACATCCCCAGCCTTATTTTGTATTTTATTTAAGACAGTTTTATGAGTTGCAAAGTACCTTGCTTCTGCTGAAGCTGGCTTTGAAGTCACCATCCTCCTGCCTCAGCTTACCAAGATGCTGGGATTACAGGTCTGCACCACAGCGTCTGGCTATTTCTCCTGTTTCTAATATCATGTTTCTTACTTTCTTCTAAGCCCTCACTGTGCTGCCTTCGGTAATTTCTACTTACAGTACTTTCAAGGTAGTTTAAACTTTATCATGCTTCTCAAAATTCTTCTAGCCTCCACCCACTTTATTCCAAAAATGTTCCCAAGTTTTTAGATATTTGTTATAGCAGTGCCCCACATCTCAGGGCCAAAAATATGTATTATTTTTATTACTATGTAACAAATTAGCACAAAATCAGTATCTTAAAACAAAGGGACATATATATGTTACATATTCATAATATATATTTATGCAACAAATATACATTTGTTTGTTTATTTATTTATTTATTTATTTATTTATTTATTTATTTATATCAGGTGTCTAGGCACTGTTTAAATGAGCCCTCTGCTCAGGGTCTCATAAGGCTGTAATAGGGGTGGGACTTGAACCATGTTCTCATCTGGATTTGTTTGGAGTGAGCTTCCTTTGCACTAACACATGCGGGCAAAATTCAATTCTTTGTGGTTGTAGGAGTGAGGTTCCTATTACTTGCTGGCTGGCATCTGAGCCCATGGAGTTCTTGCCAGGAAGCCCTGTGCATAAATCCTCTCAGCTTACTTATAATAGCCACCAAGAGAGAAAAGTATTTGCCCTAAGGAAGGATCCAGTCTCTCTTAAAGTCACTTTCATATGATTTACTCAGGTTCACCTGGGATTATCAATTGATAAATTATCAGTTATTGTATTAATTAAAATCAATTGACTGTGGGCCTCAATTATATCTGACAATCACCTCTGCCTTTGTCATATTTTGTTGGCTATAAGGAAGAGAATGGCATTATATATGACATGAATCTTGGGATTTTCCTCATCTTTCTGGCACCTGAAAAATATATGAAATGCTCCTTCATGTGCTTGACCTATTGTTGGAGCTCAGTAAATAAATGTTAACTCTTTTGATCTTTAAAGTTTTTGGAAGTCCTTACCAGAGCCAAATCTCAGTTCCCAGTGGGTTGTGGGACTCAATGAGGTAAATTCTCATCAAAGGGTTGATGGACATAAAGGAGGTTGCCACCAGCAAGGGAGAATCTCATTCTCCTAAAAAGAACAGCACTTTTAACTATTTGTGAAAATCTGGAGACAGGAGCAATAATTGGGGACCTGGATGATCAAAACCAGATAACTGGTAAGGAATAGAGTTCAAACTGGGTTCCAGTGGGACAAGTTATAATACAGAGAGGAAAAAGAGAGTACAACTCTCAGGGGTTTAATCCTATTAAAACAGTACAGTATGTCTGTCATTTAAGAATATGTACAACCTCCAAGATGCCACTGTTTAGTTGATAGAAGGAATTTGGGACTTAAGGAGAGTCAGGAATTCCATTGAACTTTCAGCACACAGAATTCACTAAGTAGGTACCTCTTCTTTGCAGGTGTGAAGGCAAATTTGCTGATGTGTTTTCAGGTTAAGATGGGCCTAGTAATCAAAGCAACCAGGAAACTGACAAATGAATCAGGAAAAACAACATGAAAAGATACTAGAGACTTGGATGGGATGAGCAACATCTAAGTAGCAGGGGATCTAATAGAACTGGGAATGAAAACACAGGGAAAAGAAGCTTCTGAAAGATGGACTCTCTGTAATCTCCAGGGTGCCATGAAGATTAAAGTGGAATGGCAAGGCTGAGGTTGTACCCTGGTGGTAAATTGTTTGCTTCTCATATGCAGGGTCATGGCTTCAATCTCCATCCTCATTCATGGGCAGGTAAACTGAAGGAGGTGTTTTGGTTTGTAAAGTCCTCACTTCTCTGTCTGATTTAACTAGTGCATTTGTCTATCAAACAGACTTGAGTTGAAGGCAATGTAGAGCTCAAAGTCTGAGCTAATAGTTCAAAGCAGTGGTTCTCAATCTTTATTTTGGGTACTAATCACAGGGAGATTTATTTTTGAACTGTGGATTCTTCTTGGTGTTCTGGCACAGACCTTCAATCTCAACCACTCAGGAGACCAATGCAGGAGGATCATAGTTTTTTGTCCAGCCTGGGCATCTAGGTGAGACCCTGTCTCAAAATTTTTTAAAATTTAAAAATTGCTGGGTATATACCTCAGCGGTAGATCACTTACCTAGTACATGAGATGCCCTGAGTTTAAACCCCAGTACTAAAAACACAAAACAAAAAACAAAGTGAAAAGAAATGCGTGCACCCCACCTCCTGCCCCACACACTATCTCCAAAAACCAGGGGAAAAAAAAACCCAACCAAACAAAAACCAGATTCCTTTGCTTACAGAGATTCTGACAGGGAAGTTCTAGCTATTGTTTAGGAATTCCTTTTTTATAAGCACCTTAAATTTCATTTGATAAATTCTATCAAGTGGTCAATTACATTTGGGAAAATGCTAGCATAAGCAGATATTTTCAGTGGAGAAAATGTGGTAGTGTAAAAATACATGTTTTTGTCATTTTGAATAGTGTGGACATGAAAACCACGAATCTGAGATTATTTACATCCTATTTTGCCACTGAAGCATTCATTCTGCAGACTTTGCAAAAATTTACCTGAGGTTTTCATTACTATGCTAAAATGTTCATCTGAAGAGTGTTCTGAAATTTAGATTCAAGGATAAAGAAATGGAAAATGTCAACTATAAGGAGACACACAGCATAGATCCAGCAAAGGTGTCAACTCTGAATGACTCTGCTATGATACGGAGGAGAGATCAGTAATAAAATGTGAGAAGAAAAGATCATGTGAACAGTATAAGGACATTTTCCAAGAGCAATATGATCTGATTCTACATGTTGAAAATTTATATAAAACGTTGATCAGAATAAATAACACAGTAATTGTATTACTAATGTGTTTACATGTCTAGATCAAATTCCCTACTCTCAGAATAAAGAATAAAACACTCAGTGTAGTCAGGCGCAGGCTTGTAAACCCAGTGGCAAGTTCAAAGTCAGCCTTAGCGACTTATTGAGACCCTCAGCAACTTAGTGAGACCCTGTCTCTAAATAAAATGTGGCTGGGGATGTGGCTTAGTGGTTGAGCACCCGTGGTTTCAATCCCCCATCTAAAACTTAAAAAAAAAGTTTAATGGATACAATAAAGAGCACACTGACATTTCCAGAAAAGTTAAAAGCAGACTGATAAAGGGATGTCGTCAGTAGCACTGCCTACTCCATGATGGTACAGCACTATTTTTAATATTTTTAATGAATATGATTTGAAACCTAAGATTATATAGATACCAAATTAGTAAAGAACAAGTGAAACTATGAGTATAAAATATATTGCATGGATGGGGATCGTGTGAGTGTGTGTGTGTATGTGTTGAGAGTGAATATGTATGAAGTTGACAGAGAGTGATTTTTAATGTATTGAAAAATCAATGGAGAATAGTCATGACACTTTCAGAACAGGGTGATTACATCCTAACTAAATGGAATAATAAAATGAAATTAATCTCAGTAATACCTCAAATGGAGGTAAGAAAGATGTACAAACAGATCAAGAAATCATGGATATACATAAAATAAAATGGTGGGAAATAGTCAAGATTTCCATCTCTAGGTATATGCCAATATGTGCAAATATGCATCAAGACAGATTCATGAAAAAGTTCATGGCAGCACTCATCATAAAAATCACACAGAACAACCCATATGTTCATTCACATTAGGAGGAGCACATAAATTGTGACACATTGATACACTAAAATGTTATGCAACAATGAAAACAAATATCATGGCTACACATAACAATATGGTTTAATCTCACAATATTGAGTTGTAAGAAAGAAGTCCATACAAAAAAATGAATACTGTATGCTTTTGGATAAAGAAAGAAAAAACAGCTGACAAAAATAACTTGTAATATCCCTATCTTCCTACTCTTTTGGACATCAAAGAGTGTTGTCTTTGACTATTTGTTCCTCTAATCTGCACCATTAAACTTCATATGTTCATAATTGAATATCTAGCTTATACAGTTACTGATCTCTCTCCACGTGCTGGCCCCTTTGCTACTCAATGGAGTTGGAGAGATGGATTAGAAAATGTCTAAGAGGGTTAACGTTCCATTTAACCTACAAAACAGGAATACCGAAGGAAGTCAGGGGCACAGGACCAGCTACATCAAATGCAGTATTGCTTGAGGCTCCTCTCACCTTTGGTGACTTCATTTTCTAATTCTAGGTAATGTGGAAGCCATCTGGTCAGAACTTTCTCACCTTCAAATTTAAGATTACAGTAAATATTTTTATGCTTTTCTCACTGGTCTTTCAAAGAGTTAAGGATAAGCTCTGGCAAAATATGCTAAATTGGGGGCTGGGGATATAGCTCAGTTTGTAGAGTGCTTGCCTTGCAAACACAAGGCCCTGGGTTCAATCCCCAGCACTGCAAAAAAAAAAAAAAAAATAAATAAATAAATAAATAAAAATAAAAAATCTGCTGAATCGATATGTTGATTATTTCAAATCACTTGAGAAACAGTGACTTCACAAAGAACCACTTGGACTGTCTTTTCCTACATGCAACAAGTCATAACAACTGTCTTTGGAGAAGTGCCTCACCATGTCGAGGTGGGAAAATAGCCTTAATCACCAGAGACTGGTAGTTGGGGTGGTAATGAACCTGATAAAGAGATTCTTTGGAGTAACCCTTTTCTTCCACTAACTTTTCCACTCTCCTGCCATAAAGTATCAAGGTATATCTAGAATTTACTACTCTAGTCGATAGATCCATTTGTCCTGGCATTCCTTTCAAATGTATTTTCTTTTATCTGAAGAGTATGACAAGCATTGGTCATTTCATTGGCCTTAATTCCCATGTGAAGATCCCTATGCCCATGTAAATTTAATAAAACTTCCTGATGTTCTCTTTTCAATCTGCCTTTCATTAATTTGTTTCTTAGATCTAGTCTAAGAATCTGCATAAAAAGTTAGGGTTTTCTATAGGGGTTTCTTCCTGTCCTACATCTTCAAGGGAGTTTTGCTAACCTCTTTGCATTATCAACTGTCTGTCTTCTAAATCCTGCTTCCACTCTCCTACTTGCCTCCCTTGAATCTTGTTTTCTGTATATTGACCATCTTAATTTCATGGTTGCTTTACTTTGCACAGGAAATCTTGCTCAAAAAAGTATTGAAATCAGTATATCCAGCTCAACAAATGATTACTGGTGAACTGAAATGATGACTGCATTCAATGCTAATTTCATTGTTTAGTTCCACTTTGCCTACTTTTTTCCTAAAATAAATTCTCTTTAAACCAGATACATTGAGATTTTGAGTTGGGATTACTTTCCAACATTTTCCTTGTGTTCATTCTCAGGAATTTGTCCCTTATTGTATCCATCATGATAATGGGCCTTTAAGCAATCCTGATTACAAAGTTCATGTGAATTAGAGATGTGACAAAGAGATTCTAAAAATCCCAGATTTCATTCCATACATGTTTATTAAGGACTTTCAATACACCGGGAAAATTCCTGGGTGCTGTTCGCTGACTGATGTACAAGAGATACTAGTTTCCTTCCCTGAGAGAATTTATATTCTAAGTTGAGAAGACCATGTACTTATACACACATGAATAAGCAAGATATGTTTTGAGTGATAAGAAAGGACTTAGCAGGTAATGGAATAAAGTTGCTTGAGGTGACATTAGATTGTGTGGGTGGGGAACACATCTTTGAGGAGGTGCATCTTTGCTGCTCATCATGGGATGGTTTAAACTCTTTTTGCCTGTTCTAGTTTCCTTTAAATTTTAGCTTGCCTCTTAGTCTTGATCTCCTATCCTAGAGAGTGTATTTGGATTTGGAGCTGATCTTCAGACATAGATCAACTATGAAGAATGGCTTATTCAGTTAGAAAATCATCTTGAATTTCCAGTTCCAGTTCTCTGTTCAAATTTTCTTCTTAAAAATTTTGACATGGGAATACACACAGATTTATTGGGTAAATGGTGCAACAAGTACATTTAATGTCTTGGAACATGGTTTTTCATATTTCTTCTATAGCTATGCTCCATGATGAATATCTACTACATAGTGGACATTAGTTTGGCCTATTTGACTGCTGTGTAGGAAGAACTCTTGAATCTACTTTTGGTTTCTGTTTTTTGGTTCATCTTTCACAATGCTCCAAAAAGGTATATTTAAATCACATATTACTTGGTTGTGAAATTTTGAAAGATTTGTGTTCTATTAAGGTACAATAAAAACTTCTTGGATGTGACATTCAAGACCCTTTTAATGTGGCAACTATCAATCTTTAAAATATAGTCTCTCTTTACCTAAATCTGGATTTGTTTTTATTTGATAAAACAAATCACTGAATTGTTTCCTTTCTCTTATTCCAGATTTGTAGCTTTTTTTTGGAACAATGAAGATACCAAATTCATATTTGTGTTCATAGCATATCATCATTTCTGTACTACTGATTATTCCTGAGGACTATTGCCATTAATTTCTGTTCACATTTCAGTCTCTGAGTCTGTCCTTGTATCTCTTGGTTTATCCCATTTCTTACCTTCTGTTTTACCTGCTTGTCTCCTTGACACTGAGTGCTTTTCATTCAGGTTGCTTCAGAGAGAAGTGCACCAAAATAGGTTCCTTCCCCAAGTCTGGTATGCAGCTGACTCACTGCTACAGCTCAGGTTTTGTTTTCTTACATGAGAGAGGGAGTCGAATTTATACTGAGATCAGAGTACCTCCCAGTTCTCCTTTTATGAGGGGGGAGGTTCTCTCTTACTCTTGTTTATTCATATCCCATTATTTTTTGGCATCCTGAGCAACTTAATGTAATGGGAGAAGCTCTCTCTGGAATTCCTTTTATCTGCATTAAAGCTAGACTGTAAAAGGAAAGGATGCCTCCCACCCCATCCTGAAATTCCATTATGTACCTCAAAAAGAGGACTGAAGGATGTAGCTACACCTTCATGGACTTACAAAATTCTGTCCCTTGGACTCATTCAAAATTCAGAGACTATCCATGAGACCATTCTTAGACCTAATAATAATTTATAAGCCCTCAAAATTTTTTCCATTCTGCTCCTGTTTTCTCCCCTTTAGAAAAGGGAATATGTGATATATATGTTTCTGAATAATGTTAAACATACTCCTGTGATTGTTCTTCACACTGTGGTTTTTTTTTTTTTTTTCATTTTGCATGAAAATAAATCTGTATGCCACGTCTCCTATCTAAAATTTCCCTGTTTCATTCCTGTGATCCTTGAGAAGTTATAGGGGAATTACCCCCCACAACTCTTGGGGGGATTGTCTTGTCCTCTTGTACTGAGGCTCGCATTGGTGCCTGTGTTCTCTGTTGCTATGCTAGGAGTCCACAGATGATAGTTCCCGTCCATTTCCCCTGAGATTTCTTCACAGTGAGAGTACACTGCCTGTTCCTTCCCCAAATCTGGTATGCAGCTGACTCTGCATGGTTCAATCTCATTAAGTATTGTCTCAATTGATGAAGTGGGTGAAGCCCTTCATTCCAGGTTTTGGCTGTGTCATGCAATGCTGGACCATGCCTGATACTAAAAACAGAGTTTCAGTTTCGTTTCCCACTCTCAGTCTCTATTCCCAGAAACACTATTTGTAAATGAGTAATGACAGGCATGTTTGATTATTAATGAATGTGGTTTGTGCCCTGTTTTCTCTAAGTGCTCCTATAAGCTAATTGCCCACAAGTGATGGAGTTAGGAGAAGGAAAGCAAACCTTGGATCAGCAAGCTTTTCTGTATTCTGCAGCAAAGTCCATCAGTCAGGTATGGGAGGGCCCATTTTCTAGGTATGGAGCTGGCCACCGAGTTCCAGAAGGAGTCTGGGTTTTATAATTTCATTGGAGAATGTGGACGTGCAGTTTTGACAGTCAGGGGCTGTCAAAAGGAGGATATTTGTAAAAACTACCTTAGGAGGGTAGTTGTAAAAAGGTTGAAACTCTTATTTTCTGGGGAGATAGGAGTCCAGGTTCCGACGGATGAGTACTCAAATTTTGCCCATTGCTTTTCTTTCTCCCATTGTTTCCCAGAGTTTCAGTACCTGCTGTGCCTCCATTTAGGACTAATTTTCAATGTTTGCCTCAGTGTTTGCCTCCTTCCTTCAAGGCCTATTGTTATTAGCAAAGGATGTGCTGGGAGAGGTTTAATGTTTGGCTACTTTCCCCTCTCTCCTCCCAAGTACACTGTCGCTCTCTTTTTCTTGGCGAGGCTTGTAGGAATATTATTTTCCATAACACTTTAGCTCCTGTGTCTTTTTCTTTCATTGTCCATTTTCTTTTTTTTTTCATGCTAAAAAACTATTTACTGTATCTACAACAGGTGAGCATACACACTAACCCCCAGTCCAGGTTCCAAGAAATCATTCCTAGATAAACACCTGACAGAAATGCATACTTATGTTTACCAAGAGGCAGGTGCCAGAATTACTTAAAAAACATGATAAAAAAATTAAAAATAGACAAACACTGGAAACCAACCAGATGCCCATCAACAGTTTCATAAATCATGCTGTATCCACTCAAAAGAATTATAGGCAGCAAAGAGAATGATCTATGGTTAAATATAAAATATGATGATGTTATAAACATACATTGAGTACAAGAAGGTGTTCACTATAGGATTCCATCTATGCAAAGGACAAACACAGGCAAAACTAATCTGAGTTATTAGAAGCTAGGTTAATGGTAAACCTTGGAGAAGAAGTTGCTGGAAGGGAGCCCAGGTGGCCTCTGAGGCTGGGTTGTATTTTCTTTTTTTAAAATTTAATTTATTTTGATTCATTGGACACAAATGAAGTACAACTGTTGTTTCTCTGGTTGTACATGAGGTAGATTCACACCATTTGCATAATCATGCAGGTACATAGGGTAATGAGGTTTGTCTCATTCTATTTTTCCTTCCCCCCAACCCTTCCCTACCTCTCTATTTCCCTCTATGCAATCCATTCTTCCTCCATTCTTGCTGTCCACCCACACTGCACAATGCATCATCATCCACTTATCAGAGAGATCATTCAGCCTTTGGTTTTTTGAGATTGGCTTATCTCACTTAGCGTGACATTCTTTCAACTCCATTTACCTGCAAATTCCATAATTTTATTCTCTTTATGCTGATTAATATTCCATTGTGTATATATACCACAGTTTCTTTTTCCATTTATCTATTGAAGGGCATCTAGGTTGATTCCACAATCTAGCTATTGTGAATTGAGCAGCTGTGAACATTGATGTGGCTGTGTCACTGTAGTATGATGATTTTAAGACCTTTGGGTATAGGCCAAGGAGTGGGATAGCTGGGTCAAATGGTGGTTCCATTCCATGTTTTCTAAGGAGTCTCCACACTGCTTTCCACAGTGGCTGCACTAATTTGCAACCCCACCAGCAATGTATGAGTGTACCCTTTTCCCCACATCCTCGCCAACACCTATTGTTGCTTGTGTTCTTGATAATAGACATTCTAATTGGGGTGAGATGAAATCTTAGGGTCGTTTTGATTTGCATTTCTCTTATTACTAGGGATGTTGAACTTTTTCCATATATCTGTTGATTGCTTGAAGAACTTCTGTGAAGTGTCTGTTCATTTCCTTTGCCCACTTATTGAGTTATTTGTATTATTGTTGTAAAGTTTTTTGAGTTCTTTATACATTCTGGAGATTAGTGCTCTATCTGAAGTGTGTGCAGCAAGAATTTTCTCCCACTCTGTAGGCTCTCTCTTCACATTGTTGATTGTTTACTTTGCTGAGAAAAAGCTTCATAGTTTGACTCTATCCCAATTATTGATTCTTGCTTTTATTTCTTGTGCTTTGGGAGTCATGGTAAGGAAGTCTGGTCCTAAGCCGACGTGATGAAGGTTTGGACCTACTTTTACTTCTGTTAGGTGCAGGGTCTCTGGTCTAGGTTCTTGATCCATTTTGAGATATTTTGTGCAGGGTGAGAGATGGGGGTTTAGTTTCATTTTGCTGCATATGGATTTCCAGTTTACCCAGCACCATTTGTTGAAGAGGCTATCTTTTCTCCATTGTTTGTTTTTGGCTCCTTTGTCAAGTATGAGATAACTCTAGTTATGTGGGTTCATCTCTGTGTCCTCTATTCTGTACCATTGATCTACCTGTCTATTTTGGTGCCAATACCATGCCATCTTTGTTACTATTGATCTGTAGTATAGTTGAAGGTCTGGCATTCTGATACCCCCTTTGCTCTTCCTGCCAAGGATTGCTTTAGCTATTCTGGATCTCTTATTCCTCCAAATGAATTTCGTGATTGCTTGCTCTCTTTATATGAGGTTCATCTTTGGGATTTTAATTGGAATTGCCTTGAATTTTTACAGCACTTTTGGTAGTATGGCCATTTTGACAATATTAATTCTGTCTATCCAAGAACATGGAAGATCTTTCCATTTTCTAAGGGTTTCTTTAATTTCTTTATTTAGTGTTTTGTAATTCTCATTGTAGAGATCTCTCACCTCTTTTGTTAGATTGATCCCCAAGTATTTTATTGTATTTTAGGGTATTGTGAATGGGGCTGTTTTCCTAATTTCTCTTTTGGAGGATTCATCACTTACAAATAAAAATACATTAGATTTATGGGTGTTGATTTTATGTCCTGCTACTTTACTGAATTCATTGATGAGTTCTAGAAGTTTTCTGGTGGAATTTTTTGGCTCCTCTATATATAGAATCATGTCATCAGCAAATAGGAATAGTTTGAGTTCTTCTTTTCCCATTCATATCCCTTTAATTTCTTTGGTCCATCTAATTGCACTGGCTAGAATTTCAAGGTTGAGGTTGAATAGAAGGGGTGAAAGATGGCATCCCTGCCTTGTTCCAGTTTTTAGGGGGAATGCTTTCAGTTTTTCTCCATTTAGAATGAGGTTTGGCCATGGGTTTAGCATAGATAACCTTTACAATGTTAAGGAACGTTCCTTCTATCCCTATTTTTTCGAGTGTTTTGAGCATGAAGGGGTGCTGTATTTTATCAAATGCTTTTTCTGCATCTATCAAAATAATCATGTAATTCTTAACTTTAAGTCTGTTGATGTGGTGAGTTACATGTTTTGATTTCTGGATGTTGAACCAACCTTGGATCTCTGGGACGAAACCTACTTGATCATGGTGCACTATCTTTTTAATAAGTTTTGTATGTGATTTGCTAAAATTTTAAGAATTCTTGCATCTATGTTCATTAGGGATATTGGTCTGAAATTTTCTTTCCTCGATGTGTCCTTCTCTGGTTTTGGTATCAGGGTGATATTACCTTCATAGAATGAGTTTGGAAGGTTTCCCTCCTCCTCTATTTCATGGAATATGTTGAGGAGTATTGGAATGGGATCTTCTTGAAGGTCTTATAGAACTTGGCTGAGAATTCATCTGGTCCTGAACTTTTCTTGATTGGTAGGCTTTTGATGACTTCTTCTATTTCATTGCTTGAAATTGATCTATTTAAATTGTGTATGTCCTCCAGATTCAGTTTGGTTGGATGATATGTCTCTAGAAACCTGCCAATGTCAGCAAGATTTTCTATTTTGTTGGAGTATAGATTTTCAAAGTTGTTCCTAATTATCTTTTGTATTTCAATAGTGTCTGTCATGATATTTCCTTTTGCATCACAAGTTTTAGTAATTTGAGTTGTCTCTCTCCTTCTCTTCATTTACTGGGTCCATGTTCATGGTATGCTCTTCCCCATTCTTTCACCTTTCGTCTGTCATTGTCTTCTTCTATGAGATGAGTCTCTTGAAGGCAGCATGTTGTTGGGCCTTTCTTTTTAATCCAATCTGCCAGTCTATTTCTTTTGATTGATGAATTCAGGCCATTAACATTCAGGGTAATTATTGAGATATGATTTGTATTCTCGGTCATTTTGGCTTATTTTTGGCTTTTCACTTGACTTGGTTTCTCCTTGATTTGACTATTCCTTTAGGGGTAGCACCTCCCTTTGCTGACTTACATTGTTGGTTTTCATTTCTTCGTCATGGAATCTTTTGCTGTGAATGTTCTGTATGGCTTTCTATATGTAAATTCTTTT